>JAEQBH010003380.1:0-583444 GCA_016808115.1 Tetrastigma voinierianum | reverse complement strand
GTATCGTATTAGATGATTACTAATTTAATCTTGTTTGAATTTATTATTTTTTATCTGTTTAATATTTATGTCGTATGTAAGTTGACGAATATCGTAGAAAATCTGTTATTGACACAAACCACGGAACATGACTCTCCATCTAATGATAGGCTACTAATCCTATTAGTGAATAGCTTCCTCAGTACTTTAAAAATTTTCATAGGAAAAAATCTGTATCATGTATCATGTATCATGTATCACTTGAAAATAGCCAAAAAGAAATACATGTTTTGTAACATATCAAGAAAACAATCGTTTGTGCAGCCGATTTCTTTAATTACTTGTAGGTATTATTAACTTTCAAGTAAGGGTACTACCTTAATCACTTATAGATATTATATTAATCATTTATTGGTACTATCTTAAATAATTAGTTAAAATAATATCAATAGTTCGTTAAGATAGTAATATGAAAGCCAATTATTTTTTCCTCACATGTTCAACCTTATATTCTCATTCTTCACACCTTACTTTATTTCCAAATTTATAATTTGATACATATTTTTCCCATTTTCATATCTAAGTGGACAAACTTGACCAGGCTGAGAGAATAAAAAGAAGCATAAAACTATTCAAAATCCAATATGAGAATATCAAGACAAGGATTTCTCGTGAAAGAACCCTCTCCTAAATATTTTTTTAAAAATTTCAATAGTAATTAATCTTTTGATCTTAAGATTGAAAACAAATTACTTAACCATTATACTATAATGCCTTTTCTAAAAATATTTTATCCCTTAACTATATTTTTTAGGTTTGTCGCTGTAGTTCTAAACTTTAAAAAAGAAACCCTTTGGCTATTTTGTTCTTAAATTTCGCTTTTGTAATCAAGACATTTGTGCTGTGAAAATATTGAGGTTTCTATCATTGTGATCCATTTATGACCAGTGGTTATAACCAAGCCTGAAATTGCTCGACGTCGACTGTTGTAGTTTCGCCAGTTTAACTCGTTTATTGGGTTTAAATGAATCCGAACCCGAACATCATTTTCAGACTATAACAGCACGAACAGCCCGGAAAAGATCTCAAACTGCCTGCCGTGGTTTCTTCTCTGAACAAGCTCATGAATGTGCCATGTTAGTTTATAACTGCGCTTAATCGCTCTCATGAACAGCCATAACATTGGTAAGACTGGATGCATAACAAATTTTTCCTACAAATGAACATCACGAATATTTTAACTTTCGGACCTAATCAAAAAATCGAACTTTATCAGTTTTATCTTTTAATTTAAGCCAGATGTCAAGATTTTGTATTTAACATTTTCTTTAAACAGTGTTATAACCGAGCCGGCCTAATTCTAAAATGATTCGACTCATTAAAAGCTTACTCAAACTCGTTTATTAAGTTAAACGAGCCGAGCCTGAACATCATTTCGACGCTCGTAAGTTAAACGAGCTGAGTCTAAGCATTCTCAAACTCGGTTCATGAGCTCATAAACAGGCTCGTGAATAGGCTCAAGCCTATTCCTTTTAACCGAATCAAGCCGAGCCTGCCTAATACTCGGCTTGACTTGGTACGATTACACCCCTATTTATGACTAAACACTAAAAAAATCCTTATCCATGAAACAACGAAGAGGCTATCCAAATAAATATTCATTTTTCTATCGCTTTATAAGGAAGGATTGTTTGAATATATAAAAAAAAAGTTTTTGACACTATATAAATATTATGATATATTTTTTAAAATGAAGTTTTTGAACCAGAAGCGAGTTGTTAGTTAATTACTTAACTTCAAATATGGCAATAAATAGGAGACACTAAAACCCCATAAAAAAAAAAGGAGTTGTAAAGTATAGTTGAAATAAATTATAGGGGTTGCACCTCTTTACTCAATCAAAGGAGTCATTCCAAATTTGGAAATTTCCAATATGATCACTCTAAAATAATTTTTTGTCAAACCCTGTTTGAATTTGTTTTTTTTTTTTTTTTTTAGAAGTCAAGAAAAACTCTTTTATGTTTTTCTTACAAAAACTAATAATTTCACATTATTGCTCTTGTGAAAAAAATAATTATTATGTTTGTTCTTATGAAAGATAATCATTATACTTGTTCTTATACTAAATAATTGATTTAAAAGTTAAAACAATTACACTTTCTGACTTTTTTTTTATTTTATTAAGTCACTCTATTTTTTATAGCAAATTTAAGGGCAAACAAGCATTATTAAATATTGTAATTAAAAAAATTATAAATGTCTTGAAGTGGAAACTAAAGATCTAGAGGACGATTTTAAAAAGTATTTTAAATTTTTAACACTTTTACATTTTTTTCTTTACATATTCAAAAGGTTATAAATATTTTTAAAATCAGTCCAAACAACACTAACAAGTTAATGTAAATAAACTTTTTCATTAAATAATAGTGACAGAAATAAATATATTAATTCAATAATTTAGAAAGAAAAAAATCAATATTTCAAGGTGTTTGTAAGACTTGCAACGGCCCATCATCATATAGCTAAGGCGTTTGATGTCTTTTCATGAAGAGTGCTCTCATAATGAATCGGTGCTTCTCCCAAGTGTTATTGCGAAATATTTAAGTTAATAAAATGCTTTCCTTCTAAAACAAATATTTTCTCAATGGCTATTGCTATATGATACCATTATTATTATTATTATTATTTTTGAGGAATATGATACCATTATTATAAAAGAAAAAGCACCATCATTTCATATGAGTAGTGATTTTTGGGTAGGTTATAAACAAGGAACAAAATTTCGATTTTTGGGTGGCTTATGCGCGAACAAAATTTCGCTTTTTTATCAGTCATTGGTTATCGGCCTTGAAACAATATTGTCAACCGATAGTCGATTGGCCAAAAAATCAAAGAAAAATAGCCGAAATATCGGAAATTCCTGATATTTTAGTGAAATTTCGAAACTATATCTCACGCTACAAGGTTGAATTCAAAATATCTGAAAAATATACGTAAATATCAAGATATATCGAAATATATAAAAGAAAATACTCCGGCATATATCAATATTTTACTTAAATTAACCAACCTGCTGTAATTAAATCACAATGGGTTTTTCGACAATCCACCCGGCTTATTTCGACTTAAAAAATTATATAAATACTCCTAAAATCATATAATTTCTTTGCAAACTCATTCATACACATCCAAATTTCATTTGACTCTCAAATTATTTTTTCTTTATGATTTATTCATATTTTGAAGATTTTATTTAATATTGTTTTCTAATAAGATGTAGATCATTTCTATCAAATAAAGTAATGATTACATCGGTCTTCATTTCTGCTTTAAATAACTATGCAATGTAATTTATCGATAAATTATAATGAATCTATTTCTGTTTAACGATATTCGTTTATTTATATATTTTTTATAATTCAACAAACTATTTCCATGAATTTCAAATTATTTTTATTAATTTTCACTTTACCGATATTTCTAATATATCCATAAAATCCAAATATTGATATATCTATAATTATCGATATTTTGTTCCTTAGTTATAAGGAATGGAAAAAAAATTAGTATTTTATTTTTTTTTAGGGTATTTATGTCATATAATTTTTTTATTTTTAAAATTTACCTTTAAAATTTTTTTTATTTTTGGAAAAGGTGGGTTGGCACCAAACATTTTCTTCCTCAATTTGTTTTTTATTTATTTTTACTTTGGGCATCTCTTCCATGAAGGTTCCAGGCAATGGGATGGTGTCGTTTTCCATTATTTTCTTGATTTGAATGCAAGAACTGAGAACTCACCAAATTTCTGAAATTGGTGTGGTAAGTTGGTAACTGCTTTTTGAACACCAAACATTCTTTAATGAATTTGTCAGTCCTATTCCTAAGGCCTAGTTTTTTATTTTCTCTACCCTACATGACATCTCTCACATTTATTATTATTCTGTAACAAAATTCAATGCTAGACAATTTAAAATCTTTTTTTTATATTAGTGGATTATTCTAATAGTCTTCATCTTCTATTATTTTAATAATTCAAACTCATTGAATTCTAAAACCTTCTTTAAAAAACAAAATATATACTCCTAACTGGATATATTTTAGAGTTTATTTATTTTTATTTATCTATAATTTTAAAAATTCAAAATATTTTTTATTATTTTTTTTCCAATTTTACTCCTTATTTATTAAATTAATTACACTGATTTTTAATTTTTAAGTTATTTAATAAGAACGAAACATTTACACATTTTTAATATGGATTACTAATAATTGTAATATTATTTATGCTAGAGGCTATAAATTTGTTTTAAGTAAAAAAGTCATCTTCAACAAAAAAAATGGAAAGAGGTAAAGACTCTATAGATTTGGATTCTTAAACTTTGTCTAAAATTTTAAATGGTATAATTTTGTGGGAAATGAAATTATCTATAATTTTTAAAAATACCCTAAATATAATATAATTTTCTTCACGTCACAGAAGACGTAATATTCAAGTTTTAAAATAGTTTTTGGTTTTGAGAGTCAAAAAAGTGAAAGTGTCTTTGAAACTTCAAAAAACTGAAAGTATCTTTTGAAAAACATTTTTAATTTAAATTCAAAATTTATAAATTATAAAAAGTGTTTATTTAAAAGACACTTTGATTTCACAACTTTAAAATTATGAAGTGTGTTTTTTTAAAGTGTATTCAAGAGACATTTTCAGCCTTAAATTCAATTTTTTTAATTTATCTTCAAGATACTTTCAATACATTTCAAACTTTCAAAATTACGGGCGTTTTTTCAAACCACAATTTTAGTAAAACATTTCAACAATTAGAAATGGTCTTTTCAAAAAACACTTTTTAAAAATTCAAAAAATTGAAAGTGTATCTTCTAGAGACACTTTCAGCTTAAATTAAAAAAATTTAAAATTATAAAGAATGTCTCTTCAAAAGACACTTTCAGTGTTAATTCAATTTTCAAAATTATAAAAAGTGTATTTTCAAAATACACTTTTAATATAATATTTTAACAATTTAAAAAGTATCAACTTAAATTCAAAATTTTTAAAAATTATAGAAAGTGTCTTTTCAATATACATTTTTAGTTTTCTGAGTTTTTAAGAAGTGTTTTTTCAAAAGATACTTTCAGTTTAAATTCAAAAATTTTGAAAGTGTCTCTTCAAAAAATACTTTTGATATAAAATTTTCAACATTTTTGAAAGTATCTCTTGAAAATACACTTTTAAAAAGTGTCTCTCTAGGAAACACCTTCTATTATGGGGCCACCGTGTCGACGGTCAGATTCGTGACGTGTCAATGTACCGAATCATGTCAACATTCGCCAACCCAAATCCGACACGAATAATAAACGCTGGCCAATATTCGCGAACACAAACCCAACCTATTTATTATTCGCAGCGGCCAACACGAATACGACCTATTTAATTCCGACATTTAAAATAATGTTAATTATAATTAATCATCCTACATGTTTAACTCCAAATAACCTATTAAATTTAACATGTTTATTACTTTTATTGTTTAAATTAATAGAAATTATAATTAATAATTCATATTTAAAACAAATAACTTATTAAATAGCTTAATTAATTAATATAATAATTAAACGAGTTAATTTGAGTCAAATTCGTGTTAGACAAGTCATCACCTAATACTACCATTTATTAAACACACGAGCCAACACGAATTTGACCCAAACACAATTATACTCAACCCAAACCCGTAAAAAACCGCGCAGTTCAGATTACGTTAACGTTGCCGCTGGCCAAATTTTATCAATCCTATCTTCTATATGATAAAACTTATATTAAATTTAATAATATATTTATAAACCTATATTATTTGAGGAATTTAAAATTTTTTTCCAATTAAAGGCCTATAAAGGCCCATTCTTGGTACTGTCACATATTGTCCTCCAATAATAACATTTGAAATCTTTGAAAATAGGAGGCAATTATAGAAAGAATTTTTAATAATTTAACACTACTATATAATAACATATATTTTTTTCTTTTTTCATATTAAAGGATTATTTTTTTGCTTATATTTATTGTCCATATTATATTATATTATAATAATATATTTTAGTAGGATTGGATTTTAGCATAACTTTTTCCACCACTTTATCATTTTAGTCAACCCTAAGGACTAAGAAATCTTAATTATTAACACTATTATATAATATAATATTTCATACGTAATGAAGTGACAATGAATTGAAATATAATATTTGATTAAAAATAATTAGAATTAAGTTATTGAGTTTTGAGGATTTTATTAAATTTAAAACACATACTTGATTCTAAATGGTCTAATTTCTAACATTAAGTTTTGACAACAGTGACTTTAAAGAATTGTTGAAGTCCAAAATGATGATCCATGATATTTTAATAATTATAATTAAAAATAAATGACAAATTTGATTAAAATTAGGACAAGTTGCTTTGATCCCAATAATTTTCTATTATTTTAAAATTTTATTTTTGTCCATCTTAAAAATTAAAATAAAATAAAATAAAAGATCTGAACATGTGTCATCTCTAACTTATTATATTGCTATCTCAAATCTATTCCATTAACAATAGTTTAGCCTACCACCTAGAAAATTCTTTCCTTTTTTTTTCTTTTTTTTTTCTTTTTTTTTTTGCAAATATAAGGGTAAATAGGCATTAAATATTGTAATATAAAAACAAAAACAATTATAAATGTGGGTCAAAAGTGGAAATTTTGATACCAATGTTAAAAAGTACTTTCTATCTTAATGCTTGAAAATTTTTATTTCAAAATTTTAAAAGGTTAGAAATATTTCTTAAAATCAGTTTAAATGTTGATACGAATAAATATATATTAATTTAATACCTAAAAATTAAATTAATATTGCAAACTAGAGTTTTTTTTTTTTTTTACTTTTATTTATTTTTGCCATAGGGTTATCCTATATACTCATCTCACTTATTTACTATTTGAGTGGGACCTGGCATTACAAACTAATATTAAAAAATAGTTTAACGAGAAAAAGTTGTTTTAAGCATGGACAAAAATTTCGGTTTTTTCGGCCGATATTTCGCCGAAATATCGTTTTTCGGTGAGCCTCGAAAAGAAAAATGCACAGAAATTTCGTTTGTCCGATTTTTCCCGAAAATTTCCGACTTTTTCCGATTTTTCCCGATAAATACCGATATTTCTCCGACTTTTTCCGATATTTTCCGATATTTCTGATTTTTCCACAGTTTTTTCCTTCAAAAATCTCAAAAATTGTTTCGACGATTGAACCACCCAAAATTCACTGGTGTCGACACACTCCAACCACTGCCTACTGATTCCAATTCTATTATATAATGCAAACTTTTTTATATTATCTTATTATTTATTTTTTCATAATCCCTACAACCATATGGGATTACAATATTTATTTTATTTTTTATTTTTATTTTATATTATATCTTATAATATTTTTAAATCAAAGGTTAATTTTAAATGAAAAGAAGTAAAATAATATTATTTAAAATTTAAAATTATAATATATAATATTTCGAATCTCTCATATCTACATAGCTACTATAATAATAACAAAAACAAATAAATAATCTCTCAATATAATAATATTCGAATAATATATTAAATAAAACATATTTAATTTAATAATTACTAATCCATTTGATTTTAATATACTAATTAAGATATAATCATTTCATCATCTATATACTAAAATATGAAAAATTTTAATCGAACCGATATTTTTTGCAAAAATTTCCACCGATATTTAACACGATATTTCCGATATCAGAAATCCAATTACCGAGATATCCTGCCACTGACACAATCCTAGCTTTAAAGCCACATAAGGGTGGCAATTGCGCTCCAAGGATCGTGTTTATGCGATGTCACTATATAGACATATTAATATTCACACTAAATCCACACGAATAATAAACGGTCAGATTCAAGTAACCCCAACTCTCAACCTATTTATTATTATTTTGTTGTATGCATCAATACTTAATATGATTCATTTAATTTAATTATTTAAAATAATAAGATTTATAATTAACGTCTGGTGGTTTAACACAAATAATTTATTAAATTTAATATGTTTTTTAATTTTATTATTTAAATAATAAAAGTATAATTAATAATTATATTTATCATAAATAACCCATTAAATAGGTTAATTAATTCAATATAATAATTAAACATATCAATTTCGATCAAATTCAGATGATCAACACCGAATATAACTCATTTTATTAAACGCTGGGCCAGATCGATCAACACGAATACGAAGGCCAAATACGATTATACTCAATCAAAACTCATAAAAATCGTATTACATTCGTGTCATATCTATATTGGGGACAAATTTTATCACTCTAATCATTTACATTTACTGAAGACAAAGCAACCTTCATAAAGAAGCTTGAAGAATTAAATCATTCATAAAACCTCCTTTACAAGAAACTTGCATTTTCCCTCTCTTTCGATGAAGGTTCCAAATTAAGGCAATAAGATTTCTGTCATCGTGCATGATTTTCTGGTTTAAATGCAAGAGAGAGAGAAGAACTCAGTAAATTTCTCATATCAATAAATGCTTTTGAAGACCAAACATTATTCTTTTATGAATAGTCAAGGTATAGGTTCATCCGTATAATGAATTCACACATGAACAGTATCTTTTAAATTTTTTTTTTTTTAAAGTAATAAAAAACGATTGAATTCTAAAACTACTTTTTTCTAGTAACAATTTTCTTCTCGTATTACATTGATTCTATGCATTCATGACTTCCTTTTAGGCCTCGCACCCATTACTCAACAGTCCCACGCCCACGCTAGACTACTGCCCGGTCCGTCCTAAGCGACCTCAAAACGCCACTATATTAAAACCACACAGAACTCCACCGTAAGACAGCCCTGGAACCCGCCCTGATCCCGAGTCCTAGAACCTGCCCTGGATCCCGAGTCCCCCAAACTAACCATCTTACCTCATATAAAATTTGCTATATGAAAAGCACAATTGGGAGCATTTACCGAATTTCAATTTCTAAAACCTTTATTTGAAAGAATAATCCTTAATAAGGAAAAACATATTTTATCCCTTATTTCTCAAAAGGATAATCCTTAATAAGGAAAAACAAATCTTATTCCTAAAATAAGAACAGAGATTTAGGAACCGAGCCCTATAAATTGGGAAGATCCCACGTGTTATGCAGATGCAATTCCAACTATCTCAACCTCCTTCTTCTTTCTCTCCATATTGCTGACTTAATCATCGGAGAGGCGGTCGCCCCACCGTCGCCGAATCGCCCTTTTTGCAAGTTCACATTGTGCCGCTCATGCCTCGGAGATTAGACAAAAATTTGGTAACAACAATTGGCGCCGTCTGTGGGAACTCGAACAAAAAGTCTCACCGACGATTAGCAAGACCTTGGCTCCAACGGCTTCATCACTTGGAGCTCAATCAATCCCCCATTCCACATCTGATTCGTCTGGGGTAGTCGCAATGTCATGCAACCTAGTGATCTAGTCGCCAGAATAACAATTTCTCCATTGGCGTCAGGGCATGGAGAGAAAGCAGAAGGAACAAGCAAGAAAGATCAAGGAATTGCAAAGTCATGTTGAACGCCACAAATGAGATAATGACCAAATATGACTCAAATCGAGAAAGCGACCGAAGAGGTATAACTGGTCAAAGCTTCCTTTAAAGCATTCTCTATCAATCTTTGCAATAACCTATTTACAAAGTCTGGATGGCACATGAAAGTAAATTACCTATCCGGCCCAGTATAGATAAAGCACGAATGACGCAGTAAATGACCTATGTGGCCCAGTATAGATAACATCTAATTGGTCAACTTAAAAGCTTGGATGGCGCAATAAATGACCTATCCGGCCCAGTATAGATAACATCTAATTAGTCAACTTAAAAGTCCGGATGACGCAATAAATGACATATCCGGCCCAGTATAACATCTAACTGGTCAATTTAAAAGCCCGGATGGCGTAGTAAATGACCCATCCGACCCAGTTAGATAACATCTAATTGGTCCACATAAAAGTCCGGATGACGCTAAATGCCCTATCCAACCCAGCATGGCTAATGCTCAGCTGGCTCAAATTAAAGTCCAGATGGCGCTAAATGCCCTATCCGGCCCGGTATGGCTAATGCCCGTACCAATTTAGATTAAAGTCCGACAGCAGCGCCTTATCCACCTAACATGGCTAATAACTACTAGCCAAACTAAAGTCCGGATGGCGCTAAATGCCCTATCCGGCCCGACATGGTTAATGCCCAACCGGCTCAGATTAACGTCCAGATGGCGCTAAATGCCCTATCTGGCCCAGCATGGCTAATGGTCAGCTGACTCATATTAAAGTTCGGATGACACTAAATGCCCTATTCGGCCTAAGCATTTAAGCACGCCCACCGACTCAGATTAAGTCCTGATTACATAAATGCTCTATCCTACTAAAGATGGTTAATGCCCGCATTGGTTCATTTAATGCCAAACTTCTACCCAAGCCGCCTAGCACTTAACGCCGACTCCGACTCTGCTCGTCCGACAATTTCTAAAGGCCGACTCCACCTATAAGTCGCCTAATTTTTCTTAACGCGTACTCGTCTGGGTCGGTCCGCACTTTCTTCTTAATGTCGACTCAGGCTATAAGCCGCCTTACAATTTCTAAAGCCGTCTCCGACACTTTCTTAATGTCGACTCGTCTGGGTTGGGCTGGGCAATTTCACGCCGCACTTCGCCCGGCCGTATGACACTCTTAAGGCCGTACTCCAGTTTAAGCCGCTTTGACACTTTAATGGAAGACTTCGTTTGTTTATCCGACACTTTCAAAGACCAGATTGTGGCTCTAAGTAGCCCGCACTTTTAAAAGACCAAACTTTAGATTCCTAGCACTACGGCAAGATGTTTAAACACACAACAATGGCTCATCCCGTGCCTTCTTCTCACCACTTGCGTGCAAATTCTATGAGTCTTATTCCCTCAAAGGTGATTGATCAAGTTGAACGAAACTAACTAATGCCCCCTTCAACGATCTTCACTGGAGTACTCGAGCCTAATTCCCACTTGGGAAGAAATACCCGATATTGACTTCAAAAGATTAGCATGAACAAAATGTTCACCCCCAACGACCTCATCGCCAACTGACGAGGTAATGAGTGGCGCTATGGGAGGAAAGAGGTCGGGAGCCTAATCCCCCGCAGCGTCTCTTCAGCCACAAGAGGAGCTTCACAGGTTCCCTCTCGGATCTCGGAGCCACGACCTGATGTCAAACATGCCGCTCACATGTGCTTTATATCCAAAACACACGCTCAATGCACACATTAATTCTCCCAAATTTTCAACTTTCTCCACCAAGGCTTCAGGGTACTGTGGTTTTTTTGACCAAGAAGTACTCAACCTTCACCGAAAGTGCACTTCAGACATGCTTTTGTGCCTGCACCCACTCCGCTCAATAGGCCCTGGTCGCTAAGCAGCCCACCGTCTGCCCTCTCATAAAGCACCCAAAGGCGCTAATTATATTAAAACTACACTTTAACCCACCGTAAGGTGCAATCGTAGAACCAGTTTGGGATCCCGAGTCCCCTCAGCCGGCCATCTTACCGCATATGAAAATTTACAAAATACAGAAAAGCAGATATTTATCCTCGAATTTCCTAATTTCTAAATCGTTTATTTATAAAGAACTTTACGCATGAAAAACATATTTTATCCCTGTTTCAAAGATAATCCCATTGCGAGTTCAAATCTTATTCGTAGTCAAGAGTCAGAGATTTGGGAACCGAGCCTCTATAAATCGGGAAGATCCTACGTAAAAGAGGATTTAATTCCAACTATCTCAACCCCTTCTTCTTCATCTCCATATCACGACTTAATTCATCTGAGATTTCCGCCGACTCCACTGTCGCCAAATCACCCTTTTGCAAAGTTCACATCGCGCCCTCACGCCGGAACATCGTAGACACAAAAACTTGGTAACAACAATTCCTATCTCATACTTTTATAATGATGATTATCAGATATAAGTTTCATGACGGGGAGTAAAAAGATGGATAAATATTGAAGCAGAAAGAGTATTTTTATAATTTTTTCATACTTAGTGTTATTATAAATACCCTCCATATTTGATCATAGTAAATACTTTCGAATCATGTAAATATATGTATATATACTATTTTTTTTCGTTTTTCTCTCTAATTTTATCGTTAATTATGCATACTAATCACAACAACAACACTATTAAATAATATATTATAAATATATTTTGCGAGATACCTTCGTGTCACGGGCTTATTCTCCAGGCCCCATCATTATAAGAGAATGATCATTCCATAAGTACAAATAAACCCCTCAAGGCATTACATAAGGAGAGAGGGAAAAATATAGAGACTCAGGAGACCTCTTTGGTTATAAGAGTTTGGAAACTTCTAAAAGGCCCTAAACACTCCTCTACATCTACGTGAAAGACTTGAGATTGGGTTCAAAATGACCCATTTATGAGAAGAAAATATTCATTTTAGGCAACTTTTAAGACTTTTGTTTAAAAATAGCTTTTTTATACCATGTAAGAGAGATGTTTAGATTTTTTTTTTTTAAATTTAATTTAGAAGTCGTAATTTCTAATTGTGGCTTTAGTGTAAAAATAAAACCGCAGTTTCTAACTGCGGACTTAGTTAAAAAATGAAGCCGTATTTTCTAATTACGGCTTCTAACTTGTTTTTTTTTTTTTTTTGAAGATGAAAATAATTTCATTGATTTTAACTAGCAATACATCGATGGAAATATAAAATCAAAATGCTAAAAACCACAAATAATGATATAACATCAAAGTTAATAACATAAATTAAACAATCTGTTCCTACATTCGATAAATGGTTCATATATTCGATATTACGACACTAAAATACCTTTGATTCAAGTTTTGCAAAGATAACGACGATCATCGATTCGATTTTTTGTCCTCGACCATATATACTTATTGCTCAATCAATAAAACACAACAACGCCATACCACGAAGACGAAAACCAAACCGTCGAATTGAGACGATACAAATCATCCGTCACATCAAGACGACGATAATCACACGCATAAAAAGGCGACAATAATCATACGTGCACTAAAGCGATGACTAAATCACAAAAAAAATATATATAAAAACCTAGATTTATATGAAAGAACCTTTTATATTTTCACTAGGAGTTTCCCGTAAATTAATTTTGTTTTCACTAACTCTAACTTCTATTTTTGTTTTTTTCTTAATTTTTGAAAAATATATATATTTATAAACCAATTCATTGCCCATCTTGGTTAATCCCAATCATGTCTTTACTATTTTTCCTTTCTAAAATATATATATATATATATATATATATATATATATATATATATATATATATATATATATATGTGAATGCCCTTTAGCACACTATGTCGTTTGTTTTTTTCTACTTACCGTCAATGTAACTTTTTTAGCTTATCGACAATACTTTGACACATTGTAAGATGTTTGCTGCTTAACATTGCGTGAATAAAGTATATGAACGCATTATTTTTCGCTCCCGCTTCGCCTTGCTCTTAATGGGACGAGTTTGGCTTAACTGTAATCGAGTTTTTAGCGCTTTCGTTTATTTTCTAAATCCGAGATGGCTCGGGATGCTCAGATTGCTACTCCGTCCCACCCTCGCTCGACATTATATTTTAAAAATATTTTTATTATTTTATTTTTACATTTTAATATAATTAATAATACTATTATTAGAATGTTTTTTAATAAATAATTTATGTAAATTCATATTATTTTTATTTTTTCAAATATATTAATTTTAATATAATAAAAATCAAAAATCAAAAATCAAAACAAAAATCAAATGTAAATGGGACGGGTTGGTAATTTTTCCATTCCGCACCGCCCCATTTAATTTTAAACGAGATTTAGCCTGGTAATTAAAAATAAAGGAAACTGAATGGTGACGTACGCCGTCCCAAATCCTCTGTCATTCCTAAGAATGAAAGGTTGCAAATTTCTTCTTAATAACGTAAGCTTTTCTTATTTTATAGAATTGACTTTTTCGAATATAAAAATTTAAATATTTTCACTTTTCTTTTTCATAACTTTTTTAAAAAAATTCAACAATGTTCATAAAAATTTTAAATTGAAGAAACTTAACGCTAGTGCTTTATTCAAATTTTCAAAGATTAGTCAAAAAACAAACACCACCTAAATCTTCATCCTCTTTAATAACTTATTATCTAAAAACCTCATTCCTTTGTCATCCATAATTTTGACTTTTAATAAAAATAAAATAATACTCTAAACCTAAGATAATACAAAGTATAATTGTAAATAAAAAATAATACATAAATGATAATTTTATACATAAGTTTGAATATATATATAGGTGAAAAATGATGTGATATCAGTTGTGAGAAGTCAATGTTAATTTTTGGTGGTTACCCAAGGTGGAACAAGACCCTTATCATGAAACCCCTAGAAATATCCTATGATAATGACACATCAAAAAAATGGAAAGAGAACAAAAATATTGAAATCAAAGTGATTGACTAGTGAGAGATTTGGGGTTGGGTGTGATGAGAATTTGTCTGGCCACATTCCCTATGTGATAGAGAGAGATAGCTAAGAGCCTATGAAAATAAAAAAGGGTCCAACCCCTTGAAAAGGACATTATGGAAACCACACTCACATTTATATTTATATTTATTTTTATTAATTGATTCTTTTGTTATTTTTATTTTTTATGTGGGTTATTAATAAATAGGATAAAAGATTCAAATTAATTAGATATAATCATATGATAAAAGTAGTTGTATTTTTTATACTTTAAACTCATATTTAAGGCAAAGTTTAAATTTATTTAACCTATATTATTGGTCATAACCGATGTTTTTAAATATCAATTGTTCTTATGATGGTCATTCAAAATCCAATTGATAGGTCGATTGATCGACGGACCACGAATCGACGATAAAGCTTTATCCAGCTTTAAACGTTAAAACCGTTTTCTTTAACTCATAAGTAATCGATCAAATCCATCTATAATTATTTTCTATTTTGTCAACGCTAAGTACCATTCATTTACACGTTATCGATTCAACCACGATTCGACCGTCGCTTCAACCAATGACCGCGACCAGAATCCTTACATCTACCATCGATCCTATTTTTAAAATACGGCTATAACTTCTCTCTATCTGCTTCTTTCAAACCCTATTTTTTTAAAGCACGAAATATTATTATTCTTAACCCGAAATCACTATTACAACTGCTTTCTTTTTTCAATAAAGCCGTTTCTGGACACCAATTAGCATTACTGTTTTTTCAAATTTTTATCGTCGACTTATTACGCGCTGCTTTATCGCTTAATTTCCATTACATCTCGCTTTAAGAGATAGTAAATTCCATGCTTTTCTATTCAAACTTTTCAAAACAAGCGAAACGCTCATGCATGCAGACAAAGACGAAACAAATTCTCAAAACAAAGAAAATGAATCTACTATTTTTAACATTTTATATAATGACTCAAAACAAGAAGATGTTTTCTCGTTAATTAAATTCAACCATATTCAACCAAACGTTGAAATGAAACGTATTTTCAACCAAATTCAAGTACGAAACGTATTCGAAACGAAACTAAATATTAATACATCAAAATTTTCATATTCTAATTTCATAGATTAAAATTTTTAACTAAACTTACTAACTTTTACGAGCTTTTTATCGACAATTTAAACGATAAAGCTCAACTGAAGGGAAGCTATTGCATCAAATACTGCTTAAAGTATTCGTTTTCAACCCCTTAAACATACATTACTTTCTACCGGTCGAACTTAAATCGTGTTTTTTCATACCAAAAATTCATTTGTTTTAATCTAATCTACTACCATAAATGTCGACATGTTTAATTCAATTGTCGAAGGTTTAAAGTTTAAAAATGTAACGTGGAAGAAGGAAGATCCCATAATCGAAGATAGTTTACTAATTATCAAAAATTATAATCCCATACTAAAAAAATAATGAAAAAAAAAAAACACGTATTTCGTATTTAATATATAAGATTATTTCATACCTGAGAGTAGACCGAGGCGGCCCGCTACAGTATGCAACGGAAGAGTCAGCAGCCTGGCCAATGACAGAACCTCGTCAACGTAAGCCGACAAGGTTCGCAGGTTGTATGGCCCACGTCAACAGTCCTCTGCTACTCCTGTCATTTTTCCACCAATTGTCTTCTGCCACGTCATCTATTGGGGGACTGATTAGTCCTTTTCCCGAAATCATAGGCCTGGTTAGTAAATTCAGGTATTTGATTTTTCATCTTCGCAATTTTAACATGGTTTCATCTCAAAAACAAACAAACGTGGTTTTGGTGATTCGAATTAAATTAATTTGCTGTCAAATAAATTAAATTAATTTTAATTAATATATTTTTTATTTTATTTAAAAATATAATTAGAGGTATAGCCACCATTTTCTCATATTTTTCTTTTATAGCTTATTTTCTTTAAGTAAAAATAAATGGTTTTTTTGTTATTTTTGATCTGAAATCAAACATCTAAATAATTTTTTTTTGTTTAATAAAATGATTCTTCCATAAATTTTTAGGTTTTATTGTATTGTTTGTGTTATCGCCATTTTATCGATGTTTGCAAGTACTGCCATTTTATCACAAGCTTTATTATTACTCCGCTTATGCATGAGCATGACAGTTGTTTCATCGTCTTATCATAGCTGCTTTTAATAGCTGCAGAGCGATCCATGCAAAGAAACATATTCGACAATAATCCATCAAATTCCTAGACTTTAAGATGCGAATAATCGTTCGTATAT
This sequence comes from Tetrastigma voinierianum, assembly GCA_016808115.1. Classification (NCBI taxonomy): domain Eukaryota; kingdom Viridiplantae; phylum Streptophyta; class Magnoliopsida; order Vitales; family Vitaceae; genus Tetrastigma; species Tetrastigma voinierianum. Next base: position 566,611 of record JAEQBH010003380.1, on the reverse strand, counting down.
TCTAAGAACTACGATATCAAATTTATGCTATACGATTTATTATATTATTAACTTTAATATTATTTCATTTTATATGATTTTTAGCCATTCAGACCTCGATTATCGATCTATTATGCTTAAATCAATAATATATTTTTCCTAAAAATAAAATTGTCAGAAAAAAATTAAATTAATTTAAATTAATATTTTTTTATTTAAAATTAAAGCATGTTTATTCATTGCATTACAAATTTGTAGAATATGTTCGCATGGAGAATCGAATCTGATTATTCCTTAAACCATTATATATCCTTTAACCATTGAGTCATGACTGCAAAAATTGCCTACAAAATAAATTTGAACAAAACCTAATATTTTTTGAAACAAAAATTTAACAGAACTTATTGATGTTATTGTTAATAATGAAATCTTATCATGGAATCATTTTAAATTTATTCTCCATTTTCTAGTTGACATCATTTTTAATTTATTCTTCATTTGAACGTCTTTAATTTTTCATTTAAATTATATGAGTCCCAAGGCATATGATTTGTTTAGAACATTGGAATAATATATTTTTATTTTCAGTCACATATTTTTATTTAATTATTAATTAATTTTTTAATATATATTTAAAATAAAATTAATGATATTTTTTGGTGTTTTTTTATTTATAATTAAACATTTTATTATAATATAATAAATTATACCAGTAACAATTGAGCTAGGCAACAAAAAGAGTTATTTTATTTTATTAAATGTTCAATTATAAAATTAAAAGAATAGTTTTTGTTTGATATGATTTTATTATTTTAACCAAATATTCTCGTTGAAAAAATAAAAATAAGGAAATTTTGGACAAAAAATAATTGAAAAAATGAAGATAAATGTATAGTAGGTGACACCTAGATTATTTATTTATTTAAAAAACCAATTTGTCATTATTAAAGAGATATATGATTGATAGTATAAAATAAAATAAAATAATGGACCAATTAATAGAAGACCATTATTTTGTTATTATAAATGAAAAACAATTGTTTAGTAAATAGACAAAATAAAATACTAATTTATATCACTATAAAATAATTTCTTGATAAACAATTTTACCACCCAATAAAGAATTTAATTAGAATATTTATCAAATCACAAGGGATTTGGGATGTGCTTCATTTTTGGTGAATAATTGAAAAGTAGTAATTTAATTAAATAGTGAAAAAAAAGTCACTATAATTATAATTTTATAAAATAGTAATTTTTGTCATTTATTACAATAGAGAGAAAAAAAAATGGGTAATGAATATTTATGTTATTTAATTTTATATTTTTAAGTTTATCTTAAAACTCATATTTTTGGAAATGCTTTTCCTTCACTAATAGGAAAATCCGTTTGGATACTGTAATTAATTCCATAAAATTTAATTGATAAATAAAAATTAAAGTGTATTGTCTTTATACACTTAATTAAATTATAAAATATGGTAAGTATGTTGTAATTACACAAATACATAATGATTGAGAAGAGAGTAACAATAAGAATAATAAATAATGAATTTAATTTTGATAAAAAAACCTAATTATAGTATGTTTGTGAGTGCTGTACCACACATACTTGCCAATTCTGACAATTGTGGGTGTACTGCGCCGGTATGCAGTACGCATCCTCAGCTCCAACATGTGCTTTAGCCTTGGTGGTGCGCTTTACGCACCTTGCGTATCCAAGCTTCCTTCTTCTCTAGAAAACTCTCTCTCATTATCTTTTGTTAAACTAAAAGTTGACTGGACAGATGAACAAAACTTCGCCCTCTCTGTTGAATGGCGGTCGACATCGCCGGGAACCCTAGCTCCGGTTACACCCGGCGCCAATTTCTGCTGTTTATCCGGCCTTAATATTGGCTTGTTTTGTTGGCGGTTGGAAACTGTTTCTCTCTACGTGTCTATCGTCGTTCACTGTTCGATGCTCGAATCTAGGGTTTTGAGAGGTTCGAGGATTTGGAGAGGTTGAATTTCGTTTGATGTGTTGTCTTTATTCCTGTACTGTTTGTGAACCGTTGTCTTGGCGTGGAGGAGAAGAGAATGAGGTCCAGGACGATCTCGATTCGAATTCGAATTCGAATCGGTCAGTTGCCGTCGCATCGGGCGCGTTCTACTTCAAGTCGGAAAATGTAAGGAAGGGGCTTGTCGTCGTCCCCATCGCGATACGACCGCGACCGATCGGCAGAGGAGGATCGGAGAGCTCGAGATCGCATGGAAGCGATTGGATCACGATTCCAAGGATTTGATCGGAGAAAGGGATTTGAACGGGTCCAGGGATTTGGTTTCATCGCCTCGAGTGGATATTGGGCAGATAGAGATCAATCATCGGCTCTGGAAAGCTTTGGTGGGACGAGGAGGGAGTTTTGAAGGGGTTTCGATCGGAAAGGGATCGATCGCGGCGAGAAGGAAGCGTTTCTTCTTGGCGGAGATTTGGGAGTAAGGAATTTGAGGAAGGGAGAGGGAGTAGAGGTGAGTTGGATGGTAGAGGGAATGTAAGGAGGGATGTGAACGTGAAGTCTCCAAATTGTTCTAAGGAATCTGGGAGTGAGCAATCGAGGATTAGGTCGCCGAAGGGAGTGAGAGAGGGAAAGTCACCTACATGGTCGAAGGAATCGGGGAGTGAACAGTCGAAGATAAAGTCCCCTAAGGGATTGAGGGGCGGGAAGTCCCCGACATGGTCGAAGGACTCGGGAAGTGAGCGGTCTAAGAGCGTTGAAGTCAAGAAGGCGGAGGAGTTGCTGGCTGAGAGTGGTAGTAGTAGTGAAATGGAAGAAGGGGAGTTGGAGCCAGAACCCGAAGCAGTGCCTTCGGGTGGGTTGGATTCAGATCATAAGGAGAATGAGAGTGAAGACCCTGTGGACGATGTCAATGCGAACGTGGAGGTTGAAGGGAAGGCTGTGTCAGAAAATGAAGCAGACTTGAAGAATGAAATTGCTTCGGAGGGAAAAACAGAAGCTGGATCTCCTTCTAGCCATGGTACAGGTAAAGATGCAGGGAAGGAAGTCGATGAGATGTCAGGTTGTGAGAAGGTTTCCAATGATAGAATGAGTGGGAGTGGAGATGCTATTGAGGATGGGGTGGGTGAGAATGATGGTGGCAACAACGAAGAAGGATGCTGCAGGGAGAATAACAGTGGTAAGGAGGAGGAAGCCCGAAATGAAGAATTTGTTGAGAACATATTGCCGTTGGAAGAGGATCAAAAGGATATAAAGGTGCACAAGGACAGGACCCGAGGTTGCAGTGAGGGATATTGATTTGGCTGAACCCAGTAAGGAAGCTGCAAGAGAAAACGAAGCTCCTGATGTAAATTTTACCCTTCTGTCCTCTGGTTTTAAGGATAAAGGCAAGAGTGTGGCTGTTTCACCTTCTGATGTTGAAGACTCCACAGAAGAAAGGGTGTGGATGGGAAGAGAATTGAGGGATCCTTTAATCTGTCGGGATGCTGATATGGAAGGACCAAGTACTAGGGGCTTCGAGTTGTTCTCTAGTTCCCCTGTTAAGAAATCGGAGAGGTCTGACCAATCTGGTGCTAATAACAATAAAGATGAGAAGCTTTCACTGGAGCCTCTTGATCTTTCTTAGCTTACCAGATGTTTTGCTACCTATTGCTTCCCTTGATGCAGGGGTCCTGGTTCTCCCAGCTGTACCACAGGAGTGTTCAGTCGTTATCTAACACATTTTTACCACCCTGATGGATTTACTGCATCAATGTCCTTTTCTGGTTCTCAGCATTTTGCTCACAATCCAAGTTGTTCGTTAACCCATAATTCGCTTGACAACTATGAGCAATCTGTGGGCAGTCGCCCTATATTTCAGGGACTTGATCAAATTTCACATGGAGGATGGCAGGGGCAGACTTCAAATGAGCCCACTAAGATAAAGAAGTTCCTATGTACCAAGAGTGTTGATGAATGGGAATGGCTCTCACATCAGTCTCAAGCAGCAGAAGGTACTAGAAATGGTAACTCTGCAAGGGCAGCATTTTAAATCTACAAGCTCTAAATTATCCGCTGGTCTTGAACGGCACTGAGTTTCAAATGTTTGTCAGGAGCACAACCATGGCACCACAATGAGGTTAGATCCCCTGCAGAGCATTGGCTCTCGTGAAACTGGAAAAAGAATTTAGCAAATACAAAGAGGTGATCAGGAGAAAATGGTAGTAGTTTGTACAGAGGGTAGCTTCACAGATCAGGAGCAACTTCCATTAGGTGGAGCTGATTTTACGAGTCAATCATCGCCCCGAAATACTTTGGAAATCCAATGCATGTAATGGCTAGAGATTCCATGACATGACAGCCTAACTCATAGTTTGTCTGAAGGATAGCATCGAGATCATGCTGAATGCAGATAAATGTGGTGCAGCATTCGGTTATTCAGAAAGTCTTCGGGAACAGGTCTGACATTACATTGAGATAAAGCACAAAAGTCACACCGGGCTTATTTTTAAATTGGTAGCTTTGAAAACTGGTCTTGAAGATTTTCTTCAGCCAAAGAGGTATTTCATCATCTGAGTTAAGTGAGATCTTTCTGTTCCTAAGATGCAGAAATCTGAATTCGTCGGAGAATTTTACCTGTGGATGAACGTGACGTAAGGTCTGTGTGCAAAAGAATGGTTTCGTAAAGGCCTGTATGTGTTCCTAGAGGTTCAAAGCTCTGACACTTTTGCATCTAATACATGTAGTTGGGTTGGGTGTGATGTTTGTCTTCACAAGCTACAGGATTGTATTATGAGAACTATATTAGAAACAATGTGGTGGAATCTAGTCTAAGGTAATACATGCAGTGTCATTGTGTTGCTTGTAATCATCCTTTTTCTGAGATGTTTGGCTTTAGAAGGAGGTTTTCCAAAATTTTGCTAGAAAATGGAGCAGTATGAAACACTCTCCAGGGAACTTGAATACGTCAAGAGGATTTTTCGCTCCAGTGGAGGACGCGAGAGGGAGAAAAATTGCATGATATCGCTGATCAGATGCTGTCAAGATTACGTGAACCTCAATCACTTCCGGAGATCTATAATACATCATGGGCTTCCTTGCAGGTGAGCTTATTTTCTGCAACACCTTTCTGGAAGTTTTATTGAAAATTAAATATTTATTGATGCCCATATTTCATGTTTTTTGCTCGTATGATATATCTTGATATGTGGAGCTGAAAGTCCTGTTTGTCTTTCTTGATGTTTTCTAAGCAAGATTTTTTTTTTTGAGACAAATTTCATTACTTTGATTGTTTGAGTGGCAAAATATCAAGGGTAACAAACCATATTCTTTTTTTTTTTCACTTTAAATATGATGGAAAAAAATTTGCTAGAGTTTATTTATCATTTATTTTATTAATACTCATTACTTTGATGATATTATACCTAAATGGATGAAACAAATAATTCATTGTTTCTGCCTTGTTCAAAAGAAAAAAATCATTTCTAACTTTATTTAACCACTGTATATGCATGATTGCAAATACATGCATGATTTATAGCTACACTAAACAACATCTGTATAATGTGCAAATGAATTTGTCCATCTTATGTTTATACTTGAACATTTTGTGTGTACCGACATTTCCAAGCGAGTGTAATAAAAATTTTCCTGTCAAAATGTGCCGCCACGGGCTTCAGTGTTATCTAGATTCTTCTAGTCTTGTGAGCTTTGAATCTGTCAAGAGTGCATATTTTATTGTATGGCGGCCCTTATCTTAGATTCTGAATCAACTGCTGCTCTTCTCTCTCCTCCTCCTTCCCAGGGAAGCCAGCAAAACTGGTGAAGAAGCTTTAGAAAAGAAGCCTCTATATAGTGTTGGAAAATTTTTCATTTGGTGGATTTAAAAGCCCAATATAATGTTGACAAATTACTACTAAGTGGGATTGAAACTATAAACTATTATTTTTATTCTTCAATCTGTCTATTTAACTGTTGTGTGAGTACTGGTCTTGCTTGTTTATGTCGGTGATTGTTATCATTCTGGTTCTGCTCAGAACTGGTGAACCATTTAGAAGAAAGAGCTGTCTTAAAGTGCTTGTTGGAACATCAAATGGATTGCTTGCTTTTAGACTCATTGTAACTGGTTCCTTGCATTATTAGAGAATTGTAAAGTGAGATATGTTCACTATTTATCCAATGACGGTAATATTCTTTGATTCTGAAGTGGCACAACGTATCTGTTACCATTCTGGATTAAATGAAAGCTACACTTCACCATTTTTCTTCATTGTTTCACTTCACCATCCCCTCCACAAGGCCCTGAGCCGGCTAATTTCCTCCCCTAGGCAAGGAAGGCATCAGCAGTTCACGATTATTCAGCTTGTTTAACTGGCATTTATTTTTGACATTCAGCTTGTTTAAAATTGCAACCTTAATTATGAGTGGTTATTTACATGCTCTAGTTTTTCCATTGCAGAGAGTGATTCAGAAAAGTTCTTCAATACCCCTCTCTCTGGAAAGGAACTTCCAGCTTCTAATTTTCCTGGAAAAGAAATACCCAACAAGAACCAAGTGCAAGCACACAATAGAACTGCTGGGACGAGCCAAGAAGCTGCATGGAGAAATTCTTCTTTTTCAGAAAAGTCGCAGTTGGAAAGAGCGTCCAATCTGCTTCCGAGCTTTGATTATGAGCGGAATGATAAGCGCTCCATGGACACAGAGTTGCAGAGGAATTCTCAAAAGGATCCTGTTTTTGATGAATTAGAAAGCATTGTGAGGATCAAACAGGCGGAGGCTAAAATGTTCCAATCACGTGCTGATGATGCCAGGAGAGAAGCTGAAGGCCTGAAACGCATAGCAGTAGCTAAGAACGAAAAAATTGAAGAAGAATATACAAGCCGAATTGCGAAATTGCGTTTGGTTGAGACCGAGGAAATGCGCAAACAAAAGCTTGAAGAACTCCAGGGTCTTGAAAGGGCTCATCGGGAATACTACAATATGAAGATGAGAATGGAAGAGGATATAAAAGATCTATTACTGAAAATGGAAGCCACCAAACGGAACCTTGCCATGTGAGTGGCTGCTTCAAGGATTTCATTTTAACTGTCACAATCTCTCAGGTAATTATCTTTAGTGTTTAAATTTTATATTCCAGTGTTGTAGCTTTATTAGTGGGTTCTTAGTTCCTGTTGTCTTGTTTATCTTGTTGCATCTTTCAATTTAGGATTTCCCCCCTTCCCTGTTTTTTTTTCTCTCTGCTAACGTAGTCGTCTGTACAGAGAATGTTTTAAAACAGTTCCATTTATGGAAGCAATCTGAAAGATAAATTTATAGGTATGAGTTTTCAAAGATTAAAGGCATTACTCTTTTTTACTCCCAAGTTGATTTTTCATATGGTTGGTGTGTACAAATGTGATACCTCCTCTGTATTCATAAGTGGGGGGATGATGACTCAAAAAGAGTTTGAAATCAAACCTAATCACTCTAGAATAGACTTTCTTTGTTTTTACTAGAAGTAGAAGAAGAACAGGGAGGAGTTGTTGTTTCAGTTGGTTGATTATTTGATTTGTTAATCCTGATGGTCTCTTCTGGGTTTGTTGGGGGGGTAGATGACTTTAAGAGTTGGGAATCAAACCTACTTAGTAGACTAAAGCATCGATCTTTTGAATAGGACCCAGATGTAGTAATGATTTCTAGTGAAGAAACTATGCATTGATTGACTAAAACCATGGGATTGTTTCAGTTGGATGGTTCTTGAATCTAATCCTGATAAAGCAAGAGTCAGCATCTTATTCCCAGCTTTTGAAAACCAGGTTAGACCTTTTAACTTTTGCTTGATTCTCTAAACCACTGAAGGAATTTTACTAAAATGGCTTTTTTTGTCTTCGATTTTCCCTCTAGAGCAACTGCTAGTCAGTTGTTTGAAAAGGAGGAGGGTAGAGAAAACATAACAAATTGAAATCATTTGTCATGCCATGTGAACTCGACCGATCAAAAATACTTCAGAACGTACAACAAATTGCAAATCTAGGTCGCACATGCTATTAACCTGAAATTGCAGATTCTGGGCTATTATACATCATCAAATGCGTAAGCTTTGAACTGATTTATTATGCTATTAAATTAAATGTTGTTTCATCATTTATGATTTTTAGTGAATTTGATTATATGTTTTTATTGCTAGTTTGAATCAATAAAAATATATTTATTTTTTAAAACCCCTAAAGCTTGATTGTGATTTTTGAAGGCCTTTTTCGATATTTCTAACACTCAATTTTTTTTTTAAAGTAATTAGAACTCGGAGAATCAAAGTACTAGCAGAATGGAGGTGATTAATTCAAATACCACTCTTGTTCTATTTGCAAAATTAACTGAATTTATTTCATTGGTCGGTAATATATATATTTTTTTGAAAAGAAAAATAATATTATTTATTCAAACTAATAGATGGTTGTATCCAAAGATACAAATAGTTAAACCATATAAGACAGTAATATTCAGTTTATCGTAATAACCTGTGATAAAACTTATAAATTCGATAAAATAGCGATTATAATATTTGCAACTCCGCTAACATATCGACGATTATAATTGACATATTCGACGATCAAATCTATATTCCATGTTTGAAGCGTTTCACAGAAACGTCATAACAAGACGATTTATCAAGACTAATGTCAGAACAAAGCTTCCATACAACACAAAATAAAATAAAATCTAAATCTTTAATCTTTATGGAATAACTATTTTATTAAGCAATAAAATGAAAAAAAATGATTCAGAGGTGATTTCAGGCCAATACTGTTAAAAAAATCACCGATTCTGTCGTTAAAAATAGGTTATATGAGAAAGCACTTGCAGAAAAACAGATAGCATGGCTAGGTGGATAGATGCATTGGGAGGTAATAGTTATTTAAAACTTTTTGTGAACAGCACCTCATTTGAGATTAACACTTTAAAAGAGCTTTTTAAAAACCATAAGTAAAACCCACAAATGGTGAGAATTGTTGATGAGTTCTAATGAATATTATATAGAACTCACAAGTGTTTTAGCCGATATGCAGACAAATATCCTCCGCTTTACATATACGTCCTATTTGCCTTTGATGCTTTTTTACTTTTTTGGCCCCTGGGGATATCCCTTGTCGCTTACTTCAAAGAATAATTATGTTCACCTCGTTAAAAGTCATAATCAGTTAAAAACTCAATGTTAGTAAGGACGGGGTTTTGACTGACGCTTGTCATTTTCTAACTAGTAGGGTATGACCGAATTATAAAATAAATGCTACAGTGTGATTCTGCTCAAAAAAGTTAAGGATAAATAGGACATATGCGCAAACTCGATGATTTCACAAGACCCTTATCCCTTATTTTAAATGTTCAAATATATCATATAAATTCTAAAATTATTGTTCATGAATAGAATATTTTTAGGGAAAATTATGCTATGATTTATCAATATGATTTTATTTAAAAAAGTTTGAAGAGGAATGGAAAATTAAGGAGAGCTTAACTCATTTAAAAAATAATTTGAGAGGCTATTGTTATCATGGTAAGAAAACCAAAAAAAAAAAACAAAAAACAAAAAAACAAAAAGAAAAGAAAAGAAAAAATATTTTTTTTAAACAACATATTTAAGATTAAAAAAAGGAAAGTAAACTCATTAAAAATATATATATATATTTCTAGTTGGAGATAAAATTAAAAAATATAAAATTTGAAATTATATTTTGACTTTTATATTTATATTTTTTATTTTGATTTAGTTTGAATGTTTTTATTTTAAAATATTAAAATAGTAAATTTGTAAAATTCTAAAGTATAAATTTATTTTAATAAAATATTAACTTCATTAATTTTGTATACTTTAGAATTTTTTACAGAATTTATATTTTTAATATTTTGAAAACATTCAAATATAAAATATTAAAAATATAAATTTGTAAAAATTCTAAAGTATAAATATTTTAATAAAATATTACTTCATTAATTTTATACTTAGAATTTTTTATGAATTTATATTTTTAATATTTGAAACATTCAAAATATAAAAGATAAATATAAAAATTAAAAATAAAATAATATTAATTTCAAAATTCATTTTTAATTTATGCACAAGAAAAAGCATCAAATAAAAATATTTTATTTTATTTTATAATTTCATAGAAAATTAACATAATTGACGATCCTTATAAAAATAGTTCTTTTCATTTTTTTTTTTAAATTTCCTTTTGGAGATGTGTTAGTTTTTGGATTCTATTGGAATAAAAGTTCTTGGTTTTATCAATATATATATAAAATTGATGAAGGAAAATAAATGAAATAATTTTTAAAGAATAAATAAAAATAATAATTTATTGAAATATATTTTTTAATAGTGAATGACAAGATTTTTAGACAGGGCTGAGGAATTTCAGTTTAGGCTTAAGATTAAAGGGGTGAGAGAGTGTGATATAAAAAGTTTTATAAGTCCTATTTAGGATTTTCCTTACTTTCATATGACCTCCTTTTTTTTTTCACAATAATTTACAAAGTCTTTTGACTAATTAAATATCCTATAAATATAATAATGAATTCCCTTAATGCTTAGAATTAGTCTTAAACAATCAATTTAGACAAATTGACAATATAACAAAATATCAAAGATATGGAAACCACATGCATCATACATATATGAAAAGCTCATTAATAAAAAAAGTAAAATATACAGATTGGCTTTGTTACATCGTAGGTTACTGCTAACGCTACCTTGGGTTTAGCAGAGATTACTGTTTTAAGCCTATATACCTTAGTTAAAATATAAAATAAAATATTTTTGGGGCCATAAGATTTCGAGAAACCCTTTCTGATGTCCCCAAGGTTTAAAATGCAAATTAAGATTAAACATATAAATAAATGAAAGTAAATAGAAACATTAAACGTATTTCATCAGTTAAAACACATCTTATATTAAAGATAATAAAGCCTCGAACAAAGTTCTTTTCGAAGCCTTACGGGTGCCTTGGGATATATCACAAAGAGAGTAAAGAGAGAGAGAGCTTTAGTGAGAGAGGTCGATATAGGCAGAGGTCTGTACATTCTTCACACATGATGCTCCCTCTATTTATATAAATAAAGAAAAAACCTAGGGATATATGGATAAGGGTAAAGGATAAGATCAAAGAAATTGGTTCCTGTGCCTACTGGGCCCCCATCACAAATCAAATCTTCCTTAAACTTTATCCTTTTACGTAGGATATGCACAAGAGGATTTCGATACGATTTGCATTGATAAAGATTACGACACATCGACAAATGATTGTCTCCCTACTAATGAATCTTATCAAAAGCGATCTAAAAAGTTAAGACTCCACATCCTACTGCTTCACATTTCTTTCACAATATCAGTCCTCGGCTAGATTCTTCCTCTTTTCTTCTTAATCTTCCAACTACAAGTCAAATATTTTTATCTTTCTACCCATCAAATCTTATCATTTTTCTTTTTCATCTAATTCCACCCATGTCAAATCTTTTGTCTTCATGCTTACCAAATCTACCAAGAATCATATTTATTTCGACGTACATCTTATCTTCTTTACCGCCTTCTATGTGATCTTAAGCTTTATGACTCTGCTTCAGACAAATCATTTTTGGGCGATCTCAAATGACTGCTTTGTTAATTGACTTAACAGCTTTTTAGGAAAGTTCTCACCTATAAACCATTATGTCTTTACCAAAGAATCATTGAATTAACTAGGCATTAATTTGACTCAATGAATCCAGGCCTCCAATAAATTTTAACCGCTTCCAAGTGGACTGAGTTTCTACTCTTAGTATCAGGCCCATTATCGTGGGATACTTCTAAAGTTGAAAATTTATTCATGTGTTCGAGATTATTTGTATGTTATATTTTGAATTTCTTTATTTCAAAAGTCGTGTTTTTTTTTTTTTTTAATTTTTTGTCTATTTCATTTTCTATCTTATCTTCATGTAATTTTTTCATGACTAAATAATCTTGTTCAGATCTATCGTATTTTCTCCTTAGAATTTCTAATTCCTCCTTAGATAAATGATCTTGATTTTGAAGTGGAGGGAAAAGGGGAGGAAAGTCATTAAGTCTAAAATTTTTGTCTGACTATTGCATGGTTCTATTAGTTTTAGGTAAGATTGACTATGATGATTTAAAAATTGTTTAACTAATGGGCTAACAAAATAATTACTTCCTAAATTGGTTTTACATCGTCTAGAGCCCGAAAGGATTATAAAAAACTTTGAAAATGGTCTACGTGATTTGAAATATAAGAAATGACTTCTTCCCATGTTTTAAAAAATGCCTATTTTATGACTGGTAGATACACATAAAACTAAAATTGACATTACCATTATTCTTTTGTGAAAATATCGATAAACAATTCAAACAAGTAATAAAATATTTTATATTTAAACTTATTAGTTTGGTTGTTAGTAACTGAAGCAAAACTAATCCAAAGGTTATCTATAATACATTTTTGTTATTCATCTAATTCTATATGAGGTAACAAGTTGAAAGTAATAATACATTTTCGATCTTTACTCGAAATAATTTCAAATTCATCCCGCCATTCGTTTGTTCATCTCGTGACATAAAATTAATTTATCGCCTCGTTTACCGAATCAAGCAGACTATTATATTTTCCTTTAATATGTTCTATTTCTATTTACACCTGTATTAATTATTCTTTCTATAAAATTTAACCATCTCATTTGGGAAAATCTTTTTTCATTTTTTAGTTTGTAAACTCATCGTTGTTTCACAACTGCTCGATCAAAATTTCTTTCTTGGAGATTATTAATATTATAAAGCTATCTATAACATATGTTATTACTAATACTTATGCATCCATGCTACTTATATTACCATTTTCTTATTTTCCATTATATCGTAAATTTTTATGTATTTTTAGTTATATTTATGGAGTTTTGCTAATAATAATGCCCACCATCCTAAGCTACACCCATCTATTTCAATCATTAAGTAGTCATTTATTAATAGTAATTCTAGTGGTGTAATTTTGTAGTTCAGTCTTCAGAGTTTTTACTAGCCACAATTTTTTTGATTAAATTTTTGTCCTTTACTTCATACTTTACTAAATAGAGGGCCTGCAATCCTACTTAGATTTTTTTATAAAAGGTCTAGCATAGTTTAATAATCCTAGAAATTTTTGTAATTCTTTGGTTTCTTCTATTTTATCGGGAAATGTTAGGATTTTTTTCTGAAATATATAGTTGTAATAAGATTTTACCATTTCCTATTATTACCCCTAAAAATTCTATGGTCCTGAAATAGTTTCATTTTACTTTTTGCTAATTACAATACAATTTTCTTGAAACTTTTTTAATACTATTTGGAGGTGTCTTATATGTTTTTTCTTATTCTTACTAAAAGCTTTAGACTTAAGACATGACTTTTCTCCATTTTTCCCTCAACTTCAAAATCAAAATCATTTACTTGTACACTAAATTCTAGTTTAAAGCACGATAGATCCGAACACATTATTTGGGCCATTTAAAAATTATATGAAGATAAGATAGAAAATGAAGACAAAAATTAAAAAACAGCTTTTGAAAGAAAGAAATCTCGTGTTTAACATACAAATAATTCAATATATTTAATAAATTTTCAACTTTAGAAAATCATCCTGATATTGGGCCAGTTTAAAGATTTATTGGAGCCTAGTTTATTGGGCCAAATTAATGAACCTAGTCCACTAAATCCAGACCGATAAAGACACCCAAACATGATGCGGAAGCTCCTAAAAAGCTTGCATCCTTAATAACACAATAAAAATTTAAAATCTAAAAGATCCGCACAAAGAAGCAGAAATAAAGCCCAAGCATTTATCAAGGCCCAAGCAAACAAGATAAAGATATCCGATCAAAGAACAGATTCTTGTAAGATTTGATAAAACATTAAGACAAAGATTGACACTAAAGCAAGACAAAAGCATTTAAAGTTAATAAAAGGATAAGATTCGATATGGGCAGTAAGATAAAGAAGATTTGATATAAAGTTAAGATTACAAGAAAAGAAAGACCCAACAAAGCGATGTGTTTCACCATGAAAGAACGTTAAATGATTACTGTGATGCATAGCTCTTTTCTTTTTTAGATCATTTTTTTTGATAAGATTCCCTTAAGAGTACAAATGCTAATCACACGCTGTCATAATTCATCAAAATCCTACTTCATCCAAAATCCCTCTGCCTATATATCCTCCGTAAAAGCGATAAAGTCAAGCACTCGATTTCGACGACGCGCCTAAATGAGCACCCTGAATCCATTTTTGATCTTATCCTTTACCCTTATCCTTATATTCATGGTTTTTTCTTTCTTTCCTCTATAAATAGAGGACTTATTTATGTGTGAAAGATATCTCTCAACCCTCTACCTATATCCAACTTCTCTCACTCAGTTCTCTCTCTCTTCACTTCCCTTGCGGACATATCCCAAAGTTTGCCTTTCACTGCCTTTATTCTTTTCAATGAAATATGTTTAATGTTTCTATCTACTTTCATTTATTTATATGTTTAAATCATAATTTGTTTTAAACCTTAGGGAACATCCCGAAAGGGGTTTCTTCCGAAATCTTATGGCCTCAAAAATATTTTATTTTATATTTTAACTAACAGATATAGCCTGAAACTAAGACTTCCTAGTTTCTCCAGTAATCGGTAACAATATACTGCATTCTTATATGTATTTATCACGATCGTCAGATTCTCAATATTTTGCATCAAGCATGATCAATTAGCATTAAGGGAATGCATGATTATACTTATAGGATGTAAATTATTATAAAAAAAAAAAAAAAAAGGCCATATGACTATATGAGAAAGTAAGGAAAATCCTAAATAGGACTTATAAAACTTTTTATATCTCACTTTCTCAACAATGTTTTGACAAACAATTGAAAATACAAAAAACAGACGATGAGTTAATTTTGATCTTAAAAAGTTATTGAGCTATTCTGTAAACCTACTTTTGGGTATTAATTTAAGAAAAACATTTTATTATGAATCTTAAATATTTGGAAAACAATTCAACCTTCTTTTGGTATATCTAAAACACAAAACAGAATTTTGTTTTTAAAAAATAAGTGAACTGTTTTTAAGAATAATACGACCCAACCACAAATGATACTTACTCTTGAATTGAAATTAGAATCAACGTTTAATATCTATACCCTTCAGGATTCCAATGACCCATCAACAAGGGAAACAAGTCAAATTCCCCTTCCAAATTTCAGTTTTCAGTTTTCAGTCAAATACCCATCAAATACCCATCAACAAGGGAAACAAGTCAATTTCCCCTTCCAAATTTCAGTTTTCAGTTTTCAGTCAAATACCCATCAGGACTAATACGAAACTCTACCTTGTCTGAATGAATCATCATCTAGTTTTCAGTTTTCAGTCATCATCTACTAGTCATCTTTTCCATCAAAGTCTGAATCATCGGTGGGTGGATCACTCTCAGAATAACTCAGCACATACCTTGCCTGCACACGACCCGCCCTTTATGGTCTAGCCCTTGCTGGTGGTACCACAACTTCACTTGATGATTCTCCTCCTCCTCCTGAGCTCTTGTTCGAATTAGTCAAACCGGAGCCTGAGCCTGAATTTTCAGTCCTCGGCTGTCATCTCGTCTTCTCCACAGTACCCTGCCCAGCACAGATCCACTTTTCTCAGTTAAATGGTGATTCCCCATCTTCCCTCACCTTCTGGAGAGATTCCTGCTGTCTCTAAGCCGGTTTGAAGATTTCAGTCAGCAATGTCTGCCCCAGTAGCTGCCCTTGGCTGACCCTCTCTTGTTCCTTGTTGTAGCAGCAACAGCAGCAGGCTTAGCAGCAGCTGGTTTTCTCTGCCTTCGGTAGGCTGGGGCTGCTACTTCTATCTCAAAATCGTGTCAAAATCTTCTTCAGCTTCATCATCTCATCAGAAATTACTGTGACAGAGAGGCCAATGGCTTTTTCAGTTGCAGCCCTTCTGCTGGGTTCTTGCTTCTTCTTAGCTGCTGCTGCTGGCACTTGGGGCGCTTCAGTTTCCATACCTGTGAGAAAGAAAAACAAGTTTCCATAAAAAGTCAGGCAATATCCTCAGGAACAGCCCAATTAATCCCAAGGATAATGAAGTTATTACCTGAAGAAGATCCATCAGGAGAGGAGTGAAGGTTGTACAGCAAGGCGTTCCTTCAGTTCGAGTACCTTTAGTATCATCATCCCCATCTCCCCATCCAGGACTGAAGTGCATTTCTTCTGAAAAGGGAATTGAAATGAATGGATTTACCATTCTCGAAGGAACAGTCCCAATCACATCATGTCAAGAAGCAAAAAATGGTGTTTTTTTTTTCCAAAAGATAATGCCTACCTTTTTGGCTGGAGCCTTCTTTGGAGCTGCCCTGCCCTTTGGTTTCACCACCTCAGGAACACTTTTTGATGAGGCATATATATACAACAATTAGTATGCATCAAATGTCTCTCAACTCCAAAATAAGAAAGATGATTCTCTGCTTTTCAACAAATAACTCTTATTCCAGGGGCTTACCTAGTTCCATTGCAGAGCTAGCTGGCACATCCATGGTTTTCGCAGCCAGTTCAGCATTGTTGGCCTTCTTATTGTTCTTTCGGGGGTTCTTTGGCGCCTGTCTAGAAACCTTAATACCAGCTGCACTCATTACCTTGCCCTTCAACTCCTTCCTAGCCTCCTCTGCACGGGCATCATTTTTGTCTTGCTCCTACATAATATGTAGGAAAATTGGATAAGAAAAAACCAGAGAATGAAATTCTAAGTAAGCGGGAAAAAGAAGAAGTGGGATTTTTGTTCATACATCAAGTTCCCTCTCAAAGGCATCAAGATCTTTCGTCCATAGAGCCGTTGGAGTTGCCCTTTTCAAATCATCAACTTAACTGTTTAGCTTATCCCTATCAGCACACATCTCCTGAACCTTCTCATGTGTCAAGGTCTCAATTGCCATGGATAGTAGGTACTCATAATCGGTGGCCCGTACTCCTCCTTTGATGACCACATTTGTGTTCTCTTCAGCTTCTTTTGTATCATCAGTTACCCCAGCAACAGCAATGTCATTTGTCTGGATTTCAGAAAGAGTGAACTTTTCTGATGCAACCTGGTGGTGATCAGCCTTTTCTGTTGTTGATACAGACTCTCCCGCCTCACAACCCCAAGTATAAACCTGAATTTTGTTATCTGTAGTTTCAACAGCCTGAGCTCAAGATTGCTGATAGAACTTTCTGTATGGAATTATTTATAATCAGTCTATTTCCCTAACAAATTCAAAAACTTGAAGCCTCTGTATCACCCTCCATTATTAGGATCACAATTAATTTACCTTTCTTTCTTATAAAAGTGAGTCGAAATGAAAGAACCTCCAGAACTATACAAGGAAAAGAGAAGGCTAAGTAGGAGATTTCACTGTAATATACTCGACAAGTTAACTTAAATCGTTAATCACAAAGACACGGTTCATACTTTGTTCAGGGGTTTCATATTTTTTGATTGTGCCATTGGAGTCAAACAGGTGCATGTTACTTGTGGAGATTTTAGTGGTGAGCTTGAATTTCTGCAGCAAACCCTCTTGTTTGGCCAGGAGCAAGTTCTCTTCAGACATTATAACTTCAAAGTGTACTGTTGTGTCATCATTGTCTTTGTAATCCTGCAAACTAAAAGTAGTTTTAGTGAGAACAAGAACCTCTTTAATGCAATCTCATTTGATGATATCAGACTCATAGTTAACGTATTCTGTCACCTTGATGAAAGGATCCTTGATTTTATCATCTTCGTCATAATGGACTCAGAAATCTTGTAATCCTGAGTCCATCTCCTGATGGAAATCCCTGTTATCCTGGAGGTAGTCTCATTAATTTCTTCCTAATTATTCCTTTAACAGTAGCCAACTGCTTCTTGCTTTGTTGGGTCTGTTCTTCACAGTCTCTGAATTGTACCATGGATCCATAGCTCCAATCGTCACCATTCAATAAGCTTCTCACATTTGAAATAATATCTCTAGGATTATAATTTGGGATGGAGGAGCTCCATCCAGT
Source organism: Tetrastigma voinierianum (assembly GCA_016808115.1). Lineage (NCBI taxonomy): Eukaryota > Viridiplantae > Streptophyta > Magnoliopsida > Vitales > Vitaceae > Tetrastigma > Tetrastigma voinierianum. The sequence continues at coordinate 548,608 of JAEQBH010003380.1, read as the reverse complement.
CCCAATGCCTTCACTTCCATTGACTAGAACCGTTGGAATGATTGGGACATACCTGAATCACAGAACAAACTAATTCTCTTCATCTACAGTTCTTTAATAAAAATCTATTAATTCCTTTCCTTTTTTTTCCTAATCCAAGAAAGCTTACCAAGTGGGTTCAATAAGCTGTCCATCTTCATTTAAGTAATCTAGTAGGACATCGTCATCCTTTGGGAACAGGAATCGCGTGATTGGAGAAAGTCGAGTGTATATATACCTTGCACTTGCATGATCTTTCCCTCCCTAAAATGAAGAAAATAATTAAACAAGAATAGGTAAGGTAAGGATAACAGTTTAAATGATTTAATGGAGCTAGAAGAAGCAGGGACTTCTTTACTCACTCTGATGACGAGTTCCAAATTGACCATTTGTAAAGAAGGTTTATGTTGTTGCTACCCATAGAGTCCTATGCCATGCCAATAATGGTGTTGGCAAGACTCTGCTCACCATGATGGTAAGCAGAATGCCTAGACACATAACCAGAAAACTGTGCAATTTTATTTCTTCACAAAGTTACGCTTGAAAGAGCAAAAAGAATCTTCCTTTGACCTGGTTTCAGGCCATCAATCAGTGAGGGAATAGACCTCTGAAGATCTGCCATAGAAAACAATATAAGCTCCTTGTTGACAAAGTCACTATACTTTATGAGTTTCTCCTTCTGATCAAGGTAGGTTCCAGGCTGTGAAAAACCAGTAAAGACATGAAGCTTCATTAGAAGAAAATTTAAAAATGAATACTTGTGATCTCAAGATTCTGTATTTATGCAATGTAATCCAACCTGAAACTGCCGAAGCCAATTCTTCCTTTCTTCTATCTTCTTCTTACTGAAAGCAAGTTCAATTGCATCTCCATCCTTCTCATCAACCCAAACGAAGTCCTTCCTGTGCTTTGCAAGATCCTTGAAGTACTCCTTCCCTTCCTTTGAAGTGCTTGTTCCCAACCCCTGTAGAGTTTCAGAAGAGGAACAAGCATTAGTGTAAAGAAGAATCATCAATGATTGAAGATGAGAGGATGAAATATGTTAACTAGTACCATATTGGTTCCTTCACAATTCAATAAGACAAACCTTATAGTACTTGATTGACCAACCACTTGTGTTTCCCCCCAAGCTTTCCTTCCATGACTCATACTCTGGCATTGTGTAAAAGGATAATACCCTTCCACTTCTATGAGTTGCCTGTACACATAATACCAATGACAGTTTACTTCTAAAATAAGATCCATTCAAGATAAAACTGAACGAACCTGACCATGACCAAACTAAAAGATACTGACCTTAACAATAGGCGTTATGAACTCAACCATGAAAGATGGGATTTTCAACAGTGAAGGCCAGAATGAATGAATGAAATTTATCAATAGGCCCTTGATGGTTTTCTTTCATCATGATCCTGTGTAAGAAAAGAAATGAACTGCTGTTAACCAAGGATACATATTATCCAATTGGAAAAGGCCAATAACAGTCACAAAGTAGAGCAGGAAATCAGAATTGATTGGCCAACCTGATCAGTCATTATCATAAAATGACCATCTTAATGACTTGATACTGTCATACCTTCCCTTGCTGTAGTCCAAGAATCTGCTTGATGTTCTGAATTTCTGCATTCTCTAAAATCTGCTTCTTTTGAGCATCCCTTACATTGAGCAGTTTACCTCTCAATGGGAACACACCATAGTTGTTTCGGCCCACAACAGAAATTCCAGCCATCTGTATATTCACTTCTTTTAAAATTCACACACAAAAAAAAAAAAAAAACAGAACCAACTTCAAGGCTGAAATGAACGACTAACGAAGGCATGATGACTTACTGCAAGAGCCTTAGCTGAGTCTCCTTCTGTTAAAATCAAGGCATCTGTCGGAGTTCTTCCCCCCGGCATCATTAGCATCCTCTAGCTTGGTAATCCCTGTGTTTGTCTTTGTTCCATCAGTTTTCTTGAGATCTTTGTTCTGCTTATAATCTGCCCATGAGAGTAGACTTTCCACTACGCCAGACTTGGACACTGCAACAAAATTAATTGTAACAATGAACAAGATCCTGCAAGAGCTTTAACTAGAATTCCACAACACTGATAATCAATCAGGAGTTTGGGCACCTTTCTTCCAGGAATTCTGTGAGCCTCACACTTAGACCCGAAACTACTTTGCGAATCGTCATCGTTTTTAGTTTTGATAATTGCAGGCTGTCAATGAGAGTATTGACAAAAACCCACAAGTGATTTTTCACTGTGAGCTTTGATGTTATGTTCTTGTTCTTTTGTTGACAATACCCATTACAAAGTTTGTAATCACAGAACTAATCAACATGAGTCCCACCCTTGATCGTGGCTTATACTGTTTACGAAGCTAACCTGATCAATCCATTCATCCCCATAAACAAACAGTCATGTTAAACATATTTGTGGCTTGCACTGTTAAATAATCAAAAATATATTTCAGATTCAAGCTTCATGTTACCTGCTGAGTTCGTCCCCTGCTCAGACTCACACAGACCTCCCCACCTCTCATTTACTTTTTCACAACTAGTATAAATAATTGAATCTAGTAAGAACTGTTATCAAATCAGTGAAATTCAACTGGTTTTTGGAAGTTATTAGATTTCTACCTGGGAGAGAATCTGGCCTAGATTTGGCAGCAGATTGCAGATAGAGATTGACATAGTCGTTGAATGATTTTACAGGACGCGCTGCCCATTTAGCTCAACCTCACTGTTTCTGAGGCATCCCAAGTTAAGTCAACCACACGCTTTTTCATTAGAGCAACAGCATCATCTTCAAGATGAGTCATGTTGAACTTGGCTAAGTCAGGTTTGAATGAAACCTTAGTCCAATTTTCTCCCTCCTTGCACTTTGTTATAATCCGGTCTGTAGATTTCTTTCCTATGTTGTTAGAGAATACCTTCTGATTTCAGTACATACCAAGCTTACATAATTAGTATGTACATGAACAAAACAACCAACTATTAGTCTTAAATTTCTGAAAAAGCTCCATGCTAAACAAGATTAAAACAATTTTCATATGCTTTCTTAGCAACCAAACAGATGGCAAATGATGAAACAATGGGAACCACAATTACAAGAAACAACAAGAAAACTTATTAGATTCCTCCATTAACAGCTTCCGTTTCAGAGCATTAGAGGTTAAAATGATAACAAAAAACCCTAAAAATCCCTGATTAAGGGCCAAATCAAGAACTACATTTCAGAAAGAGTAAAACCAGATTTAAACCAAAAATCAACAATCATGACCCAAAGATTTAAACATTGTAACCCAAGTCTCTAGTCAAGAAACATAGATTTAAAATATTGAAGCCCTAATCTACTCACAAAGAAACCCTAATCTCAAAGTACAAACAGAAAAAACCATAATCACCAATTAAAACTCAAAAATCATTAATTACAGTTCAAAAATGTAAAACACAAAACAGAAACTCTATAGTCAAGATCCAAAAGAAAATCAAGAAACCCTAATCCTAAGTCCAAAAACTTCTATACCTGCTTGTACTTCTTATGGCGCTTCCCATCTGCGGTCTCAATCACAAACTCGGTCGAAAAAATATTTGTGAGCTTCGCTCCATATCCATTCCGCCCACCGGTGGTCTTCTTCACTGCATCATCGTCTCCGTTTACTAGTCAACAGGTGCCCAAAAATCATTTCGGGAACATACACCCCCTCCTCCTGGTGAATCTCCACTGGCACACCGTCCCCATTGTTGTACACACTGATGCAGTTCTTCTCCACGTCGATCACCACCTTCAGCGAGTCCATCGACGGATCTCTTTGCTTATTGTCCGCCGCATTCACCAGGATCTCGTCAAAGATCTTGTAAAGACCGGGAACGTAGGACACGGATCGGTGAACCATTTCGTTGTTCTCGAAAACCCAGAGTGATTGGGCGTGCTTCGGGATGGAGCCGATGCAGGTGTCAGGTCGAAGGAGGATGCCTGAGCTGACACTTCTTCTGGTAGGTTTCTTCTGACGGTTTTCCTGGCGGGTTGCGCCATGCCGGCAGTTGGCATTGTTACTGAATCGCAATGGAAGCTTTAATGATAGCCATGGCGTGGAAAGTGAAGGAGATTACAAAGAGAGACACAGAGATGGTGTCTATAGTAATTGGTTTGTAGAGAGAGAAAGGAGATTTATAGATACAGAGAGGAAAAAGTTTAACGGTCGACTGGTATGGAGTTTGAATTCGAATTTCAATTTCGGGCGGGATCTAAAACGGACGGTGGAGATCGGATCCTGGGGATCTGACGGCGGAGTTTGAATTTGTCGAAAGCTGACACAGTAGCAGCGTCAAAGCCCAAATTTAATGGGCTGGGGGTATGAGCTTCCCAGTTCTGGGCCTTGGTCCTTCCAATTGCCCAACTTCTTTTGTTATTTTTTTTAATATTTAATTTTTTTTTTCAAAACTAGATATAGTAATTAAACATATATTTATTTTTTAATCAATAAATATATAACTATAAACATTTTTAAATCCTTTTTATTAATAATGAATATAATTCATGGTCCCAGATTTTGGGTGTTTATTAAGAGAAAATGATAATAAAAATTTTGTACACCAATTCTATTATGATTATTGTTTTTGGAAGTAAATTAGCAACTTTTAATTGAAGGGAAATTAGCAACTTTTTTGGAAGTAAATGTTACACATTGAATTTGTAGTATATTTTTTGGAAATAAGTTTTACTTGTTCAAATTTTATATTTTATTACTGTAATTGTTGAAAAATATTTTGTTATTACTATAACTAAATTAAGACAAACTTTTGGGTGGGGGCTTGGATTGGACAAAGGGTTAGATTAGGTTGAGTTAGCACCAATGAGTTTTGACAAATGAATTCAATTAATAGATCGATGGATTGATAAAAGTTAGAAAAAATTGATTTGAATATATGAAATAATTTTTGTATGAAAGGAAAATAATTTTATTGATTTATAAAAGTTTTCAAGAGGAGAGATAAAATTGAATAATCTCTTAATCATGCATTTCAATTAATAAATAGAAGAGAAACTAAAGTTACGTAACTAACATCCTAAAATTTAGAAATTTTGCCTTTGAAGATTATTGTGGAACTTTTAATCGTGTAGAACAAATCTGTTCACCAGTCTTCTACAAAAAAAAAAAAAAAAAAAAAAAAAAAAAATCCTAAAATTTAGAAACTAATTTACAGGATAATATTGATTAACTCTAACTTATCTACAGTGATAATATTTACCAACTCTAATTAATTCACGTGATATTTACTAAAATACAAAAATACACACTAACACCCCCCTCAAGCTGGATTGTAAAGATTGTACATTCCAAGCTTGGATACAAATTTCCCAAACATTGGTTTAAAGAGTGCTTTAGTGAAAATATTTGCTATATGTTTGCTTATAGGAATGTGCTCCACTTTTTGAATCTCACTATCGATTTTCTTTTTGATGAAGTGCCTATCAATCTCCACATGTTTGATCCTATTATGATGCATTGGGTTGTGTATGATTGAGATAGTGGCATTGTTGTCACATAACAAGTTCTTCTACAAACATTCTCAACCAGAGACCTTCACAAATTCCTAAAGTTGCTGCTCTTAACTCAGCTTCAACACTACTCCGAGAAACCACGTTTTGTTTCATACTTCTCCAAGTGACCAAATTCCCCAAACGAATGTGCAATAACTTGAAATAATTATTCATCTACGGAGAACCAACCCAATCTCGCTTTAATAATGAATGTCTCGACTAGCACTCTATTTGAAAAGTAAACCCCTTCTCGGAGTTCCCTTTAGGTACCTTAGAATGCGGTAAACTGCCTTCATGTGACTCTCGGATGGAAAGTGCATAAATTGACTCACACAACACACAATAAAGGTTATATCTAGCCGTGTATGAGATAAGTAAATAAGCTTCCCAACTAGCCTCTGATATCGTCCTTTATGCACTGGATCTTCATCATTTTTTATTTCAAGCTTGACATTTGAATTCATAGGAGTATCAGTCGGTTTGGACTCCATCACACCAGTTTCCTTCAACAAATCAAGAGTGTACTTCCAATGAAAAATTGAAATTCCATAATCATTCCTTGCAATTTCCATCCCTAAAGAATACCTTAGGTTCCCTAAGTCCTTCATGTCAAACTCTACAGCAAGCCTTGCTTTAATATGCTGAATTTCAGCTTTGTCATCACATATCAGTACAATATCGTCTACATAAACAATTAGAATAGTGATTCATGTTGCTTGTTTTTTATAAAACATGGTATGATCCACCGTTGTTTGTATAAAACCATAGTGTTGGACTGCCTTCATAAATTTGTCGAACCAAGACCTTGGGGACTGTTTTAGTCCACACAAGGACTTTCTCAATCTATAAACTTTCCCATGATTAACATCAAAACTAGGGGGTAAGTCCATGCATATTTCGTCCTCTAAATCTCCATTAAAGAAGGTGTTTTTAATGTCAAACTGAAGTAGTGGCCAGTCAAGGTTGACAGCAAGTGAAAGCAAGACTCTAATCGAATTCATCTTAGCAACAGGAGCAAATGTTTCCTGAAAAATCAATACCATAGGTTTGCGTAAAGCCTTTAGCCACTAACCTTGCCTTGTAACGTTCAACCGATCCATCCGACTTGTATTTGATGGTAAAAACCCACTTACATCCCAAGAGTGTTTTGTCTTCGGGCTTTGTACAATCTCTCTCAAGCTCATTCTTTTCAAGAGCTGCCATTCTTCTCATTATGTCTTTTTCCACTGGATCATTCTTCCATGCCTGAAAATTTTAGGAATTTACGAGGACAAGTGAGAAACAGCGCCTGATTGTCTTGGACAAATGTCCATAACTGAGATACGTTGAAATGGGGTGTTTAGTGCATGACCTGGTTCCCTTACTCAATGCTATGGGGATATCAAGTTCAGAAAGGTTAGTGTCCTTACTAGTGGTCAGGATTTGTTCTTGGTCATGTGGAGGTTCAAGTATTACAGGTTCTTGCAGTTTCTTTCTCCTTAAGTAAGTTTTTTCATACGGCTGAATTGACTTGCTCCCACAAATTTGTTGAATTTATGAAATAGGATGTGTGGAAATAGGGACTAAGATATTTTTTTGCGGTGACAGGTTTAAATTGGATGAAAAATGAATAAAAATAGGATCCTGATTTTGAGAGATATTAGGAGAAGATATTAGAATATTAGGATCCTAATTTTGAGAGATATTAGGAGAAGGTAAGGCTGGAATATTGGACGTAAAAGAAACATAAATAGGATCCTGATTTTGAGAGATATTTGGAGAAGCCATAGAGGTTAGAACTCTGATTTTGAGGAATATTAGGAGAAGATTTGGTAGCCTGATTTTGTGGAGAAAACTGTGCAGGTTGAGTTGGAAAATCAAATAGGAAATCCCCATTAGTGTGGGAATGATTAGAAACTGAATTTGAATTTAAATCCCAAAAAATACTAGTGTAGTCGTGATCCCATAGATTTCCTTGCAAAACATCTATTCTCCCCCCTAATTTGTGGGATAGAAAGACCGATTTAAAAAAAAAAATGACATCATGGGACATTAGGTATTTATTTGTAGAGGGAAAAAAACATTTATACCCTTTATGTGTTGATGAGTATCCGAGAAACATGCATTCAAGGGCATGACGTGTAGGAATAATCAGCGGAAGCTAGAATCATCATGTGATTTAGAATATTCAATTTAATTACTAAACTTATATAACCAGTCAAATCGTACCTTGTGGATTCGGAGAGAAGTATGCACACAAGAACTGCAGATCTTCCAAACCATCCTTGAGGATGGAGCAATATGTAGGGGCCGCTGGAATCAATAAGAAAAGATTTCTTTTCTCCGCTATTCTCTATATCTAATTCAGATTTAGATTTAGGTTGTGTATTATCTTTCTATTTACAGCATGCCCTGTAATACTTAATACAAATAATTCCCAGCCTCCACACCTTAGGGCCCAAGTCCACAGGCGAACTCCATTTAAATAAGTGAACAACTTCGACTGCCAGATAAAGAAAATCCAATAATCTCCCGAATTCTTGCTAAAAAACAAAGCTCGGTTCTTCAGGAACTCAGATATCACGCCCACCATTTATCTTGGAAACAATTGGGATCCTACTAAGTATCATTAATCAAGGCCTCATAATTTCCAAACAATTATCTAATCCGACGCTATTCCACTAAAAACCTGACCAACTTCCGATTAATAATATTAAATATTAATATTATTTTCCTTGTAAAATATCAATAATTAATTGATAAAGCATTTTCTATCAATCAATCAATTATTTATTCCTCTTGATTTATCGCTTCTCTAATGGATAAATGCACTGCCAATGACTTCATAATATCCAAGTATTGAAACATATTAAAAGGATATTTCATACAAATTCCATATCGCTTATTTCATAAATACCGCAATTAACAATCTGCTTCCCAAATCATCAAGATATTGGTCGCTTTTAAATAGACTCACTTATTGACAACTCAAAGAACAATAATCATTTAAATACTTATCTATAATAAACTCGTGGATTGAGAGAAGAATAATAACTAATATCTTTTGAGATTTATTTCCTTTAAGAAATTTAACTTTAAATAAATCTCTCACTTTTGATCCTATCAATGCAAGCATAATTTGCACCAATATTTTATAACAGACAGATTATTTCATAAAAATATCAGCCTAAATGTGCTTCAACTTTGTTTAATGACTGATCTTATTCATTAATTAGTGAGAACCTATGATCATGTTCTATGAACGTATTCATATGACTGTATACTCTACAATTAATCCCACCTCTACGCAAAGTATCAAGGTGCACAATAATATGAAGAATTTGCATTGCATTAAAATTAAACTCATAAAATATAATAACACATCTGTCTTGTTCTAAAAAAAACACAAATAAACTCCCACTAGAATATACTAGCACAGGACTCCTGCCTCCCAGATATTCGAGAACATGCTCACCCGCAATCCAATGTTCTTCCTCGACTCCGGATTGATACCGATCAACTATTCCCACTGCAGAGTGATATATCCCGCTTGAGACATAACACTAAGATACACGGCATCACTCCACGCCGGCTAAAGGCATCCTACTCATACGCTCTTTCGCTCAAGAGTTTTTGCAGATTGTCTTTAGAAAGATGAACTGCTCATGGTAAGTTCCCTTCGGAATTTTCCATGCCGAACCTAGCTAGAATTTTATCTATATAAAGCTTGAGATAATGCTAACACCTTACTCTTCCTGGCCTCATAGAAGTTTGATTCCAAGAATATAGCCAAGCCCCAAATCTTCATATCAAATTGCTTTTGCAGCCATCCTTTTACACTTGATAACACCTCTATGTCAAGCTTCCGACAAGAAATGTCATCTACGTAAGGACTAGGAAAACTATTTTGTACCTTGGATCCTTTGTAAATACAAGGTTCATCGTGACTTTCAAACCGTATAAAGTTATGGCTTGATCAAACCCAATGTTCCATGTTTGATGCTTCATGAACCATAAATGGACCTTTGCAACTTACATGCCATGTGTTCTTGCCTTATAGCTATGAACCCTTCTGGTTGCTACATGTAGATGTCCTCTTCTAAACTGCCATTTAAAAATGCTGTTTTGACATCCATTTGCCAAATCTCGTAATCTAGACTTGCAATCATAAACTAAAGAATCCCATGGATTTAAGCATGGCTAATGCGAAAAAGGTTTCTTCATAATCTATCCCCTCTTTTTGGGTATAACCTTTTGCCACCAATCTAGCTTTGAAGGTTTCTACCTTCCCATCTGATTGTCTTTTTCTCTTGTAGATCCACTTACACCCTATGGGTTTTACCCCTTTGGGTGCCTTTACAAGAGACCAAACTGAGTTAGAATACATAGACTCCATCTCATGGTCCATGGCTTTGAGCCACTCCTGTTCATCAACATCCTCCAGTGCTTCTTTGTAATTTACGGATCTCCTTCGCTATCAGCGGTTATAGCTTCTGGTACGATTCGCCCAACAAGAGATATCTCAACGGCTTCGCGTGTCGTTTCTCTCACTATGCCGAAGCTCCACCGTTGTTAGCCCTACGAAGATCCTCTTGATCATTTTGAATTTGATTTTCTGGTTTTTCTGGTTCCACTTGTATATCTACTTGTTGTTCTACTATTGGTTCCACTCGTGCTTGTTCACCTTTGAGTATATTTTCATTTTCCCTTTGTTGAATACACACTGGAAACAATGGCACAATAGGTTCAAATTCAGGTGGTTTAGTGATTCTCAGCCGAAATAAGCTCCCTCAAGAATTACCTTACTTCGGCTCAAATTGTTTACATAGTCTTCCTCTAAGAATTTTGCATTAGTGCTCACTATAACTTTCTTCAATGAGGAACTATAAAAAAGGCCACCTTTCGTTCCTTTAGGGTATCCAATAAACAAACATACTTCAGTACAAGATTCCAACTTATGTGGTTCCTTTCTCAAGACATGCGCCAGAGCACCCCAGATAATGGCAGGTTTGCAAATTAGGCTTCAAGGCTTCGTCCAATCTGCTAGTGTCTTAGAAACCGACTTAAGGAATCAAGTCTAATAAGTATGTTGCAATTTCTAAGGCATATCCCCAAAACGATATAGGTAGAGATGAATAACTACACGATCTCACCATGTCTAGAGAGTTCTATTTCTCCTTTCGCAACTCCATTTCACGAGGTGTTCCAAAATACGCTAGAAACTATCCCCTCTCGAGTTAAGTAAAACTTAAACTCTCCGTGATAGGTATTCACCGCCTCTAAGACTGCCGCTTGATATATACCTGACCGCTTCTCGCCTGTCTATATTCTCGAAATTTATCAAAAGTTTTAGACTCGCGCATTAGGTAAACAAAAACCATATCTCAGTAGCCATTCGTAAAGTGACAAATACTATACCCATCAGTCAAATACTATCACTTGACATCAAGATGCACCAATTCCAACCCGCTTGTCATAATATCCTTTCGCCTTGAAGGTGGTCATTTTACCTTCCAAACAGGATTCACACATTGGTATAGGTTCAAATGCTAGGGAATTTAAAATCCCACTTTTCACCAAACCATGTATCCTAGTAGGATTAATATGACCTAATCGCAAATGCCAAAGGTAAGTGCTTTATTTGATACTTTCTTTCGCAAGGTGGTTATGTCTATTTTCAATAATTTCACGACATTTATATCATAGGACAAGGGACTTAAAATAAATATTATTCATAAGATCACCTGGAATAAATAAAAAAGATTTACTTATTTAAACCGAGGAATTAAATCAGAATGTTAAACCGTGTTCAACTAAACAATCGACATAAACTAAATTCCTCTCGAAACGGGTAATAAATAAACAATCTTCTAAACATAAAGTCCTTTATCAAAATAAAACAATCGGTCCTATGGCCTACGTAGATTAGCTCCTGCTCCCAAGTTTCAAGTATCTTTGTCATTCTTCAATACGTTATGTTTGAACCACTACAAAGAGTAACAAACATGATTAGCGGCTCCTGAATCAATGATCCATTTACGTCTTATTAAAATTTCCAATAAACAAGCCTCAACAACAAGTAAATCACCCATACTGCTTTTTTCGTGGCCTGGGCAATTTCGTTTCCAAGATCTTTCGTCCGCACTAAAGTACCGCTTTCTGGCTTTCTTCATCATATTCGATGGTAACTGTATCATCGCTTTTCTTGTTCTTGTTTCACTTAGGGTTTCCTTTAGGTTTAACAAAACCCCTTTGTAAAATTGATACTGCTCGCTCAGAGACTGTTTCCAAGATTTCAAGTCTACGATCAATTGAACCGAGTCGATCCATCTTATGCATATCAGAATTGACTTTGAACCGATTCAAATGTTTAAGCAAAGGATTGCAAGATGAGATCTATCTTCATCTCCTTTTCGTTTTGCCCCATAACTTCCACTCGACCATTATGTGAAACTACCGCCAAACAATGATCCTTCACACGCCCACCACCATAATGCGGCGTTAATCAAATCGTTGATAGCAACTGGTCTTCAAAAGCAAAGAGATTTTTGAAGAAATATCCCTTCGAGTCCGAGCATCTCTACTCCACCGCCGAGAGGTGTTATTTGTCACCAAATGACCCACAACACCGGCGAATATAACATCGAGGAGTGTCAAATTCTCCTGTCGATGTTCGCTTAAGAGAATATTACACCAAATTTTCGATAGCCGGCTTGTAAGTGTCCAGACAAACTTGATTTTCTCATAATCCGTAATCCATGTATAAGTTCGTTTCAATCTTCAGTTATTTCCATCCAATGGTTTTGATTCAAAATCATAGCTAGAGGGTTGAAAGATGCCATTTTCCTCAGAAAAAATTTTATACATCAGGCACATTAATATTAACTTGTATATTATACAATAAACATATATTTAGTAAATCCAAAAATAAAAATATATTTGTCGTTATTGTAAAACAATAATTTAGCTCTATAATAAATTCTCACTGCAAGCAATACATTTATAACAAACTAAAACTTGATCATAAAATGAATAGTATCCAATCCTCAGTCCCAAAAAATCGTGGTCACTTATCTGACTACTTACATTCCAATCTTCAGATAGAACCTTCCTAGATAATACACTTTCATTTCAATTCATTATTCATACGACCCATAATAATATTATTATTTCTCTGGGAGGTTAATAAAATTATCGTGGTTTTTGGAATCCTTGTTTAATTTTTTAAATTCACTTAAGAGTTGCTTCTGCAGGACCTGGCCAATCTAATTAAGATTTTAAAATTATTTCGGTCCAATCCAATAAAACCCAATCATGATTATCCGATGGGGCTTCACATGACCATTTTATTATTTGGACCTAAAAAAAATTAAAGGATTCATATAATTATATTTATCTAGATTTAAAAACAAAATTTAATTATGCACATGTATATTACTTGACAGTAAGATAATATGACACCACCTAAATTATATGTCTGTTATCACAACTAAAGCATGTTACCAAATATAATTTAATCATTCATGAATAAAAAAAATAATATATGAGTTAACGGAAAAAAAATCACAAGCCCAATAACACTTTGAGCCCATCATATAATCTCATCCAATTTTTGGTCCAAATTTGCTCATTCGGGTTTAATTTACCCGGGCTCGAGGCACAAAATCAAGAGATTTGAGCTAAAAACCCAAACTCTAAACACACAACATGAAACCTTAGTCACAAAGGTTACACTGTGTGTCGCCAATCTCGAATCCGAGCCACCCATCAAGCGACGTCCTGGGAGGAGGAAGTCCCGAAAATCCGCGCCTAAATCCCTCCACGCGCTCACGCGTGGCCCGGGAGCGGAGGCACGCGGGAAGCCCACGCAGCCGCTGTGGGTGCTGTGGGGCGTGTCCGCGTGGTTCGCCTAAAATTTGTCCCAACAGTCATTGCCTTCTTTCCTCATAGCTTTCTAACCCCTAGCGGTGTTTGTCATTTGATGTTCAGAGCCTCCGCAGCAACGCAAACAATCTCGCATGTACAGTGTTCTCCGCAGGTTCTTCATCTTCTTCACTTCTGTTCTTCATTAGTCTTCAAAATTTTACAAAAAATAATCCTATACCCTAATAAAATGGTGTACAATAATTCTAGATGATTGAGAAAATAGATCAAGAAGGAAACCTAATCTTATGATTAGCCCCTCATACAAAACCGATGAAATACACGTAAAACTCTACCATGAATCACAAAGTAAACCACAATTATCTTAAGAACTACCCATGAACAAAAAATCATATTAAACATGAGAACATGCGAATCAACAAATATAGAAAACCTAGGTGCCATATTGCTAATCAAACACCAAAATACATGAAATTGTTTAGATCAAATTGAAAATTTAATCACATCAAGGCCGTGATACCAATTGTGTGGAATAATCACGGAAGCTAGAATCATCAAGTGATTTAGAATATTCAATTTAATTACTAAACTTATATAATCACGATCAGACTTGATCAAGTAGAGAAGCATGCACACGAGAACCGTAGATCTTTCAACTATCCTCGAGGTGATGGAGCAAAATATGTGAAGCTGAAATCACTAAGAAAAGGATTTCTTTTCTCTGCTATTTCTATATCTAATTCACTTGTATTTATGGTTGTATTATATTTTTCTATTTATGTAAAGACAAGCCCTGTATCATTTAATAGCACTCAAATTTCCACACCCAGGGCCCAAGTCCATGTGTGAACCCATTTAGTGTTTTAAACAACTTGAACTTGCTTGTATAGCAAAAATCCAACATGAGGATCAAGTTTACTCTTTGGAGGAATTGAATTATGAACAAAGACTTTACAACCAAACTCACACAATTTTAATTATGAGAAATACGTGAATTAGGAAATGACTTCTTTAGGCAATTTAATGGTGTTTCAAACTAAAGGACTTTAGATGGTTGATGATTGATGAGGAAACAAGCAATTAGTACTGCATCACCCTAGAATTTCTTTGGAAAATTTGCAGTAAATAGCAAGGACCGTGCAACCTCAAGTAAATGTCAGTTTTATCTTTTAGAGATGCCATTTTGTTGGGGAGACTTAACACATGAACTGTGATGTAAAAGACCCTTTTTTGAAATGAAGTTATTTAGAACTCGACCAGCACTCCATACCATTATCAGTATGAAATTTTTTAATCTTTGTATCATATCGAGTATGAATCATTGAATAGAAAGTTTCAAAGATTTGTGGAACTTCAAATTTTTCCTTTAACAGGTACACCCAACAGACTCTAGAATGGTCATCAGTGAAGGTAATGAACCACTTCTTATTAATATGAGTAGTAACTCTAGATGGCCCCCATAAGTCACTATGAACAAGAAAGAATGGTTGAGATGGTTGATAAGGACGGAATGAAAATTGAATTCTTTCGTGTTTAGCAATTTGACAAACATCACTTTCAAAATGATCAATTATTTTTGAATAACAAGGGAAACAATCGTTTTAGGTACATAAAGTTAGGATGACCTAAACAATAATGTAAATTTTTTATTTTTTTTTATGCCTAGTTAAGGAAGTGGAACACCTCAAAGTCGTTTGTTGCTTATTCGAAGAAGAAATAGATTGCAAGAAATTGTAAAGCCTTGAAGACTCCTTAGCACTCCTAATCACTCGCTCTAATATATGGTCTTGAAATTGACATACTAAAGGTGAAAACAACATCAAGAATGTGGATCCAAAGTTGTTTTACTGATAGACAATAGGTTGCATGTGAAACCAAGTATATAAAGAACATCCTGAAGACATAAAGAAGGGCTAATGTTCTTAGAACCAGTGATAAGAATGTTAAGAATTGAATCATCTACAATCTTTACAGTTCCGTGTGTAGTAGATGGGCTATATGTGGTGAATAACTGCAAGCTACCCATCATGTGACTGGACGCCCCCGAGTCAAGTATCCAACACACATAAGAAAAAGCAGTAAGAGAGCAATGAATGTTACTGGAATGAGCCATGAATGAAGTAATTAATGAGGAGGAAAGCAAGCCACTGGCAGCCCAAGGGGACCTTTATGAATGGAGAAGATTCATGCAGTTAGGCAGATTTTGTTTTTGTAGCAACCAAGTTACTCGAAGCTTCTTTATCTCTAAGGTGCTTGGGGAGCCAATCTATAGGCTTGTCATGCAACTTCCAACACTTGGCTTTTGTGTGATAAGGCTTGCAACAATATTCGCACCAAGTGGCCAGTTTTTTTGAGCGATCATCGAATGACTTAGCTGACATAGTTGTGGATTCCAATGGTTGACTTGAATTGTAGCCGAGCATGATACTCTTGCGATGTTCTTCGCGACGGACTCCCAAATGATTTCCATTCAACATCCGAGATTATGTCTGTCTGT
Source organism: Tetrastigma voinierianum (assembly GCA_016808115.1). Taxonomy (NCBI): domain Eukaryota; kingdom Viridiplantae; phylum Streptophyta; class Magnoliopsida; order Vitales; family Vitaceae; genus Tetrastigma; species Tetrastigma voinierianum. The sequence goes on along the minus strand of JAEQBH010003380.1, from coordinate 532,698 downwards.
TGATAACACTGAACTCATCAGAGATGGATTCAGATCGACAAGGAAATCGTATGTACGCTCCTTCAAAAGAGTGTCCCCGGTAAATCTTATAATTTTTGGGATCATGCCAATTATGATGTTAAAATAAGTCCAACTCTTGCCAAAGCCGAGTGAGGAAGTGAAAATAGTTGGTAACAGAGGCATCTTCGCAATAAAAGTTATGCACACGACATGTATAAAACATCTGCTAAGAGCCTTCCAAATTGGAGTAGCAACGAGAGACAAATATCCCATATAGACTTCACTAAGAGGGATAGAGAACATAAACTTTCACCAATCTTACTTTCCATCAACGAATCAATGACATCACAAGGAGCGTTAATCTCCCAAGTACCGTAAGTAGAATCAGCTTAGAGGGTCAGAGGAAATGGAACCATCATGTATCCAGTCTCTTCCTTTGCCTCGAACAATCATCTGAACATATCGAGACTAGGAGATAAAATTATGGCCGGTCAGTTTGAAAGGGGTTATGACACTCAGAAGAGAAGCTTCAGAGTAAGATGTTGTAGTGGGAATAAAATTGGAGGTAGATTGAGAAACATCCACGATTGCTTCTGAACCATTGCCTCCATCTGTCCCAGTCATCGTACCAATGGAGTTCATCTCTGTCACTCAAGGGAGTCGATAGGGCTCTGATACCATAAAAGTTTTCAAGAGGAGAGATAGAACTGAATATTGCAGTAAGGTTTATTCATAAAAATAATCTCTGACACGGTAGATTACATAATTAATAAATATAAGAGAAACTAGAGCTAGGTAACTAACATCCTAAAATTTAGGAAACTAATTTACAAGATAATATTGACTAACTCTAACTTACACAGTAGATATTTACCAAATACAAAAAATACAATACTGAATAATTAAAGTAGCAATACATATAGAAACACATATGTGAATTCGCTAAAAACCCTTAGAGGATGAAACAATACCTAACTTAATAACATAACAAATCGCCTTAAAGCGTACAACTTTGATAATTCTAAAGTGGTTGGAATATTTATGAGTCTAGTTCTCCAACATACTAACGATCATAATTAGATTTATTATATCTTTTTGATTGAATATGTTTTGTCTATCAGAATCGCTCACACACAATATAAAACGCCAGAATAAGACAATGAAAATGTTATTTGAATAAGATTTGATATGAAACCAAATTGTGAATACATAAACAAACACTAAAAACAAAATAAAACCTATATTTATTTAATATCCATTTTTTTTTTGTTATACAATCATAAACGATAGTGTAGAGGGGTGGATTTCATGTCAAAATCACCCTCATTGTTTAAGGAAGTAGATGAGCGCCAGAAAAATGTCAGAAACACAAAGGCTGTAGCTTCGAGATTTAACAACTAAGACAAGAAAATAATTTTTAAATGTGTAAAAAACTAATATGTTTAAACTTATGAAATATAATGGAATTTTTTTACATAAATCCTTCAGCCAAAATATTTATGTGCTTTTCAAGAAATGGTAGAAGGTATTTTTGTTGAAAATGGATTATCTTTTCCTTTTAACCAGATCATTCTAAAAAATTTCATGCTATTGATAAGGTTTAACGTGTTGATAAATATTTATTTACAAATATATCATATTCATGGATAAATAAATATAATAACATATTATTTAGTTAAGAAATGTATTTACAATATTGATTCTAATATTTATTGGTATTTTTTTTTTGCTCTGAATATTATTATGGTTCATCATTTAACAAAATTCTTAGGATTTTTGTTATAACTAATATTTTATCTTGAGATAATTTGTTTAAAAGGCCATTTGGAAATTGAATTTAGTAAATCTAACCTTCATCAGTTTTTGACATCATTATGACAAGAATTCCCTCATTATTGATCTTTTGTATAAATAAGGAGGAGTGTTATATTTATAAATTTTGAATTATTTGAAAAATTTTAACCAAATAATTCTTATTTTTAATCATTTTGAATGTTAATTGAATTTTTGTAAAGTAACTTTAACCAAACAATTAAAATAATAGAAACCAATCTGGATTTTACTATGCCATGCTCAAGAATATATTATTGAAAGAAAATATGTTGATAACATGAAGCAAACAAACATAATGGCTTTAAGAGAAACAAAATGTGGCTTTGTTTTGATGCTGTTGTTAAGTATTCAATTTTGGAGTTTTTAGGCTGAAACAATTTTTTGAAAATGAAATTAAATAATAAAATCAAATTAATTGCTAAAGAAGTAATGTCGCATTACTTTAATAACGATAATTAAATATTAAATTTAAATACCGTCCATGACAACCACAATTGATCGTGAACTGGTGTCGCCTACGCTTAACAATTAATCGGCTTATCAAATATCACTATCCACGCATACGATAATCATAGCTTTTAAATATTGAAACCCATATGATAAAACTGTGTGTCACATGTACAATTATTCGATAATTTATAAATCTGGGACTATTACTTCACAGAGGCATTATTACTACTACTTGTTCTATTTCCAACTAATCTTTTCAAAAACTATTCATTTCTAAACTCATTTTTGCCTTTCTCTATGAACTAATAAGCTCTTCCATTTCCCATTTCCATTTCCATTTCCCATTTATATATATATATGATATATTAGAGCATTACAATTTCGAGCAATCCCCATCTTCACACTACTCTCCTGCTTCCAGCTTCTGCAAGAGTAACTCAACTGAAAGCATATACAGGCCATTTAATAATCATGAAATACATCCTCAACCATAGTAATCATACCTAATAGGGTTAGATCGAGGTGGCAAAATGCCATCGAGTTTTTAAAAATACCATATTTGGCACCTTGGCAGAATGAGTGGATTTGAAAATAATGGGCCACAAGCACTGCTTTCCACAACGCTCCTGTCTTGGCCATATTCACTTCAAACCCTATAAACACAGAGACCATGACAAATGAACAAAAGAATCCTTAATCTTTTTCTTCTGCTGTGTCAACTGCACTTTTAAATCTCAACTCTTCCCGAATCAGAACCCAAATCCACGCTGCACATAGAAAGGAACCGCCGTTTAAGGCCAGTTTGATAAGAGAAAGAAATAGTTACAAGATAAGGTGAGTCACAAAGGCAGGTTGAGAAGAAAGAAGTTATGGTGCTAAAAGAATGTAAGAGGGCAACAGGTCAGCAAATAGAGTCAAGAGGAAGAAAAGCTATATGATAATAAAATAAGTAAGAGACTGCAGCCTCTTTAAAAAGGAATTTGATTTTAAATCAAAAGTGATATATTATTTGAATTTTTATTGAAATAGGTTTTATGTTCCATTAAATTTGATTTGGTATATTTTATAAATCGTTATTTTTTAAACTGGATTCTAATTTTTGACGGGATAATTTACTCATTCTTTAAATTAATAAATCGAGCTTAAAATTTTAACTGACAATATAAACAAGTTTCAATAAACAACATTCTTAAATCGATTTTAAATTTTATAATTTTAGATTGATTTTGTATATTTTATAAATCATTATTTTTTTAAATCGATTATAATTCTTTAATCACACTTATTATTTTTAAACAATAAATTGATTTATTAAATTTAATCATAAATTGGATAATTTTACTAATAAAATGCACCCATTTTCGACATCACTATTTCACAAACACTGAACTCAAAAAACAATAAACACTATTCAGTACAAACGACATTTTGACACTCCATTTGCAACTTTCATTGGAGTTGCTCTAATTTCTCTCAGCTGTTCTCCCAATTTCCTACCTTATAATATTTTTCACTTTCCCCATCTCTGCTTTCAAAAGGATACGAATTAAACCCTCTTTTCAGCATTGCTGAAAATATCTTGTCCAAGCTGGGCTCCTTGGTTGCCCAAGAAATCGAATTAGCCTGTGGTGTCAGAACGGAGTTGGAAAAGCTTCAGAAGACATTGACGACCATCAATGCTGTGCTTCTTGATGCTGAGGAGCAGCAGCAGGAGAAGAACCATGCGGTGGAGAATTGGGTGAGGATGTTCAAAGATGTCATCTATGATGCGGATGATTTGTTGGATGACTTTGCAACCTATGATTTGGGGCGAGGGAGGAATGGCAGACAGGTTAGTCGCTTCTCATCTTCAAATCAAATTGCATTTCATTTTGAGATGGGTCGTAGAATCAAAGATAGAAGAAGGATAGGAGGGAAATTGAGAATGATATCTCTAAGTTCAATTTATCCCAAGGGTTACTTACTAGCAGGCGGGTGAGAATAGGGAGAGAGACCACTCTTTGTCTTGCCGTCTGAGATTATGTGGAGAGATGAAGATAAAAAGGAGATAATAAAATCATTGTTGCAATAAAAAAATGAAGATAATCTTTCTGTTGTTGCCATTGTTGGTATTAGTGGTTTAGGCAAGACCACCTTGGCTCAATTGGTATACAATGATGAGAAGGTGGTAAAGCATTTTGATGTTAGGTTGTGGGTGTGTGTTTCTGATGATTTTGATGTGAAAATCCTAGTTCGAAACATCGTAAAATCTGAAAGAGATGAAAATGTAGATCATTTGGGGTTGGAACAATTAAAAAACAAGCTTCATGAAACTTTAAATTCCAAGAGATACTTGTTAGCATTGGATGATGTTTGGAACGACAATTTTGAAAAATGGAATCAACTGAGGATTTTGTTGAAAGTTGGTGCTAGGGGGAGTAAAGTTCTATTGACTACTCGGAGCTCTAAAGTTACATCAGTTATGGGGATTGATACCCCATATGTTTTGAATGGCTTGAACCATAATCAGTCTTGGGCTCTGTTTAAAAGTTTAGCATTTGGAGAAGAGCAACAAAGAGCACATGAAAACCTCTTAAAAATAGGAGAAGATATCACAAAAATGTGCCATGGAGTCCCTCTAGTTATTAAAACTTTAGGAAGAATATTGCATTCTAAAACTGAAGAACGTCAATGGTTGTTGATCAGAAACAATAAAAATCTGACGTCGCTTAAAGATGGGAACAATATATTATCAGTGCTGAAGTTAAGCTATGATAATTTACCAAGTTATTTGAAACAATGTTTCACTTATTGTGCATTGTTCCCGAAAGACTATGAAATGAGGAAAAAAATTGTTGATACAATTATGGATGGCTCAAAGGTTACATTCAACTTACAGATGAAAATGAGGAATTGGAGGATGTTGGTGATCGATATTTTGAGGAGTTACTATCGTGGTCAATGTTCAAGAGGCCGTAAAACATTTATTCAATAATACAATATTAGGTTGTAAAATGCATGACCTTATTCATGATCTTGCACAATCTATTATAAAGTCGGAGACCATTATTTTAACAGATGATGTGAAAAATGTTTTGGAAACAATTCATCATGTGTCATTTTTCAAATGGAGTCTGGAAGTGAAGGTTCTAAAGGCAAAACCCATGAGAACCTTGTTTCAAAGTGTTGAATCTGGCATGAGTACACTTATTTCAAAGCGCAAGTGTTTAAGAGTGTTGAGCTTAAATGGGTTACAGCTTAAAAGTGTGCCAAAGCATATAGTTAAATCAACACTTTTGAGGTATCCGATCTTTTTACAATGATTTTCGAGGCATTTCCCTAGCGGTTTTACAAACTTACGCACTCCGGCAGTATTACTGAAACCCAAAACTCCTAAGAAATATGAGAAAATCCATAAAACTGAGACACTCGAGATCGAAAAATGCAATAAATCGGGATATGTTAAGGTTTAGCTTCCTAATCCATTTAAGATTCTTTTCCTTCTCTCTTTAGTCTCCTAATTGCACTCTAACTCGCTTTCCTTTTCCCCTTAACACTGTGAGTATAACATGTATATTCCTTTGTAAATTAATGAGAATCAATATATTCCTTCTCTCTCAACACAGACGTGTTCCATAAAAGAGTTTGAGAATACTAGATTGTGGTTTCGCCGTGTGGTCAATTCCAGCAACCCATCCAACGACCGTGTCACACCGGCCAGACATGCCTCACGGCTTCCCACTGAAGCTAAACCATCGTCGGAGAACCTTGCCGCCGACAACGCTTAGCGTGACAAGATTCTTCCGCGCCCCATTCCTACCGAAGAGCACACCAACAGAGCGCTCCCTCCGATCTCACCTTTCCGCAGCCTCACTGAAAATAGCATCACACGCGCCTACACGCGCCCACACTCGCCATCTCCGGTCCGGACGTGTGAATTCACGCGCCGGCCGCCGGTAACACCGCTTACACGCGCCTCTTCCAAGAAAGGTTGCCGACAAGTCCTTCCATCCACTCCACGCTACTCGCCGCCGGAAAAGCCTTTACGAGGTTTTATCGCATCGCACGTTGCTCTCGCCGCCTAAATCTCCAAGTTTTTGTAAGTCGGAGCTCTACGTACATTTTCGTGGACCTCGGGAGTCAGATTTGTCGATTCCTACCAATTTCTCATCTCTATATCGAAAAAGACTCTCTATGGTCGAAAAAGGTCGACTTTTTAATTCTTTCAGATTCCGGAACTCCGTGATTACCTCGATAAACTCAATGTGGAGTGAAAATTATCACCATGGACAGACTCGCACCTTCGCGCTGTCGGGTAATGGATGTGAGGATCATCTTACTACTGAGGACACAAGTATTCCTCAAGATAAACGTGCATCTAACTTAAAACTCGACGCGCATTATATCATCTCTTCGCAATCTATCGACGCCAAGACTCTATATAATATCAGCCTATAAAACTTGCTACACTCTTCCGAATCAAAAGAAACTGTGACACTAACGTATATTCAGTGTCTCTATCGTAATATCCTCCACGCCAATTTGAAATTTCTGCATTGACAGGTCTTCTACGTGGACGAATGTCTCGCCCTTAAGGGATGAACTTATCTCTATTTTGCCAAAGTCTACTAATAATCGAGACTTCCTCGTCCAAGATGGATCGAAGTCTTATGATCATTCTTTACTTAACCTCGCGATTTTGAGAACATCAAAGGGAACAAGATACTCACCGGGAGTATTCCGCATTTCGATGAGGCTCTTCGCCGGCATTTCCACCACACCTCCACCGTTACTCAATCCATGCGATCCGAGATTACACTGACACTTCGTGATGGTTTCTCGCCTCTTCTCGAGGTGATTCCGTAGGGTGGACGCAGAGCAACCGAGGCAGAGGACAACGCCTCACGCACATACCGCCATAAGCTCGACACACCCGTGATCGATGCTCGATTATAAGCCGAAACCTCTGTCTTTGCTCATTTGCTTCGGTCTTTTGATCATTGACATGTTCGAGTTACGTCTTGAAGCTAATCCACCTGGTCATTCTTGCGCTTAGTGAATATGAAAGTACGCCGTCTCACTCGGCGGCCAGAATCCTTCCCTCCGATTTGTATAGTTGCCCAGGCCCAGTAATCTCCTCTCTGCCCATATACACATTCATGACTGTGGATCAATCTTGGAGCCTCTGATCATATCTCACATTAATAAAGACCTTTTTCTTCTCTTACCTTTTCAGTCCTTTACCTCACCGATTACCTTAGCTAATGGTTCATAGAACCATAGCTAAAAGGCAGTGCTCGATTTGTCCCCTCCCTTCCTTGCCCCTTACCTCTGTACTTTATGTTCCTAATTTTCCTTTTAATCTTATTTCCATTAGTAAGTTGACTCGTGATCTTCATTGTGTACTTACTTTTTCCCACAACCCTGTAACCTTGCAGGATCGACTTACGGGGAAGACGATTGGCATCGGACATGAGTCACAAAGCCTCTTTCACCTCAGCTCGCCTCTTTGTTCCATAGCTTGCACTTCCACGGAAGCTCTTCTCCTCCTTCATAGTCGTCTCGGTCATCGAGCCTCTCGAGGTTGGAAGGTTTGGTTCCTCGACTGGATTTATCTTCGGCAGGTGTGAGTCTGTCGGCAGGAAACATGCACGTGTCTTGTTCCCCAGCGTTTAGATCTTTGACAAAGTCTCATTTTGAGCTTGTTCCTGCTTGATGTTTGAGGTCCTTCTCAGTCACACCTACATTTTAGGATTTCGTTACTTTGTTACTTTATGAATAATTATTCTCGATGTACTTGGTTATTTTTAATGTAAAACTCAAAATTTGAAGTTATTTCTCTTTTAAAAAATTTCATCTTTGAAATTTGCACTCCAATTGATACTTATATTCGTATTCTAAGAAGTGATAATACGAATATTTCTCTACGTCATTGCCTCTTCTTTATGTCTTCCATGGGATTCTTCACTAATTATCTTGTGCTTACACTCTTGGCCAGGCGGAGTGGGTGGCGTAAGAATCCTCATTTAGTTGGGCGGCTCGCACTCTCCTCCTCCATCATGCAGGTTTCTCAGCGTTTTGGGATCTTATCTTGCATTTGCTTGTTATTTGATTAATCGTATGCCCTCCTCTGTTTTGCATGACCAGATCCCTCATTCTATCTTACTACCTAATCAACCTCTCTTTTACCTCCCTTCTTATATCTTGGGTTGTGTTTGTTTTGTTCATATTCTCACTCCTGGGCAAGACAAACTCTCACGCGAAGCACCGAGTGTGTGTCTTCTTGAGTTATTCTGCCTTCGGAGGAGGGTTCATCCGTTATTATTCTCCAGATACTAATCGCTACTTTATCTCTGTTGATGTCACGTTCTTTGATTCCTCCTTCTTCTGCTCTGTGGTCGTCTTTTGCTCGGGATAATCTTATCTATTCCTCTTGTTTTACCTCTCAGCTTTCCCTTACCCTCCAGATGTCATGACTCAACTTTGCCCGAGTGTCTCGTCTCGTCCTCTGCGGGGCGCGTGTTGACTCATCCTCGCCCTCTTCGCCAGTCATCTCTGCTCTGGATTCCATAACGTTTGATGATTTACCTATTGCCATTGGAAAGAGTACGCTCTACTTAACCACATCTGTTTATAATTTTCTTAGCTTTATCGTTTATCTTTACCACTTTGCCTTGTTCCACCTTGTCTTGTCTACTGCCCTAAGCACTAGTGAGGCTCTCTCATCGTGAAACTTGAGGCCATGGCCCGAAAATGGATGCTCTTTGCTCGATGACACATGGGAACTTGTCGCTCTTTCCTCTTCACATTAAATCTATCAGTTTGTAGTTAGGTTTATCTCGATGTTGGACTGGGAATTCGGATGATCGGCAAGGCCCGTTTGGTTGCAAGGGTACACTCGGCAATAAGGCTTAGGCTTTATTGTAATTACATTTTTCTCGTGTGAGATTGCTTATGTTAGCTTGCTTCTTTATATACCGTACACTATGCGTTCTAAAACTGACCTCTTTTAGGTTGGATATCAAGAATGCCTTTCTTCGCGGTGATCTCGTAGGGAGGTTTATGGAGCAGCCACTTGGTTTGTTGCTCGGAGATCTGGTTTGGTATCTGAGTGCATCGTTCCTTATATGAGTGCGAAGCGGTCTCCTCGAGGCTTGGTTTAGTCGGTTTAGCTCGATGGATTGGGAGTTTGGCATGATTGAAGCGTAGCGGAGACCATTTCCGTTTTTATCATCATTCATCCCCATTGAAAGTGTATTCCTTGATTGTTTTATGTGGATGATATTGTCATTCTGAGCCATGACCCGGGATGGTATTCGAGCTGAACAACACCTTTGAAGCCACTTTCGGACTTGAGAGCTTCGGTATTTTCTAGAGCATTGAGGTAACCTTTGTCTAATTAGGATTGGTTATTTCTCGGAGGAAATTATCATTGGATATATTGACGGACAGCGGTATGTTAGTGTAAGCACAGCAGAGCATTTCTTATGGATCAGATGTCAAAGTGTACCAAGAGTCGGGGAGCTTCTACGAGATCAGGAGTCATCGACGACTTGTAGGTGGCTGAACTATCTCACTATCTCGGCACAACATCTCGTTTCCTGTAGCGTAGTTGCTTGATTCCTACAATCACCTTGTGATAGCCACTGGGATGCTGTAGTTCGTGTTCTCCGTTATATCAAAGGAACACCAGGTCAAGGGGTGTTTGAAAGGCTGAAAGCGTGATGTGTATATAAGTACGCCTATGTGCGCAAGTGCACGCGTCGTCTCAAGTAATATAGTGTACCAATGAATGCAGGATATCGATCACGAGGGGATAAGTGTGTTGAATCTGATTAGACTTGAATATTATCTGGATATAGTTGGGTGCGAGAATACTATTAATGCGATTCAAGCTAAACTAGCAGATCTAAATGAATTCTTGTATAATGGGAACTAGGTACATGTCTCCCCACTGCCACTTCGATGGATTATTTTTTCTTGATGATCTGTCGGTTTATTCTGCTTGTGTGGCTAGATCACTTGAAATACCCTCTCTCGAGTTAATCCTTTATCTCACTTGTAGTGTTGAGTGTATCTCTACCCTAACCGATACTCAGAAATCTTAAATGTTCTAACCTTAATTGCCACCCTCGGGTCGGAATATCTACATTACGAATCAATCGAAAATTTGCTACTCAAATCAGGTATCCTCATCTCTCGAATCTCGGATCTCAGCATAGTCACGGCCCAATGTTGGCCGGAACATCACCATGTAATGATTTACAGAGATATAAAGCAGATGTTAACAAATTATAAACAATCGAATAATATAAAATACTAATCTTTAATCCATGCAATCGTGACAGGGTTCAACAACACCCTAGGTATAAAACTAGAACATACTGAATATGGGAACACCAGTATTTAATCTATAAAACATCAGTATTTCTATTCGAAACGAAGAAAGTACAAAAATCGGGCTCTTCTTCAAGATCAATGTCGCTGCTGCTCTGATTTCCGCGCCCTAGTTCGTACGATCCCCGATACCTCGAAGTCTGGTCCCCTTTTTGCTTTTAATGATGGAGAGGCAGAATTCGCGCGGACGTCGCGACGTTGAGACGTCGCGACGTTGAGACATCGCGACGTTGCCACTTGTTGACCATATGTTGACCCAGCGTGTCGCGATGTTGGGGCGTCACGGCGATGGGGGCGTCAGCGGCGTTGAGCAGCCGCGACGTTCCGGCCATCTTCACTTCTACCCTACACTCGGTATAAGCGCCTTTTCACACGCATTCACCGCCGATTACCTGGAAATCAGATATCGGGCTATCAAAATACGTATTTAAATATAAAATAAAGCTAAAAATGTAAGACAGACGCGGGTATAACCTGAGTGTTTTAGGCACTCATCACACCCCTAAACTTAGCTTCTTGCTTGTCCCCAAACTTAGCTTAACGCTTGGGGCGACTCTAACACGGACACCTGTACACATGCTATAGTCAAACACTAAGATAGTGATGCACATGCTGATAGATAGGAGATCAAATTGGACCGACTCACACTTTTTCCATTTTGTTCGAAATTCAGGGGATTCGCAAGGGTATTCGACTTTCGAAAGAACTAGGTTGAACTCGGTGAAGTTGACTAGTGCCTCGACCTAGAGATGACCGATAACCTTTCCCGAAGAAGGATCCTATGTGCGTTGAATGAATGACCTCCGGTGTATACCCTAGGTTAGGCGCCCCCCCGAGGAGCTTGAGTTGACTCACCTGGTGGGAAAATCTAACTAAAGAAAGGATGGGAGCCTTGCAGTTTCATTTCTAACATACCTACGCATAACAGAAAAAAACTAGTGCCCGTAAGTTTATGCTAAGTGTTCATGTAGCGGGGATTAGTTGGTGACTCCCCACCAGTTGGTTAAGGGCACCGGGCATTCAGTTCCCCTCGAACGTCATACAGGAACACTCGACTTAAACCCTAAGGGCTCCTAAGGTACGTAGGAAACTTCTATCTTACGTCCCTTGTAGCGAGGCGTTAGTCGATGACTCTGACCTTGATTGGCTCGAGGCATTGGGCTGAAGGCCCCTCGGACTGTGCCCGGGATTCCGATTGGAAGCTCCCACTTATTCTATGCCTAATCTTTATTATTATTATTATTATTATTATTTTTTTATATTTATTTATTTTTATTTATTTTTTCTTTTATTTTGGGGCTCGAAGGCAATCCTGCTATTTACGGTGTCTGTCTCTTTGGTGTTTAGAGACTCCCATTGGTTTTGTTGAACTTTAGTGGTCGGGTTCGGCATCTGGGTAGCCTTTAGAAGTCACGTGATAATGAGTGTGTTAGGCTCATTGAAAATAGTTTCTTGAGTATCCGGAGGTGATTCACTGCTGGCTCACGATTCAACCTAATTCCCGAGAATCAAACATCTGACGAATCCTTTCTGGAGTTATACACTGTTTTCCATGATAATAGTGGACTCGGTCAAAAGTGATCCTCTATTCTCGAACATAGCAACACACATAGAGAACTACCTAAACACGACACCACTAAACAAAGATATGAACAAGACTCAACAACCTAAAATGAACAAGTGTAAATGAACTAAACTGAACACAAACAAAACACACAAACATAAACGAAACCAAACTACAGCACAAATACGAAAATAAAACTAAACATCATAAAACTATACTAATCTGATAAAGAAAAACCCGATCCACACCACTTCACGACAAAGTATCGGAGTGTCCCTATGGCGATAAAAAAAACAAGAAGGTGAAGGGAACTCCTGGTGATCGGACGAGATCCTTTGCGGTGGCGGGTGGTGGGCAGTGGAAAAGCGAAATTTGGGTGGTAGACTGGAGGGGCTGCTGCTTCTTTGGAGAATAGTGGCACGGTTGGCGAGAGGCGTATGTGCGTCGGCGCGAAGGGGCCTCCGTATCTTGTGTGGGAGGACTCGGTGCTCTGGGTCTCATCCCGAGTGCATCAGCGCTGATGGGGCGAGCATAGGGTCCTCTAAGTCGGGAGTAGGAGGCCCGGGTGGGATCTCTGGCAGGGTCGGCGGTGGATGGGGTGGTGGAGGTGGGTAGTGGGGCCCCTTGATGTCATCTTGGGGATAGCCGGGAGTCCGAAAGCTGGGCTGATGGTCGTGAAGCTCACATCGTCAGGGGCTCGTGACCCCGAATCGTAAGTCCCCTCAGGTCGTGGTACACCCGGTTTGTCCCGCATAACCGATATAGCCTTGATTGGGTGTAACCAAGCCTAGTTGTCATCGAGGGCACCCGATTTAAATGCGAGAGGCAAATAAATAAGAGGACACCAGTTCATGCTGAGTGGACATGGAGGATGGCATCTACATGGCACCTTGATATCAAAGATATCACGAATGATGGCATAATTGAAGCGGGGCAGCTTGGCGGTCACTTCACACACGTTAGGTCGTCGGAGTGGGACGACGTGATGAAGTGATGCGGACTGGGGATAAAGGCGAATCTCTTGGCCTTGAAGTGGACGGCATGACCCTCGTTGTTGGGGTTTCCACTCACCCTTGCTTAGTTTGTCGGGCAGAATGACCTCGGGGTAATCGGGCCGCTCGTGGAGTCTATCAAAAGGCGCCGGGGGGACATGTTCAAGATTATAAAAGTTGTTGATAGACTCCGCACTGAAGTCTACCATCACACCCCGCACCCGGACCTTTTTGGCGACGTGGGAGGCGAGGTTGGCGTAAAATTCTCGGACCACACTCATCGCAGTTGGACGAGGTGGTTGGCAAAGCGCCCGCCATCCCTTGGCCGCAATAGTCTTGCGGAAGAAGTCGTCAGAGTGATGGAAACCCTTTTCTTTAATAAAAGATCGGTTCTTGCGAGATGGTCTTGACCGATCGGCCTAACAATGAACCCATTGACATCGAATTGAGTCAGGACCTCGGCCCGACCGGATTGACTCAAACAACTACGCCTCTTACGAACATTAGTGCACAAAGGAATTCAAGCACGCTACGGGCCTGATGAAATGGCACCAAAGGATCACACTCTAATGGACTAGGCAATGTGTCAAGCACCTAAAGTGCACTAGTAAAACGAAGACTAAAGAGCGTGAGGGTAGCCACAAACCACAGGACACTCGACGGACCACCACATTGAGCCTTCAGACCTAATGTGGAAGCCTAGACCTGGGTGGAGGACTGGGCCGATGCAAGGACAGGCGTGTGGTGTGGAAGAGCGAGATAGGAGACCAGGTGGGCACAGGAGGAGTGTGGAAAGATGGTGATGGCGGTGTCGGTGATGGCGTCGGAGAAATGAACAATACTCAGACGGGTGTCAGGAAGTGAAGAACTGGCAGGGTTTTGTGTAGAGGGGCGACCACGGGGTGGACTAGGGTTCCAGAGCGGAGGAGCGGGGAAGAGCAAAAGTGAGGAGGGTTGGCCTTCGCGAGTGCTTGTCGCGGCGGTCGAGAGAGGCGCAAAACCAGCGTCGCGGCGTTGAGATCAACATCGCGGCGTTCGAGGTGCAATCAGTCGCGGCGTTGAGATCAACGTCGCGGCGTTCGAGAGAAGAATTGGCGGCGCCTTTGACGTTGAGAGCCAGCAACCGCGACGTTACGAAGGAAGACTGAAATGCAAAATTTTCAATAATAGTCCAAGGTAAGAGAAAACTCCCCTAGTGCAATTGGTGACTCCCACTAACTTTTGGATTGAATTTCTTGAGCGGATCCTCCTCGTACTTCCCGTCGCAGTCACAGCAGAGACATTCAAAAGGAACTCCCGGGTGCAGACGAGGAAACAGAAAAACAAACCAACATAACTGGCAGATAATAAGAATTGAACCATAGAGAAATTTTCAAGAAAAGCAGGTTGCCTCCCGAAGCGCTATGTTTAATAATGGTTGCTTTCGCTTGACCACTGAATCCTCGATGTGCGATTTGCTTAGAAGAAAGCGAGGAAATCTTTGACGCAACTTCTTATAGTGCTCATAACCCGATGCTGAGTGGATGAAATATTCTTACATTTCATGCCCTTGACCTTCCGGTGTCTTTGCACGTGCGTGTGAAGCATCACGGGAGTTTTCCAACCGCTTTGCAAAATCTACGTGAGTGAAATTAGAGATATCTTCATTTGGATGGGTATCATTTGGATGCTTCATGAAATTTGGAATACATGGAAAGTGATCTCGTCTCCTTGGACTCTCAATTTGAGCTCACCTTCTTGCACATTGATTTGAGCTTTTCAGTGGCTAGGAAAGGTCACACCAAATATGGGTGAGTCATCTTCCTCCATGTTCGGAATGGCAGTCTATTTGGAAAACGAATTTACCCACTTTTACTAGAACATTTCGATTATACCCGGGATGTTGGTAAGATTATCTATGAGTTGCAAGTGATTGTGGTTGATTTGGTTCCCCGACTTTGCTTTTAAACATCGAGCGGCATCAAGTTGATGCTTGCTCCCGAGTCACATAGGGCTTTCCGATGCGGGTTCCTATGAGGCGGTATAGCAAAATACCGGATCTTGAGTTTTGGGGAAGCTTCTTTTGCGGGATGGCCTTGCATTCTTGAGTTAAGAGCGATGGTCCCATATTCTTCCCGACTTCTTCTTACTTGCCCAGAGATCTTTTTCATGAATTTCACATAGCCAGCATGTTCTCGAGCCTCGAAAAGGGTATTGTGTAAAGTTTCTTGAAGATATGAAACTTTGCGAAGCTCTTCTCTAACTTACCTTTCTTCAACCTCTGAGGATACGAAATTGGTATGGCAGGTTCATTTGTTTTAATACGTTTCTTGATCTCTTCCTTGACTTTGTATCCTTGGCCCCTTTCGCGTATCTCGGGTTTGCTCGTCTTGCATCGATCTTTTAGGATGCTTTGGTCTTGCTCATAATTTCCAGTTCTCTTCTTTTTGCTAGTTGCGGCTCAGGGATTTCAAACTCTCTTCCCGCTCCTTAGAGTGATGGCCTTGCCAGTACTCTTTCCTTCGCCTCTAGGGTTTTACCTACAAGTGCTCGGTAATGAACCACCGCTGCCTTTACGCCCACGGAGCGGCCATTTGGCCCATTTGTACCTCCCAAATTTACCGGCTATGACTGGCGATTGTTCGATTGGTGGCTTGATGTTATATTCGCCGTCTCATTCCGCCAAAGGCGGTGTGAGATGTAAGCATTTCTTGAGGCAGTCCGAAATCCACCTTTTTCTCGAGGGTGGTTGGCTCCTCGGTGATGACATGTTGTTCGATTATTGTTCCTCCACCATCCATACCCTTTGATTGTTCTCGACTGCCTGACTGAATACACGCCACCCCTGGGCCTTGATTTTGATTCGGATAGTTGTTTCCCCTATACTGTCCTTGTTGCCGTATCGGTTCGATTAAACCTCACACACCGGGCCCGCCTACGCTTTGTCAGTCTCCGACCGACATTCTACGTCATTGCGGCCGCCCTCCACAAAATTCACACAACTCTCATGGTCAGTCTCGTATGGGTATCTCGCAAGATCTTCGCCGTCTAGTCGCTTGTTTAGTGTCGTGCAAACATGATTGACCGTATTATTGAGGACCTCGTTATCTCAGGCCGCCTATGGCCTTCACGTAGTCTTCTCTAGCCACTGATTTGCATTAGTAGCAAGATCTTCTAAGATTTCATGCTCGGGTCTCGTGGTCTTTTCATTAAGGCTCCTAATGAGGCATCAATCATCGTTTCAGTCGTATTCCTCGACCATTATAAAAAGTATGGACTCGCATCCATCCGGTCGCATTCCAGGATGTGGGCACTTCCTCAATAGTTCGTGAAATCTATCCCATGCCTCTGCCAGGTTCTCTCCCTCTAATTAACCAAAAGTATTGATCTCTTGCACAAGTTGTGCAATTTTTGAGGGTGGAAAGAACTTGGTTAGAAACTTCTGCACTAGGTCGTTCCATGAAGTAATGGAATCTGGTGGCTGACTTGTTAACCAATGCTTGGCTCTATCACCTAGTGAGAATGGGAACAATCTCAACCCTCGAGCGCCCCTTCCGTGACCCCATTGTACTGGACGTGTCGTGCACTTCATGAAGTTGGTCAAATGCATTCGGATTCTCATTGGGCAATCCATGAAATAAGATGTTCCGCTATCCTCAGAAGGTTATCACTTCACTCGGGTTGTTCACCAATAGGTGGTCTTCTGGATAGCCGGTTCGAACAACAAGAGACGGAAGGCAAACCCTTTAGCAACATGAATGGATCATCCGGGTCGCAGCAAACCATCGGGTGCTTGATTCTTCCGTTATTCCCATTTCCGCCCTCTATGGCCTGCTTTGCCTCGGGATGTTGCTTCTCCCGCTTCTTCATTGTTCTCCCATGATTGCTGATTTCTAGTCCGTTATGTTCTCTGCTCTCGGTGCAATCTATGCAGTTCTTCGCTCAGGATCAAACTGATGTAGATCAACCTCGATCTCGCTGGCCGCATGCACTCACCGGAACCTTGACTCCAATCACACACGAAACAAAAAATGTACCAATCTACCAAAGACTTGTAAAAACAAATAAAAAACAAAATTCCAGAAAGAATATCTAATCATGTTATTCTCTATATCACCTAAACCTGATCCAAGAACGGCGCCTAAAACTTGATAAATAAAGCGTGATGTGTATATAAGTACGCCTATGTGCGCAAGTGCACGCGTCGCCTCAAGTAATATAGTGTACCAATGGTACGGATATCGATCCACGGGGATAAGTGTGTTGAATACAGAGATTGACTTTTTGAATATTATCTGGATATAACCGTTGGGTGCAAGAATACTAATGTCTGAATTCAAACTAAACTAACCGATCTAAAATGAATTAATGATATCGAA
Source organism: Tetrastigma voinierianum (assembly GCA_016808115.1). Lineage (NCBI taxonomy): Eukaryota > Viridiplantae > Streptophyta > Magnoliopsida > Vitales > Vitaceae > Tetrastigma > Tetrastigma voinierianum. Next base: position 515,125 of record JAEQBH010003380.1, on the reverse strand, counting down.
TCCAGTGGTTATGTCTCCCCTCGCCACTTTTCGATGGATTATTTTCAACGTATGATAATGGGTCTACTTATTTATAACTTATTAATGGCTAGGTGATCTGCTTACGAAATACCCTCTCTCGAGGTGTATCCGCCATCTCGCTAGTAGTGTCGAGTGGTCTCTACCCTAACTCCGACACTCGAAATGCTTAAATGTTCTAACCTTAATTGCCACCCTGGATCTGGACATCTCATTACCGAATCAACCGAAGGTCGCTTCACTCAAATCCTCGGGTATCCTCATCTCTGAATCTTTGGACTCAAAAGATAGTCACGCTTAATGTCACGACATCACCATGTAATGATTCATGTATATAGCGTATGTTAACAAATTATAAACAACTCGAATACATAAAATACTAATCTTTTAATCCATGCAATCGTGACAGGTTCAACAACAATTCTAGGTATAAAACTAGAACATACCAATACGAACACCGCATTTAATCTATAAACATCGCGATTTCTATTCAAACGAAGAAAGTACAAAAATCGGGCTCTTCTTCAAGATCAATGTCGGCTTCTCCGATTCGCACTAGTTCAGCACGTGATCCCCGACATACCGTCCGGTCCCCTTTTAATGATGGAGAGGCAGACCGCTACGTGACGTCGCGATGCCGAGATCGCCGCTGACGCTTGAGACATCGCGACGCTGCCACTCGCCGACTTCTATATACGTTGGACCCAACGTCGCGACGCTGGGACGCCACGACGCGGGACGTCAGCGACGCTGGAACGTCGCGACGCCCAGCCCGCCTTCATGCACTTCCACCCTCCGCTCCGCATCGCTCCAAAACCCATTTTCACCCCGCATTCACACCAATTGCACAACCGTACATTCCGCCATCAAAATACGTATTTAAATATAAATAAAGCTAAAAGATGACGCAGTATAACTCGAGTGTTTTAGGCACTCATCGTTGTATGAGAACAAAGGTCATACCCAAGTTGTTGGATACAGTGATGCAGACCAAGTGTGCTCACCTTATGATAGATGTTCTACATCAGTATTGTGTGTTCATCGAGGTAACTTAATATCTGAAAAGTAAGAAACAAGATGTAGTAGCTGATCCAAAGTATCAACAGTACCGTAGCTACGCCAAGAATACGCGAACTCACATACGGCTGAAACATCTTCCAAGAGCTAAGATTTGAAGGATGAACAAACTAGTTTTATATGCGATAATCAGTCGCCAGACATTTTATCTAACCCAGTTTTCCATGAGAGGACCAAACACATTGAAGTGGATTGCCACTTTATCAGAGAAAAGATTGCATCGGGATGCATATCTACTAGTTTTGTCAACTCTAATGACCAACTAGTAGATATCTTCACTAAGTCTCTTAGAGGTCATAGGATAAAGTATATATGTGACAAGCTTGGTGCTTTTGACCTTTATGCTCCAACTTGAGGGGGAGTGTTAAGGTTTAGTCTCCTAATCCATTTAGGATTCTTTTCCTTCTCTCTTTAGTCTCCTAATTAGACTCTTAACTCTGTTTCCTTTTTCTATAACACTAGAATATAAATATGTATGTTTCCTCCTTTTGTAAATTAATGAGAATAAATATATTTCTTCTCTCTCAACAGGATATATGCCATCTAGATTGGGAGAATTGACTAAGCTTCAGACCCTATCATTATTCGTTATTGATGGTCGTTTTTTGAAGGGAATGGGTAAAGTGAGTGAATTGAAATGCCTTAACAATTTAAGAGGGAAGCTACAGATTAAAAATCTTGAAGAGGTGAAGGGTGGGGCATTTGAATCCAAAGAAGCAAATTTGAAGGAAAAACACTACCTTCAGTCCTTAGTATTAGAGTGGTATGTGTGGGGACCTTGGTTTATTAATGAGGATGGTGAGTCGGTGATGGAAGGCCTGCAGCCACACCCCAATCTAAAGGGAGCTCTAAGGTGACAGCAGGCTATCCAAGTGTGAGGCTCTGCCAGTCTGGTTCCATGGTGACTTCTCTCAAATGTCTGGATCTTTTGCATCTTCCTGCACTGGAATACATGTTGGAAAACTCTTCATCAGCAGAGCTATTCTTCCCATCTCTTAAAACACTCATACTTGATGAGTAGGGTGATTTCAAGGGATGGTGTAGGGGGGAGATAGCAGGAGAGCAAGGTCTTTCATTTCCTTCTCTTTCTCTATTACGCATCAATCAGTGTCATCAGTTGACAACCTTCCAACTGTTTTCATCTCCTTATCTTTCAGAATTAAATATCTGGGTTGCAGTCACTTGAACTTGTAATTCTTCTTTACCTTGTCTTGAACGAATAAACGTAGGTGGAGTCAGTGAAGATATTGTATGGTGATAATTTTGGTCTCTTCTTCATAGAAGTCTCTGTATATTAAGCGTGAATAACTGGGGTGTCCTGGAGAGATGATCGACTACAACACCTCACTTCTCTCAAGTATTTAAGAATTATGCACTGTCATGAACTCGTGTCTCTGTTTCATGGGATTCAACATCTCAGCACCCTTGAGGAGTTATGGATTGATTGTTGTAAGCAGCTTAATTTATCAGATAAAGGGGATGATGATGGCTTGCAACTTCGAGGCCTTAGGAAGTCATGATACTAGTGATTCAAGGTGTTCCAAAACTGGTGTCTCTTCCAAAGGGGCTTCAACATGTTACCACACTGGAAACTCTCTTAATCATGCAGTGTTCTGATTTCACTACTTTACCAGATTGGATAAGCACCCTAACTTCCCTTTCCATCCTGGAAATTTGGGATTGCCCTAGATTCAAGCTTGAAGATTGGTCCAAGATTTCTCATATTCCGAGAATTTACATCCCCTAATTTGTATCTCAGGTGTGAAATGCCAACCATTTTTGTTTTTCTTTTATGACTTCATTCTATGATTACAATCAATTTTCTGTTTACAATCATATTTTCCTAAATTCTCATCACTATGTTATCCATTCTCATGCTTTATTTGAATGATAAAATGTTTTTATTTTAATTTTTTAAAATAAAATTTGTGTTTTTAAAATTAATTAACAGTATAAGAACTTCAAAACTTTGTGTTTTTTGTTAAAATAAGTTGTTAACATTATAAGAAATCAGCAGTTACCTGATGATGAAATTCCAAACTATTATGTTTTGTTTTGGAAATTTCAAATTCACTTTAATCCTATCTTTGGTTCTTTAATATTTTGAAGGGAAATATAAAAAAAGAAAAGAAAAGTATAAAGAAAATAAAAAATATATTTAAAATAACAAACCATTTTTATATGGCTTTACAAATTCATCTATTTATTTATTTTCTCTATTACATAAAAATTAAATTATTTACAGATATATAAATCTAGAATTGATTTTAACTAAATATGGTATTCCTTGAGATATATCTAACATCTGAAATGCAATTATTCTTCTAATGTTTTTTATGGTTTCATTTTCATTAATAATTTTCTCTATTTTAATAAATTCTTCATCTTCACACTTTATATCTTTGAGAAAATATTTTGATGAAATCACACTTGTAGTCATTTTTAATAATTTCTATTCACTTTAATTTTATCTTTAGTTCTTGGAAATTTTGATGGAAAGAAAATAATGAGAGCAAATAAAAGAACAAAAAAGTGGATTTAAGTTAATAAATTACTTTCTATATGACTCTTCTAGCTCATTGAATCCTAGTTTTTTTCTTATGTATAAAATATTAATAATTTGAAAATATAAATATTTCTACCTAATTTTAATTATATTTATATTTTACATGCTAAACCAAATATAACAAAATAATATTTCTCAACTTGTTTTCCTTTTTTAGTCCTTTCATTAATATTTTCATGTACCCTCACAGAGTTGTAATCTTCAATTGTTCACTGTTGTAAGGAAGCTGACAAAAGAGATATGTTTAGATTGGCCTATGATTGCTCACATCCCAGTAACTCTTTGCTGACATTCTATCTTGCACTGCTGCATGAAGGAATTCCACTCTAATTGTTTCAAGAGTGTCATCCACAATTTTCAGGTTTGCAATGCTGCATCTTTCCCATTTTAATGGATTCATCTTTCGTGATGTCTCTGTAAAACCTTTAACTTTGTTGGACTCTGTTTACAGTGTTTGAAATCCAAGGGAAAATAATAACTTCAATGCTCAAGAAAATATTGAGGAAGCCTGATTATTGGAGGGAGACAGACCATTGGTGGCTACCAGAATATGGGTGGTCTCTGAACTATTGGACTGGCCAGAACCTGTTGCCTATTGGTCTCTGAACTATTTACAATGTTTGAAACTTGAGGTCACTCCAAGAAGTGTTTCAGCATCCACTTTGTCAATTATGTCGACAAGTCCACTCACTCTATTATCTCAGGTTCCATCTTTGTCCCTGCCCCCACCCCATTATATACAGCTTCCCATCTCAGAGCTACTACTGAGGCTCTCTGCCCTCATCTCATCTCAGTTATCATGCTAATAAAGATCCAATTTTAATCCTTCCCTCACTCTCACTCACGAGTTGAACGTTTGTTCCATCGCGGAATAGATATAATATCAATCGCCATCTTCGCGATATCAATTTATTATTGTTATTGTCAAACGTTATCCGAGTCATTAAACGTGTCTGATCAGAGCGGTCAGGATCATCATTTGTTACGACGCGTCAGATTATCGACAAAGTTATCGTTATCGCGTCGGCAGGCAAACAGTCTTATTTCGTAGTTCCAGCAAAACCTATACGCGGTTATTGAAGATCGGAAAACGACGATTGCTGAGATTTCAGAGAAACCCAACGATGCGACAAAACGGATTGTTGTTCATGGCGGTTTCGGCGTTGAACCCAACAATTTGGCTACTTTATTAATCATTTATTGACCGAGTTCATGAATATCCTATCCGCCTATGAAAGTCCCATGAAAAACTGGTAAGACAGTCCATTTGAAACAAAATCCCATTATATGCTGAGTTTGTTTAACATTGTTTGAAACATGTTTGTTCAAACAAAACAATGTCACATTGCTATTCTTGTCAAAAAATAACCATCTGATTTGATGAACCATAAATATCCTTCGTCATTAATTATCCATTAAAGTCTTAAAGCCAGTTCACGTATTTCTCCACTTATTAATTTAGTGTGCTTTTTTGTTAATTTTTAAGATATTTCACCTAATTAGCAACCAAAATAAAATAGATAAAAGCACTTCTTATTGTGTTAGTTCACTCTAGTGCTATGAATTATAATTTGGTTGAATATGTTACAGATCATGCTTGTAATTATGTTAAAGGGTAGCTGTTGAACAAAGTAATTGTTTCATTATTCTTTTCGCTTGATTTGTTCTATAACAAACCTCGGTAAGTGAAGTTTGAAAATTGTCTCATCAAATTTGGCATCCTGCTTTCAAGCCTGTTGTGTTTAGGCTTCACATTCCATCAACAATTAGTCTTATTATTCAAGTTTATATCCTCCATTTTTCTTTTAATCATCTGTTCTCTCTCTTATTTAACATGTTTAAAAAGATTGTTATACCTTATTTGGAATTCTAATGGCTGATTCTGTTTTGCAGTAGAACCACATCATACCACTTGAGCAAGGAGCAAATTTAACTGAAAATCCATCTAACCGTCTGTCAATTCTCTTCTCTCCAGTCTCTTGAACTTGGGAATCTAAATATTTTGGAGCACATGGATAACAGGGTCATGCCTTCTTCATTTTCATTGAGGGACAATCTGGTTTAGGAAAAGCAGCAAACAAGAAGAATTAGCAGGATCATTCTCAATTTCCTATCAAAATGGAGAAACTCAAGCTGAGAAGGTTCAAGAGATGGTGGAAGGGTGTATCACTAGCAGAGCAAAAGCTTAATAACACCAACATTCATTATATATTTCTTGATCATGATTTTTTAATCTGTATAACATCTCTTCCAAAAAAGGGGTTCCAATACCTCAATTTTTTCTTAATTCTAGTAATCATGAGATGTTGGAGAACAAGGATGAAGATAGGATGCAATTTTTAGTACTTGACCTGGTCCAAGGTTGATGCTTCTATCAAAGACTTACCATGTCAATGCTCTGTAAATCTTCTTGATTGCCTACTGACTTTGGCAGACTACAATGATACTTCAGATCATTAAGTTTGTTATCATTCATCCCCAAGCTTGAATCAGCAGCAGCATCTGCTTGGCCTCATGATTTCTTATGTTGCAGGATAAACAACCTCTCCATTAAGAGGTAATTCAGTTTTTGGGGAATGTAAAACAAGGAGAGTTAGGAATATTTCAGATCTTGAATGTTTGCCAAAAAAAAAAAAAAAAAAAAAAAAAAAAAAAAGGATGGAAGGAGGTGAAAAGTAATCTAGCAGAGCAACAAATGATAAGATTCTAGGAAGCACGGACACGACCATAGGAATACGACACGGCAAATTAAAAAAAACTAGGACATGAATACGGCGGCATAATAAAATAATAAAAAAATAATTATCCTTACAAATATTATCCTCGAAAAGCTATTTAGATAAATAAAAAACAAGTGTTCAAACATTGTTCTTACAAATATTCAAAGACTAGTATAAGTAATACTAAAATTAAATACTAATATTCTTTTCTGGATCAAATGAAACTAAATACTAACATTTTTTTTTTATAAATGTGATTAGTATATGATATTTAAAAAACTATTTAATTAAAAGATTATTTTAATTTTTAGCCCTAATTTGTATAGTTGTGAAAAAAAAAACCTAATTTTGAATATTTAATTTAAGAATTATGATCATTATCTTAAAAAATTCATGTTTTAATTTTATCTTAAATAAGGTTTGAATATTTGAATAATTTTTCATTACAACGTTGATTCGCTTTTGGAATTTTTGGCATTAAATATACTTTTAATCAAAATATAATATTGTTTTAATACATGCATTTGTTTATCTTGAATATTTTAGGTTTTTTTAAAAATATTTCTACCAATTTTATATAATTTCATTTCTTACCATATTTTTGTAAAAATATCAATCTTGGATAAGAATGTTAAAGTGAAGAAAAGAAAACCGAATAAATCTAAAAGGTTAGGCTTTGAAGAAGTAGGGTTGGATCGAGGGAAAATATTAGCCATAATTTTATAAAAAAGATCAATGAAGAAAAAAAAACCCATGAAATATTTCCAGTCGTATCTTGATTGTATCTTGACTGTGTCCGAAGTCTTTGACTTCTTATTTGGTCAACGACATGCCACTTGACGTGTCCGAGACAATGAGGACGAAGATCACACGCAATTCTGATGTTGTGCCAAATATGCATGCATTCATCTCATGCAACGTTGATGCACAGCATGTTACTTCACAGCACAAACTTTGTAAATGTCCATTTCTGAGCTTAAAAGCATCTTCCTCAAAGGATGTCAAAAGAAATTAGCAAGTGCAGATTGTTCCTGAGACCTTCACATTGTCTCTCAGGAATCATATCAACTATTCATAAACGACATCTCTGATAATACTATCCATAATATATTGTAGGTCTGCAAAATCAATTGCTTTTCCTGCTTTTGAAATCAATTACTGCATTTCTTATTTTATTATATGATATGTTATGAATAGAATAGAACATCAATATTCTAATTCAGTTGTTCAAAATTGTATTAGCTGTGACATGATGTCTTTATAGCTTATTATTACCTGGCAACAAATTGATAAAAACTATAATGCCTAAACTAAAATGTAGCATTGCTATTGACATGTTTGAATAGACAGCTAAATTGATAATGTTCCCATTGCATGCTGATGATCCGATCTCTGAAACACTCTGGAGTTTATCGTCATTTAAGAACCACATTTATAATTCTCATGACTGGTTTTTTCTGCTGGAAGAATTGTTAATATCATTTATGTTCTTACTTTGGGATTGGCTGAATATTTTTTTTAACATTTTAGAAACAAACATTCACAAGTTATGATGAATTCCATGAATGAAAAGACTTTAACTCACTTGCATCATACTCTCAATATGAAAAGATACAATAATACATTCTCAAGAGGTTCTGATTGGCATGAAGAAGACCCTTGTTTTCTATAAAAACAGAAAAAAACCGACTGTTGAATTTTTTGTTTGTTATTTATAAAAATGAAAAACCTAACCATTAATATAGTTAACCAAATCTTCGATTAACTATTTTTTCGGTTAACCCTATATTTACTGGGCGCCTTACCATCTAACTTGTGATGCCCTTAACACGGGGTGCCTGACATCGCTTTGTAACTATCTTTTACTTTTTTTATCATACCATTAACTTGTTCATTCATGTACTCGTTAAACATTTTAACTCGAAATATATTACATGTAGTGAGCGGATTACAAAATATTCAAACTCCATAAATGAGTGTTTAATGACAATTTTTAAGCATTGCTTACAAAAGCAAAACATATACAAAAATAGACCAAAAGGTCTTTAGTGGGCACCTAGTAGTGTGTTGGCCTTGGTTGCTAATGTGGATTGTCCGGGCTTCTAGTTCCTACTTCTCTTGTACCTACACGGATGAAACACTCATACTAAGCTTATAGCTTAGTGGGAAATAATATATGTGGACGACCTCTAATAAGGGTCATCACACTTTAGACAACTGCATATAACTTTAACATTCATTTACATATACACATGCTTATTCATGTTTTGAACATATCATTTATAAGATATGCTTCTAAGCATATATCATATGGTTCATTTTTTTATCATGTTTAATTCCGTATCATCTTTCATTTACATTTTTGCTTCTTGTACTTATTGCTTTATGCGTATCATCACATAGCAATGTTATGCTTCTCATATCATGTCATGTCATTTGCATATTCTTGTCATTTATCTTATGTTTCATGCCTACAAATACCTTAGAAGTGGATACGGAAACTATGCGACCGGGTTGCCATAATCATCAGACGGCATTAAATTTAACTATATGACCTTACAGCTTTATCATCAGACGAGACAATGACTATCTATAAGGGCCCGGCGTCAGAATGACCCAAACCCAGGCTAATTGATCAAGAATGCCGCAGCTCTTTCTCCCTAATAGGCATGCCCATCTATCCCCTACTAGGTTATAAGGCATAACTGCTTCTTTTATTTCATTTACAATATATATCCCATATCCCCGAATAACTATTGTTATCCGGTAATCATATGCGATATTTTCTTATCATTTCTGCATGCATCTTTATTCTTGTATTATTTAGACATTTATACGTTTTTCTATATGCCTTCATTACACATTTATCTTTTTATCCCTTAACCAAGGAATAACACTATGTTTAAACACATTAGCAAATAAGGGCAAGAAACAAAGTTTGCCCATTCGCTTCGCCTCGGTGGCGAGGTATAGAACATTTTTCATATAATTTTTATACTTGTACGAACCCTTTTATTCTCTTATTATTAGGATCTTCATTAGTCCAATGGAATATTATTAGAATTAATGGAAGAGAGGAACCAAAACAAGACTATATGGTACGCCAGTGTAGCATTGCTACCCCAGGCGACCGCATCAGTTCATTAAACTCGACTGGCACGCCTGCTGCAGTGGACCTTCGCCTAGGCGGCTCCACGCCTAGGCGCACCCCTACACCCAGGGCATAGGGTGCTCTGCCAGCGTAAAATGACCGCTTTTGAGCCATATTCACCGGAATTTCCTTCCAAACCAAAACCAACTCAACCCAAAACTCAAAATAAACCATAACACCCATCTCAAACCAATCAACAACATTTCTAGTAGGATTTTTCCTACACAATTTAGACAAAAAGAGATTTATGGTAGTTCCATGCTAAGGAGATGCTCCAACTTATGTAGATTCCTTACCTGTGCTTTTCCTTCTCTTTTTCTTCTTCCTTCTTTCTCCTTCTCTTCTTCTCTTCTCCTCAAACGGTTTGCCCAAACATTTAAGCACTTCAAAATGGTATATTTTTGTCTCAAGATAAGGGGCCATGCTCGCCTTGTCACATTTCTTTACCTTAATTTTCCCTTTTGCATTTTGGTCATTCATTTTCATTCTATTTGCCCTTCTAACTTATCTTATTTCTATGTTAGCCTATAACCTTCATAAATTATGACTCGTGGGTCCTGAATTAGTAAATTACTAGTTTATCCTTAACTCTTGTATTAATTTTGGATTTTCCTATTTTATTTTTAGCATTATTTTATTCGAAAAAAATAGATATTATTTACTTTAATTATACCCAAAACATGTTATAAAACCGTCAGGATATAATTTTGGGTGTTACACCTCTCCCCCCCTTAAAAGAATTTCGTCATTGAAATTCATACCTGATTCGAAGAGTTGTGCATATTGTGCCCCTCATAGTCAGTTTCCGCCTCAAGTAGCTTTCTCCCCGCTATGCAGGTTGCAGAGCACTTTCAATTAAACTGCATTTCTATTCCATAATTTTTTCAACTCTTGAGCCAAAATAGCCTTTGACTCCTCATCATATGACAAATCCGCCTGTACTTGTACATCTTGTATTGACAGTATGTGCGATTTATCAAAGCGGTATCTCCAAAGCATCGACACATGAAACACATTATGTAGTTTGACCAACTCTAGAGGAAGTTGTAACGACCCGTACCAAATAATACAAGTTTTTAAAACGTTTGACCAAGTTTGACTTTTTCAAGGATGAATAATTTTGGGTTGACTAAGACACCATTTCTTAGGCCTCGTCGATACGAGTTCATAGACCTGTCGACCAAACCGACTTACTTGATAAAAGTTATGACCTGTAATTTAAATAAAGAAGAGCTTTAATGTTGTCCAAACTGTCTTCACCCTTACCCGAAAGCTAATTTAGTCCCTATATAAATGTAACTTGGGATGCCAAATGAAACCCTAGCCCCCAAAGCACCATCTTGAGCTCCAAAACCCTAGGAAGAACTCTCCAAATCTTGAACACCCGAAGGGCCGTTTTGACCATTTGCGAGCCGAGAAGAAGAGGACCAAAGGAGGCGACTCCGGCCAACCACCGTCGACACGCGCCAGCCAGGGAGGTGCACCACCTTCTGACGTATCACGCCGTGGAATTTCACTGCTGAAGCCACGGACGCTGCCGGATCGGGTTTACGGGCTGAGGCTGCAGCCCACCGGGTCACCGGGAGATTTCGGATTTTCCGAATTATTTCCTCAGCCATTTCCGACCACCCTATACCTCCCTCCCACTATTTTTGGACCCCCTGAACTCATTTCCGTGGTCCCTTTTTTGCAGATTCTTCATAGTTTGGAAGTTACGACGAAAACAAAGTTGGTAGACTACTGATCGAAGCTTTTTCTCGCCACCACAAATACTATTGACCAAGGTAATGGAATCATGAGTTCCCGTCTCGGGTCATTGATATGTGGTTTGTAAATTTGGGATTTCGCTTGGTTAGTTTTCCATTTTTAGGTTGTTTCGTAATTAATGAAGTTTGACTTAAGAGTACCAATTGGTGTGCTTGGCAAAATTGAAGTTGGATTAGTGAAATTCTGGATATTTTATGAATTATCGACGTCCAATTTCGAGAAATTAGCTCCCTGGTGAAAAGCCCCACTTGGGGCGCCGCCCATAGTGGCACACTGTGTACTCGACCCGTCTGAGTCCAACATATAGATGGTTTCATAGTTATAAAGCTATTCTAAGGCCTTCGGCATCTTAATGTTGTTGGTCTGGGCTTATTGTGAGCCTATGGTGTTTTATTTATATCACGTGCACTCACGTCTGGCCGAGACTATCCCTAGGCACATGACTGGAGCTGGCCTATAGTCCTGTGAGGATTTATATGTTTTTAAATGATTTGGGGTATTATGTTGATATATCTATTGCATTAAATATTTATATATATACTGCTTTTGATCAAATGGTCGTTGCATACAAAATGTGATTATCGGTCTCATATAAAACAAGTTACTGGCTTCATGTAGAATTTTTTATCACATTTTAACCAGCTTGGAGGTTGTACTGAGTTCGTGGGATGAGTTCCGGTATTTGAATATTTTGGGTACGTGGATTGAGGTTGTAAAACCACTTTGAAAAACTATTGTTTAAAATGGATTTTGGATTTCAGGGGATGACTCGATACAGATTTGTCGAAAGCACATGTGTGAGCAAGGGAACGATTCATTAGTTGCCACGTGGGATGGTCAAGCATCTTTGAGGTTTATTAGTTGCCACGTGATGGCCGTGGGTTTACCCGGAGGCTGATTAGTTGCTGAATGCGGATGGACAGTTTCATTCGAGGTTTATTGTGTGCCACGTGATGGCCAGTTTACCCAGGTTTATTAGGTGCCACGTGATGGCCGTTTACTAGTTGCCATGGTGGACACGCTTGCCCGAGGTTTATTAGTTGCCACGTGATGGCTGGTCTACCCGAGGTTTACATACGTGATGGCCTGCCCACCGAGGTTTGTTAGTCGCCACGTGATGGCCTAGTCGAACGACAGTTATTAGGGTCGCCACCTGTCGTGAGGCTCCGCCACCGACTAGCTTATGATGGGTAAGCATGGTATGTACGTTGATTTCTCGAATATGGTATAACTATTTTAATACTTATGGGTTATGGTGCATTTCATGGTTACTTTATTACATGGTGGCTATACATGCTTTTATGATTGGCTTTATGTCAGGTACATTTCGTATTATAGTTTTCAATATCATGGTTCATTAAATTGTTGAGCATGATTTCATATGTGTTGGACTTGGGGTAAAGTCAGGTTTTAGAAATGTTTCAAACTGGGAAACCTTATAAAAGAGTGGACGTGGAGGTCTTCGAGAAGATATGTTCGAAAATAAAAATATTATTTTCTTATAAATTATGCCACCACCGAGATTTATTATCTCACGCTTATCGCTTTAAATATGTTCCTAGGTCCAGCAACAGTAGGGCTCATTCTCGCCCCATTCAACACCGCTTCTTCTCGTTTACAAATTTCGCAAAGACTTTATCTCATCTACTTGTCTTGTTTATCGACTTATTGATCTTCATTTGTACCCTAAATTCACAAAATACTCTTAGAATGCTCTCGATGTTAGTATCAACCCATTTGAGTCCTTATTATGGCTGTTTGTGGTTATGACCTACATTAAGATAAGTCTGTCGTGGATTTGCCGTTGTGGATTTTCATACAATCGAGGTATCAGGTAATCGGGCATGTGCTTACTTTCCTCTTAGGTGGGTTCCATCAGGTATTCCTCATGGATCGTACAAATGGGACTTCACTAGGAGGGACCACCTGGAGAACCCTGGAAGGGTATCCGGGTCGGGTCTGGTCAGCTTGGTATCAGAGCTCTAGGTTTCTAAGTTCCTTGGGGTTGTACATTGCTGTGCAACTCATCCATTGTTTTGTATACCTTCCTAACCTTATCCTTGAAATTGATTATGTTTCATTTTTTTTTCTTTTTTTCTTGGAATATAGTTCTTCTTCCTGATGGCACTTAGAGGTTGTGTATAGACTATGCATAGCTTGAATAAGGTCACTATTCACAGAATCAATATCCTTTGCCTCGGATTGATGACCTATTTGATAAACTCCAGGGTGCAAGAGTGTTCTCCAAGGGTGACTTGAGGTCAGGGTCCCATCAGTTAAGGATTAGGGAATCGGACATTCCCAAGACGACATTCAAGACGAGATATGGGCGTTTAAGGAGTTTCTAGGTGATGTCTTTCGAACTACCAATGCCTCAAGAAATTCATGGATTTGAATAACTGGTCTTTCGTCCATACTTATATTGCCAGCGAGGAGTTGGCAAACCCTAGATTCTGTTCACAGTGTTTGGAAGATATTCTCGCTCTGAATAGAGTGGTTCATGTGTGCTTAAGTGTTTGGGTTGATTTGGTTGGAAACTTAAGGGAAAAGTGGGGCTATGTTGTAGGACATAATATCTAAGTTTGGAGGTTCGAATCGGGTGATCTCCAAATTTAAAAGAACCCTTAGCACTTTATCTTCAAATGAGTAATATGGAGATAGGAATACAAGAGGTGTTTTGTGTTGAGTACGTTGTATGTGTAACCCTAATAATGAGTGTTAAATGTTGATCCTAGTAAGTGTAAGAGAGAGTGCACTTGGGGGATCAAGGTTTATGTTGGAAGGTATAAGGATATATGTGAGTCGAGTGGTGATAAAGTAATAGACCACTTGAGTAATTTTTATGTGACACTTGACAGAGAGGCTGGCGAATCTCATGACTGTTAATCGGGCAGACTTTGAGTAGCCTCATTTTGACCCTCGGGAGACTATGACTTTTAATCCAAGGAAGGTAGGGATCTTATAACCTTCTCCCGCTTGTACTGTGGGCTTGATACAAGGGGAACTCTCGTGACTCATTCTGTGCTGACCGTGTGATTTTTTTCTAGTGATATAAACATATATTTTTATATATATGGAAATCTTTGAATTAATCGTACATGATATTTTAAATATCCATGGTTGAATGTTTGTGAAATTGTTTAAAAAGCATGATACGGTAATGAGACCTGTGAGAGTCCGGATTGATGTAGTGGACACGGGCGATGACTAGTCCCTGGGTTGTAGTCTCAGAAAGGTCACAGATATATAGGATGTGGGCATACCCTTGGATGGTAAGTCCCAACAATTTGTCTTTATACCGGATGTGGACATATCCCTTGGTGGTAAGTCCCAGCAATTTGTCGTTGTTCAATGACCGGGCTACCCCTCGTGAAAGCCCAAAGGAGTCACCGATAAGGCTGAGATGGTGGTAGTATTGCATTTGTGTGTTTCATCCTCAACCTATTATTTGTAAGATGTCATGTTTGGCGATATCTTGAATTGTGTAAAAATTGAAATTGTTTATGAGCATGGCTTGTTAGGGGATTCACTCACTGAGTTGAATGAACTCACCCCCATACTCCTCCACCTTAGATGTAGGTACGAGACCACCTTATTGATGCACAGTTGGACCTGTAGGGTTTTGAGGATGGAGATTGTGCCAACCTTAGCTTGTCAGGTGGTCGAAAGCATAAATGTTGATGAATATTTAGCGTTATGTGGATATTCACACCGTATATTTGGACGCTTGGTATCTTTTTGTGATCATTGTATTCGCTTGTGTAGCCACTAGTTTTGGAACTTTGGTAAAATGTTATTTTTGATCAAGTGTGCGTATACTTGGGTACATTTAGGAATTAACTCAGACCGATATGTGTGTATGTTTGGAGACTGAGGAGTGTTTTATTTTATGCTTCAGTGATTACTTCAAGTGGAGTTTAGACTCAAGTTGTGACATAAAATAGTAACATAAACCACATCGGTGGAATTCGGTGTGTGACAAGTTGGTACCACTCAAGCATTGAAATGTCACGTTTATGAGGCATTGTATGGGAAACAATGTCGCACTCCATTGCGTCGGGAATGAGATCATAAAGAAATTACTAGGCCCCGAGATTGTACAAACGACAAAGGGACAAGGTTAATATTATACGTGCCAAAGTTGAAAGCAAACAGATGTGCAAAAGAGTTATGCGACAAGGAAGAAAGGATCTTTGAGTTTGAGGTTGAATATCAAGTATTCTCAAGCCTCTCTCGGGAAGGGCGTGGTACGCTGGGGAAGCGAGGGCTAAGTCCTCGCTACATTGGACCTTTTGAGATGGTTGAGAGGATAGGTCCAGTGGCTTATAGATTAGACTTGCCGAAGGAGCTTTCTCGAGTCCATAATGTTTTTCCACATCTCCATGCTACGCAAGTATATCTCAGATCCATCACATGTGCTGGAGGCACCAGAGGTTGAGCTGAGGGATGACTTATCCTATGAGGAACAGCCAGTGCAGATTCTGGGTAGGGAAGAGAAGGAGCTTCGCAACAAGACAATATCCTTAGTGAAAGTCCCTTGGAGAAACCACCTAGTCGAAGAGGCGACTGGGAGCGGGAGGACCAAATGCGGAGCCGCACTTCTATCTCTTCCATGACACAAGTACGAATTTTATGGACGAAATTTTTCTTGCGGGGGTAGGATCAGAACGAATTCGCACTAAATAATACAAGTTTTTAAAACGTTTGACCAAGTTTGACTAAGTTTCTGACCAAGTTTGACCTCAAGTTTGACTTTTTTCAAGGATGAATAATTTTGGGTTGACTCACACACCATTCGTAGGCCTCGTCGACACGCAGTTCATAGACTCGTTGAACGTGGCCCAAATCCGACTTACTGATAAAAAGTTATGACCTTAATTCAAATGTGAAGAAGAGTTTTAATTGTCCAAACTCTGCCTTCACCCTTACCCGAAAGCGACCCTAGTCCCTATATAAAAGTAACTCGATGCCCATGAAACTCCTGAATTTCCAAAGCACCATCTTGAGCTCCAAAACCCTAGGAAGAACTCTCTAAATCTTGAACACCCGAAGGGCCGTTTTGACCATTTGCGAGCCGAGAAGAAGAGGACCAAAGGAGGCGACTCCGGCCAACCACCGTCGACACGCGCCGGCCAGGGAGGTGCACCACCTCTGGACGATCACGCCGGTGGAATTTCACGGCGAGCCGCGCACGCGCCGTGATCGGCCGCACATGGGCGCAAGGCTACCGTGGGTCAATGCGAGATTTCTTGATTTTTTCGGCCATTTCAAAGGCTTCCGAATTACCCTATACCTCCCTCCCACTATTTTTTGACCCTCGAACTCATTTCCGTGGTCCTTTTTTTTGCGCATTCCTCATCGCTTGGGAAGCACGATTTAAAACAAAGTTGGTCGACGGTCGATCGAAGCCGCCACCACAAAATCGCGGACCAAGGTTATGGTACCGATGGGTTCCTGGTCTCGGGCTTTCCATTGATATGTGGTTTGTAAATTTTGACGCCGCTTGGTTAGCTTTTCCATTTTAGGTTGTTTCGGGCAATTACCAGTTTTGGATCGAAATAGAGTACCAATTGGTCAAGTTTGGCAAAGTTGAAGTTGGATTAGTGAAATCGATATTTTTATGAATTATCGGACGTCCACCTCGAGAAATTAGCTCCCGGGTGAAAAGCCCCAATTTTGGGTGCCGGGCCTATAGGGCACACTGTGTAATTGGACCTGTCGAAGTCCAATATAGATGGTTTCATAGTTATAAAAGTTATTCTAAGGCCTTCGGGGCATCCTAATGTTGTTGGTTCAGTTATTAGAGCCTAAGTGGTGTTTTATTTATATCACAGGCACTCACGCCGGCCGGAGATCATCCCCAGGGAGCAGGACTGAGCCGCCTATACCGTGTGGAGTGGTTTATATGTTTTTAAAATAGATTTGTGGTATTATGTTGATATATCTATTGTGATTAAATATTTTATATATAATGCTTTTGATCAAATGGTTATTGCATATAAATGTGATTATCTGGCTCTATATAAAAACAAGTTATCATTTAATGTGAATTTTGTCAGTATTTTAACTGTTTGAGGTTGTACCGAGTTCGTGGATGAGTCCGTGGTATTTGAATATTTTGGGTACGTGATTGAGGTTGTAAAACCACTTTGAAAACTATTGTTTTAAAATGGATTCGAAGATTTTGTGGATGACTCATATCGTATTTGTCAGAAAGTACATGTGAGCAAGGGAACGATTATTAGTCAGCTACGTGATGGCCGGGTTTACTCGGGAGGCTGGGATTAGTTGCTACGTGATGGATGTGTTCGCCTCTGAGGTTTACTAGGTGCCACGGATGGCGATTTAATTCCCTGAGGTTTATTAGTGCCACGGATGGGCCGTTTACTAGTTGCCATAGATTAGCGGCTCGCTCGTGAGGTTTATTAGCTGCCACGGATGGCCTGCCCACCGGTTTGTTAGTTGCCACGTGATGGCCAGGTCTAACCACAGGTTTATTAGTTGCCACGGTGTCGTGAGGTCGGGCTTACCGACGGTTTATGATGGGTACATGGTATGGTACGCTGTTGATTTCTGAATATGGTATAACTATTTACATTATGGTTATGGTGCATTTCATGGTTACTTTATTATATATGTGGCTATCATGCTTTTATGATCGCTTTATGTTGTGTACAACAGATTATAGTTTTCTTAACATTGTGTCGGCTAAATTGTTGAGCATGATTTACATGTGTTGGACTTGGGGTAAAGTCGGGTTTTGTGAAATGTTTCTAAACGAACCTTATAAAAGAGCTCTGACGCAAGGCCTGGTAGAATATATGTTCGAAAAATAAATATATTATTATAAATTATGCCACCACTCGAGATTTATTATCTCAATGCTTATTGTTTTAAATATGTTCCCTAGGTCCGCATAGCCAGGGCTCACTCCTCGCGCTGTGCATTCACCGCTCTTTCTCGCTACAAATTGCAGATTTATCTCATCTACTCCGTTTTGTTTATCGACTTATTGATCTTCATTTGTACCCCTAAACGAATACTCTTAGAATGCTCTGATGTTAGATTGAACTCATATGAGTCCTTATTATGGCAAACAAGGGGGTTATGACCTACATTAAGATAAGTCGGTCGTGGATTTAAGTCAGGGATTTTCTATAATTGAGGTATTGTGGTACTCGCATGCTTACTTTCCTTAGGTGGGGTTCCATTTGATTTCCCTGATCAGACAATGGGACTTCACTAGGCGGGACTCACTGAGAACCCTCTGGAAGGGTATCCTGGATTCGTCTTGTCAAAGAAGAGTACGATAAGCCATAGGGCCAATTTGTTCAAGAATCTCATATGACCCTATGAACCTCGGACTAAACTTGCCCTTCTTACCAAACCGTAGAATTTTTCTCCACGGTGATACTTTTAAGAAGACCTTGTCTCCCACTTCATATTCAATATCTCTTCTCTTTAGATCGGCATATGACTTTTGTCGATCACTAGCCACCTTTCACCTTTTCCGAATAACTTATACTTTCTCTTATGTGTCTTTTGCTATGTATGGACTAATCACCTTATGGTCATTTAACTCTGTCCAACATACTGGAGTTCTACACCTCCGACCATATAAAGTTTTGTACGGTGTCATGCCAATACTTGCTTGATAACTATTGTTTTAGGCAAATTTTATCAATGGAATATACCTTTCCTAACTTCCAGGAAATTCCATGACACAACCTAGAAGCATGTCTTCCGCAAGATTTCTGAATCAATCTCTCCGACCGGTCCATCCGCTTTCTGACGGAATGTGGTATCAAAGTCACTTACCTAAGGCTAACTGTAGTTCATTCCAAAACCTCGATGTAAAACGTTGATCTCTATCTGACACAATAGACAACGATACACCATGCAATCGTACAATCTCTTTCACGTATAGCTCAGCTAGTCGATCCATAGAATAGTCCATCCTGACCGGTATAAAATGGGCCGACTTTGTGAGCTTATCAACAATTACTCAGACAGAGTCATGTTTTTGTTCTGTGAGAGGAAGACCAGACACAAAATCCATGGTAATGTTATCCCACTTCCATTGAGGAATTCGAAGGGGCTGCAACAGACCTATTGAACTTGGTGTTCAGCTTTGACTTGTTGACATGTCAAACACTTAGAAACGTACTCTGTCACATCTCTTTTTATTCTTTTCCACTAGTAATGTTGTTTCAAATCCTGATACATCTTATTAGTTTCAGGATGTATGGTAAATACCATATTATGAGCTTCAAATAGCAACTTTTCTTAAGTCTTACTTCATCCGCACACATAACTGCTTCGAAATACAAACTTCCAGTTTCTTTTACTGAAAAATCAGTCTTATCACCATCTCTGACCATTTGTACATTTTTCTGCAACTCTACATCATTTTTCTGCGCACTTATCATCATTTTCTTTAAAATAGGTTGCGTTGTTAGTTAAGCTAATATAGCTCCATCATCTGCTAGTCTCCATTCACTGTGTTGAAGTGACATCGCTGCCAATGTCTTTTTGCTTAAAGCATCTTCTACCACATTAGCTTTTCCGGGGTGGTAATCTATTATACAGTCATAATCTTTGAATAACCCTAACCACCTCCGCTATCTCAAATTTAATTTTTTATGAGTCAGCAGGTACTTGAGACTCTTGTGGTCCATGTAAATTCCACACTTTTCCCCATATAAGTAGTGTTGCCATATTTTCAAAGCAAACACTACCGCAACCAACTCTAGATCATGAGTGGGATAATTTTGCTCATGTGGCTTCAATTGCCTGGATGCAAAAGCCACTACTTTCCCATCTTGCATTAACACACATCCCAAACCAATGCCTGAAACATCACTGTATAGTATATACTCTTTTCTCGAGGTAGGCTACGGGCTAATATCGGTGCTTCAACCAAAGATTTTCAATTGTTTAAATCTATTATGACATTTGTCCTGGTTCACCTCAAACTTTACTCCTTCCCGAGCACCTGTGAGCGGAGAAACTATGACAAAAAACCCTTTCACAAATCTTCTATAATATCCTTCTAGGCCTAAGAAACTTCTCACCTCGGTTACATTTCGAGGCGGTTTCTAATTTAGAACAACCTCAATCTTTATAGGATGCACTCTTATACCTTAAACTGACACAATATGACCTAGGAAGCATATAACTTCTTTTCTCTTAATGTCTCCATGACTATTCTTAGATGCTATTCTTGTTCCTATGCATCCTTAGAATACACAAGGATGTCATCAATAAAACCACTAATAAACTCGACTTGGATAGGGTCAAAATAATTCCTATTCATTAAATCTTATTAATGTTGGGCCACAGATTAGTCAACCCAAATGGCATTACCAAAAACTCATAATGGCCATATCGAGTTCTAAATGCAGTCTTCGGCACATCGACATCTTTCACTCTTAGCTAATAATACCTTGATCGCAGGTCTATCTTCGAAAAGACACCTGCTCCCTTTAATTGATCAAAGAGATCTTCAATTCACGGCAATGGATACTTGTTTTTCACTGTCACCTTATTGATTTACCGATAATCAATGCACATCCGTAACATGCCATCTTTCTTTTTCACAAATAAAATAGGTTCACCCCAGGGTGACACACTGGGTCGGATAAAACCTTTATCCAAAAACTCTTGTAATTGACTCTTTAACTCTTTCAATTCCATTGGAGCCATTCTGTATGGTGCCCTAAACATATGGACTGTTCTTGGTACAATTTCTATGGATAAGTCCACCTCCTTCTCAAGGGGAATGCCTGGTAATTCTTCAAGAAATACATTTGGAAATTCCCTTACTACTGAAATCCTTTCCAAATCAACTTGACCTCTCTTAGAGTCAAGTGTCAAGGCCAAGAATGTCTCACAGCCTTTCCTTATAAGTCTCCTAGCTTGCATAGCGAAGATCACATTGGACATTACGCCTGACCTAATGCCTTGGCCATCACCC
Source organism: Tetrastigma voinierianum (assembly GCA_016808115.1). Classification (NCBI taxonomy): domain Eukaryota; kingdom Viridiplantae; phylum Streptophyta; class Magnoliopsida; order Vitales; family Vitaceae; genus Tetrastigma; species Tetrastigma voinierianum. Next base: position 493,850 of record JAEQBH010003380.1, on the reverse strand, counting down.
CGTGACCGGGTCAGAGCATCTCAACACCACCGCCTTGACCAACGATGACTCGGTGTTTAGACAACCAATCCATTCCCAGAATCAAGTCAAACTCGCGAAATGGTAAGGTTATCAAATCAGTAAGAAACTCTCTTGCTTGTATAACAATGGGGTAATTTCTGTATACGCGATTCATGGTAACACTATGCCCCAATGGACTGGTCACATGCATGTTATATTCTAATTGTTCCACTGTTGGTATCTTATAAAATACATGTTCAATGCATAAATACGAATGAGTGGATCCAAGATCAATCAATGCATGCATCTCAATATCATAAAGAGAAAATATACTAGCTATAACCTTAGGAGCATTCTGATCCTCATGAGCCTTTATAGCATATGCTCATGCTAGTGCTGTAGGTATAGGACGATCCACTGTCTCAGAGATTGTGGCCCCTTGTCCTCTATCCTGAATCAGGCCACCTCGACGCCTACCTCGATCTCTCGTCGAAGGTAGTGTAACTGATTTTCCTTTGCCACTTTCTTATAGACTTCTATTATTCCCTGACTCTCTAGGACACTGTACTATCAAATGATCAGTGCTTCCACACTGGAAACACCCTCCTGTCAATAACCTGCAAACACCTAAATGCCTTCTATGGCAATGAGGGCACTCTAGGATTTCTCCACGTCCAACAGAAGCACCTCTACTTGAACTAGGTGCTGCATTGGACCCTTGTCTCTACTTTGCAGCCGAACCCAGATTCGATTGAGCCGAGACTCCCTAGCTCTTTTCCCCCGATGGTGACGGCTCCTCTAGGAAAACTTCTTCTTCGAGATCTTTCTTTGCCGCTTTGTTTCAAGTCTCTACTTTCTTACTGCGCCTTGGACTAACCCGATAGAAATTACATGTTGGAGAGAAGTCATAGGTGCCAACATTCGACGGAATCACGCAGCTCCATCCTCAAATTTCCTACATTGAAACATGTTCTGAGGACCAACCGGCATACTTGCCGAGATGACTGAATTCTTTCTCATATTCAACTCACCAATAAGTTCCTTTGCAAATTCGTGGAACTGCTTCCACTTGGACTCCTTATACATCTCTGCAGAATCGCACTTTGCCCCGAATCCTTGAACAAAGAACTCCCAAGTCATGGGATTTGGAATCTTTGGACTTCTCAACACTAGCTTTCACCAATCATATGCCTCACTCTGCAATAGTGAGACTGCACATGATACTCTTTGATTGGGAGGGCATCTAACTTCCTCAAATGTTCTTTGTAACTTTTCTAACCAAAATTCCGCTTTATCAGACTCTTCCATGTTTGTCCCATGGAATTCCTCAGCCCCATGTCTTCTACCATGTCTATCTGGGCTTCTTGAGTCAGGCTATTAATCTTTCCAATACCCGAGCCATGTCCTGTGATATCCTTAGCAAAGCTTCATTTGGCTCAGGCAGGGCGTGACTCTTGCTTCCGATGTATCTCGTATGGGTCCGGCTGTAATCCCCGATCTCCAGGGTTAACACTCTCAACTGCTTCTTCAGCTGGATTTGGAGGACGATCCATCTATACAAAACACAAGGACATCCACATCAAGCCAACACATTACTAAACACATGCTTTTCAATCTTATATCTATCTAGAATCGCCTAAACCTAGGCTTTTCCAAAAACACCTAAACCTAGGCTCGATACTCACTAACTCCGTCACGCCTTACCATCTAATCCAGACGCCCTACCACGGGGTGCTCTGATACCAGTTGTAACTATCTTTTAATTTTTTTACCATATCATTAACTTGTTCATTCATGTATTGACATTTAACTTGAAATATATTCTGTAGCAACGGATTACAAAATATATTCAAAACTCCATAAATGAGAGTGTTTAACATATACAAAATTTTACATTGCTTACAAAAGCAAAACATATACAAAAATAGACCAAAAGGTCTTTAGTGGGCACCTAGTAGGTCGCCCTTGGTCAAGCAATGCGATCGGTCTGGCTTCTCAGTTCCCGCTCCCGTACCTGGCACGTATGAAACACACGTACTAAGCTTATAGCTTAGTGGGAAATAATATATGTGGACGACCTCTAATAAGGGTCATCACACTTTAGACAACCGTGTAATACCCCGAAATATGCCCTAGCAGTTTTCGAGCTTGTTTAGAGTATATTAAAAGATAAATGAAATTTTTCGGGAAATAAAACAAGAGACCCGAAATGAATATTATAGACAAGGGTAAAGTGGTCTTTTACCACTTGAGGACATAAAGGCATAAAACAATAAGTTTATATGCAAATATAAAATTTGAGAAAATATGAAATCGAAATTAGAAAGAATGGAAGGACCTAAATGCAAAATGAGAAAAGAAGAAAATGCAAAGGCCAAACATACCTTAACAAAAAATTGATAAGAGCATTGGTCTCTATTTTTGAGAGCACCAAAAAATGTAAAGAAGGCAGAGGAGAAGGAGAAAAAAGACAAGAGGAAGAGGAAGAGAAGAAGAAGAGAAGAGAAGGAGAAAGGAAGAGCAAAAGGTATGGAACTATGACTACTAGTATGGATACATGTTTTGGGTTGTATGGAGCAACCCTTGATATATGGATTTCTTGTTTGGCTTTTGATATTTCTAGCGTTTTGTTAGGATTTCATCATAACCCTAGATTTCTTGAAAATAAGGGTGGTAAAACCTTAAAGGGTACAAGATGAGTATGGATTCCTCCCTTTGAGGTTAGATTCATGGTTTAATTGCAAAGTAAAGGAGTTTGGGTTAGAACAATCCTAACAAACTTGTATTTGGTTTGTGTATGGGTTATGACCCATATTAGAGTTGTTTTTGGGAGAAAATCATGAAAGGTTTTTGATGAAAGATATGTATTGAAAGATGATTTGGGTATAATTGAGGTTACAAGATGAATATGGAGTAGTTTTGAAGTGTATATTGATTATTGAGTTGATTTGGGTAGCAAAATATGGAAAAATGGGAGAGAAACCACCATTCTGGGGAAAATTCGAGGGGTGGTAATGTACCAAACAAGAGTTGTACTGGTACTGATTGTGTTCTCATTCATTCCTCTATTTTGACTAAAGGTTCGTATTTTGGCCATAACGTGGTCATTGCTGATTCGATTTGAGTGATTCAAGTTTCTAATTAAACTAGACTTCAAGGAGAACCAAACATCCTGAAATAGGTACCTTCAAATTCTGATTCTATGTGGCCCAAAAATTCACTCAAATTGGGGCTATGTTCAAGCCACTGCCCCCGCTTTTGGAACATAGAGTAGCCTGTTGTTTAGGACATATCTTGAGTTTCGTGCTCCGATTTGGGTGGGATTCCAGTTGGAGAAGAACCCTTAGAACCTTAGCCTTCCAAAGTAGTATAAAGACCATTGTCAAATGAAGCAGATCCCTGAAAATGACAAAGACGGTGGCTGTCAGCCGCTGCCGCAGGTGCCGCGAGTTGCTGATTTTTGTCACGGCTTGCAACTTGCATAACTCCTTCGTTAGGACTCCATTATGGGTATTCTTAGACTCTATGGAAAGCTCATTGAGTCTAAAATATAACCATATGCTATTCAATGGAATTTGGTGCCCACATCTTGTCTAAAAATTAAATTGTTGTACCAAGTGTACTAATCGCTTGGTGAAAGTTAATTGGAATACATGGTAAGAAAGGATGTAGATATGAACAAGAAATGCAACATGTATAGATGTGTTCATGAAACATGAATGTGTTCATGAAACATGAATGTGATATGGAAAATGAAAACGAACTGAAACATGAATATGAACATGAAAGACAATATGTCATGAACACATATCGGTTGTTATATATGATTATTATCACATATAACCAGAAAAAGACAACAAATGATAGGAAGTACATGAATGAGTATATGAAATGAGTACATGAATAAGTATATGAATTGAGTACATGAATGAGTATATGAAATGAGTACATGATGAGTATATGAATTGAGTACATGAATGAGTATATGAAATGAGTACATGAGTGAGTATATGAATTGAGTACATGAATGAGTATATGAAATGAATACATGAATGAGTATATGAAATAAGTACATAGATTGAGTATATCTTTGAAAAGATAATAATAAAGTGAATATGGAATTGAATGATATTTGAAAACCGAATGAATGTGAATGATGATATGATGAAATTCATCAAACTAACTGGCCAAGTAAATGAATTGAATGATATATTGAATGAACTACCGACGATGCACAAATCGATATCCGCCACGTAAGGCACCTTTAAATTATCCACGTCCCACTTGGCGATGCACCACCGCATCCGCCTTGATGACGTATGGCATTGAAGAAATGTCCTAATTTGGCGGGATGCACCAATTCCGCATCCGTCATGATGGGCGATGACATGGCGGATACCATGCTCTGGGATGCACCAAACGCAAGATCCGTCATGATGGAGACCGACAAGCGATACCATGTCGGGTGCACCAAACGATGGGAGACCGAATAGAAGTGATACCACATGTCGGTACCAAACAACATCCGCTGCGATGGAGACCGAATAAATGATACCATGTCGAGATGCAATCCCGGGACGACATCCGCTGCGATGGGAGATCAATAAGTGATACCACATGCTCGGTGCACCAAACAAAGATCCGTCATGATGGGAGACAGAATAATTGATACCACATGTCGGGGTGCACCAAACGACATCCGTCATGATGGGAGACCGAATAAGTGATACCACATGTCGGGGTGCATCAAACGGCATCCGTCATGATGGGAGACCGAATTGTTAAAATGTGTAGGCACATTACCGAATGATAATAAGGACGGGATTCATCCAATCTAATCCACGAAATGTGATTTGAATAGTCAAAGTGAAATAACCAACATTGACAAGTGTAAATGGGATTTTTATGTATATGCTTAAATCTCATAAATTGAATTGTGAATTGAATTATTGCATTGAAAATGCATGTTGTGATATGATAAATGACTTATAAAATGAAAGCATGCGGAATTGAATAGCATGAGTATTTGTTGATATAATAGGCATGGTTTGATGTTAAATGCATGTCAAGTTACCGAATTTGTAAATGATTATGGGCTTGCCCAAAACTGAAACCGCTTCCGCAACGAAAAGACATAATAAAATGTTTTGATAAGATAAATGAAAACGTCGGAGTAAACCGGCTCCAGCTTGGATCAGCCAACCGGGTCCAGTCGGGGATTCGGGTCACGACACTTTTGGAAACGAAAATTTAATAAAAACCAAACAAAATGTTTTGAGAAGATAATTGAAACGCTATAAACTGGCTCCGCCTTGATCCGCCAATGTGGTCTAGTAGGGATTCGGTCGCGACATTTTTTGAAAAATTTAATAAAACGATAACTAAATGAATTAAACGGTGGATCAATCTAATTTGACCCTGTATGTATTTGATATGACTTTGATATGTTCCGATTTGCCATCGTAGATGTATAAGTTTGCTTTGAATATGATCTGACATGTCATACATGTAGAAGATATGAATTGAAACTTGTAAAGACATGACACATGGAAGGATAATGCACTGGTGATAATGATATGGAATCCGAAAGGATGAAACTCTACGTGTAGTATGATATAAGTTAGAAGTCACATACCGAATAGGTTTCAAGTATATGCATAAGGAAAAGTAAATGTAAAAAGATTGTGACGACTATTATTGTTATTGGTCGTTACTATTTATATGTCTCACCTGTTTAAAGCTTAGCATGGGGCGTTCAATCCGTGTAGGCAATCAAGAGCATGTTATGACATGACATTCCACACTAAGAAGACGGGCCATCTCGTAGATAGGTGCTCACCAAAGATTGTTTTCTCTCGCGATCTCCGATGTTTGTAATAGACATATATATGTATAAGTGTTTGTATAAGTAATATAGACTTAAAAGATACGCAGATAGATTTTGGATACACCACTCGGGTGGTAGTTCTTTGTATATGTAAGGATTTTGGTTATTACAAAATTGTTTGTATACCCAATGTACAAGTTCAGCCCCGATAAATGTGATTAATGAGTCCCCAAAGATATAGTCCGCCCGACTAGGTCTCTGATCCAACCATTCTAGTCGGACCTAGAACTCCAGGTGACAAATCGCAGATATAACTTTAACATTCATTTACATATACACATGCTTATTCATGTTTTGAAATATATCATTTCTAGATATGCTTCTACATATATCATACTTATCTTCGTCTTATCATGTTTAATCTCCATATCATCTTTCATTCGTGATTTTTGCTTCTCGTACTTATCGCTTTATGAGATCATCACATAGCAATGCTACTTCTATATATCACGTCATGTCATTTGCATATTCTTGGCTATTTATCTTACGTTTTTCATGCCTACAAATACCTTAAGTGGATAATGGAAACTATAAGGACTTGAAGGTGCTATAATCATTGTGGCGAGTATAATGAACTTATAAGGACCCGAAGGTGTCAAGTATTTACCAGACGAGAATGACCATCTATAAGGGCCCGAAGGCGTTGTAATGACCCAAACGGGGCCAATTGATCAAAGAAGCCATAGCCTTTTCCTAATATATGCCCATCATCCTCTACTAGGTTCTAAGTGCATAACTGCTTTTTTATTTCATTTACAATATATATCCCATATCCCCGAATAACTATTGTTATCTGGTAATCATATTCAATATTTTCTTATCATTTCCGTATGCATCTTTATTCTTATATTATTTAGACATTTATACGTTTTTCTATATGCCTTCATTACACATTTATCTTTTCATCCCTTAACCAAGGAATAACACTATGTTTAAACACATTAGCAAATAAGGGCAAGAAACAAAGTTTGCCCATTCGCTTCGCCTTAGAGGCGAGGTACAAAACATTTTTCATATAATTTTTATACTTGTACGAACTCTTTCATTCACTTATTAGGATCCTCATTAGTCTAATGGAAGATTATTAGAATTAACGGAAGAGAGGAACCAAAACAGGACTAGCCGCCTAGGCGGAGAGGTTCCCCTAGGCGGAGCATTGCTATGCCTAGGTGGACCATCGTTCAAGAACTTGATTCCTGCACGCCTAGGGCGCAGGACCTCCGCGCCTAGGTGGAGCTCCACGCCTAGGCGTAGGGGTGTTGGGCTAAAGCAGAAATGGCCAGTTTTGAGCCATTTTCACCGGAATTTCCTTCCAAACCAAAACCAACTCAACCCAAAACTCAAAATAAACCATAACACCCATCTCAAACCAATCAACATTTATAGTAGGATTTTTCCTACACAACTTAGACAAAAAGAAATTTATGGTAGTTCCATACCAAGGAGATGTTCCAAACTTATGTAGATTCTTTACCTTTGCTTTTCCTTCTCTTTTTCTTCTTCCTTCTTCCTTCTTTCTCCTTCTCTTCTTCTCTTCTCTCTTCCTCTTCTCCTCAAACTATTAGCTCTTAACATTTAAGACCAAAAATTATATTTTTTTGTCAAGATAAGGCCATGTTTCTCAGTCTTTGTCACATTTTTGCTTTAATTTTTTCCTTTTGCATTTTGGTCCCATTTTCATTCTATTTGCTCCTCTAACTTATCTTATTTCTATGTTAGCCTATAATCTTTCTATAAATTATGACCCGTGGGTCATAAATCGTAAATTACTAGCTTACTCCTTAACTCAGACATTCCTGATTTTTCCTATTTTATTTTTAGCATTATTTTATTCCGAAAAAAATATACATTTACTTTTATTATACTTAAAACATGTTATAAAACTGTTAGGGTATAATTTGAGATGTTACAATATTGGTTTTTAGATTAACTAAAATAATTTTGGCTGACCGATGCTTTCACAAGAGAGGAAGAATTGTCTAAAAAACATCTCTCTTTTCACTGTTAACTTAGACACTATTGTTTATAGATCTTTCCCATAAGCAAGGTTTGAGTCTACAATATCCTATCATATATATTCTTTTCTAGCGTTTCTACCTAACTTTTATCTACTAAAAGTAATTAGACATTATTTTGAATCTCAATTATTTGGCCGTAGTCACGCTATTTATATTCTTCCATTTTTCTTAGGTTTCAAGTTAAGGCAAGAAAACTAGTTTGTTTGCTACTCGTCTAGAGAGATATATGAGAATATTTCCTATTAAGAGTGAAGATTATCTGAAATCATATTATAAATTTGATATTAATTTTTTTTGGTTATGGTGTTGGAGTTAGGAATGAAGATTATTTTGGTTCACCGCTAATTTTTTAGTATCTTTTTTTATTTTTTAGTTTGCTAAACGAAACTACGGTTTTTGTATTTTGTAAATCTAACCAAACCAAACAGCATTTGTATAAACAAAAACAAAACCTAACCAATTAGTTTCGATTTTCAACTCATTTTTGGTTAAGTTTCGATTTGATTTTATGATCGATTCGATTTCTTAGGTTTTTTTACCCTTCCCAAATCTTCCCTCATCCCTCATCCCTCATCCCTCTTTAAAGTTTAAATGCACTCCATGTAATTTGAGTTTGACTCATCTCTCCATCCAAAGGGAAAAGTGTGCTTTCAAGTTCCTATTTGTAAATAATGGGAAATTAGGACTTGTTTGGTTCATGCGTTTGAAAATTATTATTGAGAATAATTTTTGAAAACATAGAGAATACCATTTTAGTATTCCCTGAAAATTATTCTAATTATAATGGGCAATAAAACGTGTTCTTTGTGTTCTCCTTAATTTCCATAACAAAAAACAGTTTCTATAATTCCAGTTTCTATGCATGTTAGCTTTTTCTTTATTTTATTTTTTAAAGAAAACTGATATTCATGAAAGCCGATTGGCTAGTAAGCAGGAAAACAGGAAATCTGGTGCTAATTCACTCCAAACAAAAGGGGACCTGATATTGAACCCAAAGCTTTAGCAACAGTGTAAGCAGCGGAATTCGTCGATCTTCTCACGAACGAAAACCTAATGTTAACAAAGCTTGAAACCAACGCTTTGCAATCCTGAACCAACATATCAAAGGGCGATCCATCTCTTTTGGGCGAATCTAAGCATTAAATTATCAGTTGGGAATCCATCTCCACAATCACGTTTGCTCTATTTTGTTGCTTGATCCAGGCCAGCGCTTCCCTTTTCCTCTTTGGGTTGCAGGCGAAGAAAAATAGGTACAATTCTGGGAGAGATAAATTCACCACTTTGTCCTCACAACACATAGCCCGAACCCGACGACCGTCTGCTAGGGAATAAGGCAGCATCAACACTTAACTTGGACCAACCCTCCATCGGTTTCTCCTAGTGTGATTTTTGTTGGGATGGCACATGACCACGGTTATTGAACAGCAGAGATTGCAAATGCTTTGCTTCTTTCCATTGAATCAGTGTACCGCTTGCAATAGGAAAGACTTGACCCGCTGGCCATCTCCTATTTCTCCACACAACATTATTCCTATTTGTCCAAATGGCCCAACATATCATGATTGCCATTCATATTCTCTCTTCTGAGCATGATTGAAGCAACCTTCCAAACTAAGAGCGAACATATTCCATACGACTAGGAATGGAAAGTGGAGTTAGAGCCCAACACTCCTTGACAAGAAGGCACCGCAGGAATAAGTGATGGGTTGTCTCCCTTTCCTGAGAACAAACTTGGCAAGATGATGCCACTTGCACCTTACCTCCCTTGAGGGAATTTGCAGTTGGGAGGACTCCCTGCAATGTACGCCACATAAATTTCTTTACCTTGGGTGGGATATTAAGATGCCAAAGTTGTTTCTAGTAATTCGGTCTCTCCATTGTAATTTCCTCTTGAAGGGAGCGATACCCACTTTTTACCCAAAAAGGGCCTTATTATCAAACATCCAGTACCACCCATCTTCAACATGTCAGATACTTGAAGGTATATTCAGTATGAGATCCTGATCTCTATTGTTGAACAAATCCTTAATCAAGTCCTTATCCCATTGTAAGTTATCAGGCTTCATCACACTCTATACTGTACGTGGTGTTAATTAGCATACTCCACCCCTAGATTAGAACTGACACCATCAAAACCAATCTCAAGAACCCAAGTCTCTTTCGTTACCATAATATTGGATCCATCTCCAACCCTCATTCTGCTATATTTTTCAATTATGTGTTTGGCTACCCAAATGCTACGCCATGTGTAACTAGGAGTTAGAACCCAACTTTGCATTTAAAAAAGAAGAATTCGGGAAGTACCTTGCTCGGTAAAGTCGTGTGGCCACTAATGATGAAGGCTAAGTAAAAAATTTCCAGCCATGCTTACTCAGCAAAGCAAGATTGAAGTCACGGAGCCTCTTAAATCCCATTCCACCCATTGCCTTTGGATGGTATAATGGATCCCACGACCACCCTTGCCTCCATTGTTCTTATGATCCCACTAGAACGAGTTGAGCATTGTTTCTATTTCTTTACACACTCCTAGTGGTAGGAGGAATATTGACATGGTGTAATGTGGCAGGCTTGAGCAACAGTTTTCAATAAGACTTCTTTACCTGCTAGAGAGTTTTTTAAGAAGTCCATTTGTGGAATCTGTGCCATATTCTATCCTTCAAAAATTCAAAAGCTTTCTTCTTTCCTCGCCTCCATTGTTCTTATGACCCCACTAGAACGAGTTGAGCATTGTTTCTATTTCTTTACACGCTCCTAGTGGTAGGAGGAATATTGACATGGTGTAATGTGGCACGCTTGAGCAACATTTTTCAATAAGTCTTCTTTACCTGCTCGAGAAAGGTTTTTAGAAGTCCATTTGTGCAATCTGTGCCATATTCTATCCTTCAAAAATTCTGAAGCTTTCTTCTTTCCTCGCCTCCATTGTTCTTATGACCCCACTAGAACGAGTTGAGCATTGTTTCTATTTCTTTACACCTCCCTGAGTAGTAGGAGGAATATTGACATGGTGTAATGTGGCGAGCTTGAGCAGCAGTTTTCAATAAGACTTCTTTACCTGCTAGAAAGTTTTTAGAAGTCCATTTGTGGAATCTGTACCATATTCTATCAGCCAAAAAAAATTCCAAAGCTTTCTTCTTTGCTCTACCAATAAATGAAGGAATCCCCAAATAAGTACCAAGATCCTATATACTTCTTACATTCAACATTGAGCATATTTCCTCCTGCTGGGTTTGCATCCACGTTACGGCTAAATGAAACTGAGGATTTTTTTTTTATAATTGATCCTCTGCCCTGTTGCCCTACCATATTCCGTCATTATCTGTTTTATCACACCAACCTCAGCTCTATTGGCTCTGAAAATATGAGAAATGGAAGGAGCCCCATAGGCTATATTACACGCATGAACTTGTCCTGCTACTTCCTTAGCCCGAATAAATATACTGAGCACCTCAACACATATAATAAATAAATATGGGGATAGTGGGTCCTCCTCTCGTAGTCTGCTTTGAGGTAGTATCCGGGCTAACTCCTGCCCATCATGAAGAATACTATACTAAACCACTCTGTTGAGATACAGGTACACTCTATTCCATCCTTATCATAATTTTTTCTAGAAAGCCACACTCTATTATGTCATACGCTTTTGACAAGTACACTTTTAGTGCAGCATACCCATGCTTTCCTTGGGTCTTTCTATTCAAAAAGTGCGTGCAACACTTCAAAAGAAATTAAAATATTGTCACTGATAGATCTTCCTAGGACGACTATTGGAAATCACCACTGGTAAAAATTTGTTCAGCCAGTTCACTACAACTTTGGCAACAATTTTGTATATCAAGTTACAAAGAGATATAGGTCTTAGATCTCCCATGGACTCAATTTGTTGTTTCTTTGGAATAAGGACAATGTGAGTACTATTTAAACCTTGCGGAAAGGCGCATTGTGATAAAAATGACAAACACTGCTTACAAATCGTTGCAATTCTGAACTTCTCATATTCCACAAGGCTGCTATCGTCTCTCATACTCCTCAGCCTGGCCATTTGGAATTTTCAATCTCTAATATTTCATGGAAGTTAGTTTTAAAAACTATAATAAATATAATTATTTTTTCTTTAAAAAAACTATTTTATTTTATTTTAAAATATTCATAAAAAACTAATTATAATAAATAATTTATTTTTAAAAAACTAAAGTACCACAAGAAAATATTATCTTCAATATACACGTTAAGATCATATATTATTTATAAAAAATTAACAATTTATTTAAATTTTGAAAAAAAAAATATTTAAAAAAAATAAAATTAATTACCTATTTACCAATAAATAAAAGAGCCAAACTTTTAATTTTGTTTTAAATTTTAGAAAATAAAATTTTAAAATATACAGTGTTTTTACTTTTATTTAATTAGTATGAATTGAATGATGAGAGTTTTAATTAAATAGTAATTATAATTTTCTCGTGTTCTTGTTTTAAGAGTTTGAAAATCTAGTTTTTTTTCTTAATAGAAAACGAATTCACAAAAAGCCAAAAGAAGAAGAAAAAAAAAAGTTTAAATCTCAACAAGTCAAAAAAACAAACAATCTCTAATTTCGTAGTCCAAAGTCTTTGAGATTGGACGAAGCCAAATTACCTATTACATCCTGTGGATTATCATATATATAATATACTGTTATGGAATATTAGTGGAGGCTCGGAGTCTTAATTAATTCATTGAGTGAGCTGTGAGCCCCCACATAATCCATATTCAAATAATAAATGTTAGATTTAGATTTAATAATTGGGAGTGATTCATGTGGTTGAGTTTTGTTTTTTATTTTATTTTTCATACCGTATCATTTTTCACTTTGATTTATTTTAAATGAAAGATTTTAAAAAAGAATTAATTTTATAGTAACTCCCATATTTTCTACTATAAAAATAGCAAAAAATAATTTTTTTTTGCAAAAAATAAAATCTAATGAAATTATTTAACTACACTTGATTAAATAGAAACATAAAAAGATTTTCATTAGAAATTCTTCGATACTCAACCTTTTGAGATGGTAATGGAATTTCAAACAATTTCTTTCAATTTCATTATATTTTATTATTAAGAAGTATGATATATACATTGAACTTAAATTATATATGTTTGAGCTTTAACAAATTTAATAATTTAATATGATATCAAAGTATAGTTTATTGGAAAATGAGGAATCCTGATCTATTTCATTACAATTTATATAATCCAAGATATTTGATAGTTTAAATTTATAACCTTTTTCTTTCTCAAAACATTATGGACATGTTTAGTTCAGCTAATAGTTGAAAGTTGATAATGCCCATAGCTAGTGCCGATAGTTGTAGTTGCTAAGTTGATTATAAATTATTGCTTGGTAAAGTAACTGATTAGAAGTAATCAAATTGAAGATTAATTTACATATATAGACTTGGAGAAATAAGATCAATGCATGTATATATAGAAAAAAAAGATACAAAAGTAAAAAAATAATATGAAATTATAAAAATTTACAACCATAAGTAAAAAAGTATGAAATAATTTTTTATTTAACCATAAATAATATTATTTCATAAATAAATAAATTTATGGTTATAAATCCTATAATTTTAATGGTTATTTTTATTAATATCATTTATAAATTTATGAAATAAATTTCATATTTATAATCTCATAAATAAAAAATTTATTTATATTTATAAACCATAAATAAAAAACAATATTATTTATAACCATAAAAAAATATTGTTTTATTTCATATATTATTTTTATGGTGATAAATTTTTTTAGGTTATTTCATGTAACCATAAATTTTTTTATAATATTTCATATTATTTATAATCTATGAATAAATTTATAATATGCTTTCATAAATAAAAAAATAATATTAAATTTAAGAACCTTATAAATACTATTATTTCAGAAAAAATAATACAAAATTATTTATGGTTAAATTTTTAAAAAAAATCATATTATTTTTATGAATATAATATTAAATAAATTTTACAACCATAAAATTCATATTATTTCATATAATTTAAATCTTAAAATTACATAAATAGGGAGAAGGATAAAAAGGAAATTTGATATTTTAATAGGCCAATAAAAAAACTACGATTTGTAGTTTGGATTAGAAGTCTTTATCGACCTGGGAATTGATTAGAATTGAAAAGAAGAAGAGATCAACTACTCTCCCAATATGTTAAACCAAACACTCCTTATCCCCTAAATTAATACTTGACTTAGTGGTTAAGGGTTGGGTAGAGAGCGTGAGAAAGGGGCCCTTAGTTTAGTCTCAGCTAAGAACATGATATTCTGACGATTTAATGTAAAGTGAATAAATGTAAAAAAAGTTTTAAGCTGGGCCAAGCAGTTTGTTCTTAATTGGATTAGAGATTTAAAAATATGAGTGGAAGGAGTTGCACCCAACTTTCCATAAGATTCATTAATTAATTTATTTTTCTCATTTAATTAATTAAACACATTCTTCACTGCTTTATCCTCTTCGGCTTTATCTCTTTGGGAATAATCTAAACTAGTCTATCTAATGACATCTTTTTGCGCATAAGAAAAAAAAAAAAAAAAAAACCATGCACGAAGCATCTTCTAAAACAGAGCGCCCCATTTCACTTAACACTAGTTTTGTACGGAAATACTCCATTTGAAAAAAATAAAAATAAAATTAGTTTCCTTTAAATATTTCTGGCCCGGAGTCGTGAAGCTGGATTTGTAGGTCGAACCGTGACGATTGGAAGACGTCGAATGTCGGCTGTAAGTAGTTCTTTGCAGTGGAAAAATCAAAAGCCACAAACCATAACGCCGGCAATTCTCCTTCAAATGCCGTCACCATGATTCTGGCAATTGGAAAAATCAAAAGCCGCAAACCATAGCAGTAGCGATTGGATCGGTAATAATGAGTCGTCCCGGGATGGCGGCAATTTGTCACTTTATTGTAGAACTTGTTAATTTCTCATATTTTCTCTCGCTGCTGCTCGTTTGCTCCTTTCTTCCAGTCGCCCCCTGCTGCTGTCTGCGCATCTCCTCCACTTTCTGTAGTTTGAAATTACGCCAGCCAGGTGGTTTCTTTAGTTCTTTCTCCTCTCTGTCTGCTTTCCTCTCCGGTGGTCGTCCCCTCTCCTCCTCTGCTCCTCTCCGGTCATCCTCCCATCTCTGGTATTCTTTCATCTTTTCTGCATTCTATATTTATTGTAGAGCCTGTTGTTTTTATGATATTACTAAATTTGATATATATACACCATGTTTAATCATCTTGAAATATCTGAGTTTCAAGACACAAGTCTTTGAACTTTTAGTATTGAATATGTCTGGTAAAGAATTGTATTTGAATTGTAAATATATATTATGAATCCAAAATGGATGATATATTACTCTATATCATCCATCCATTGTTGTAAGACTGCCCATAATTTAGGCTACTAAAAAATCACAATAGCATATCCTGGTCGGGAGTTTATGCGGAAGAACTTTAATTTGAGTAGTACACCAAATCCTATAGATAAGATGCACTTCTTTGAGGACCAAAATAAAAAACATTTCAGCAGAGAAGATAAGAAGCACTTGGTTAAATAATCAATAGTGATATTATCATCATTATGGTTTTTTTTAACACTTAATGGGTTTTGAAATGTAGACATTTTCAGACTCCTTATGAGATTGAGTTTGGATTTGTTTGTTAATGTCTCATCATGCCATGAAAGAAGATGGTACCAATAAGTGATACACAGCAGATTTGTTGGGTGATAAAGTAATGGATGTAGCATATCATGGCTTCTCAGTGTGATTATATTTGTTATTGCTAGGGCCACAAAACCTACACCCTTAAGATGGCTTGCAAATTAATGGATCGAATTCAAGGCCTCTATTTATAAACTAAACTCCAATACTATATTAAATTATCAATATTCTAAAAGCTCAAACTCCAAGAATTTGGTTCTAATACGAGTATTATTTATGGAGTTAGAAAATGAAGAAAGCACTTCACTGACAGAAAAAAAAACATGCAAAAATATAAATAGGAACAACAAAAATAAGACAAGAATGACCTGAAGTGTGAAACTAAGGACATACTTTGATTGTTTTCTTTATGATAAAGTTGATGTGATATCGGGATAATTATCTCTCATATTATTTAATTCATTTGAGACAATTTTAATGCAATTCGATTATGTTTTGTTTCAACAATTCCGTGACATGTTACTATAATGGACAAATATTGAGGGTAAAGCGGATGTCGAATATGAGGCGAAGCGTTGTGTGCCTTTAGATGCCCAGGTTGAATGCACGTTTCAACAATTGATTGATATGATATACTCAAAGACAACCAGTGACAAACGAATGTTCAAATTAGTACTCATTTGTAAGTATCACTTAGGAGTGGAAAAAAGTTCCAACCTTTTTAGGTATGGGATGTATTAGTGTCGCGAATGTTGAATTTGGTTAACACAACAACCATTGAGAATTGAACTATATATTAAAGTTGTTGGTCAGTACGATTGAACCCGTCACGAGGGTGGCGTATGGGTTATTTGTTAGCGGCAAATTCTGATGTTGCGCAATCCCACAGAGCTGCGATTTGTGGGCACAGTAGTGGTCGATTACCAAATCTTTGGACGGAGAATGGAATGATGAAGGCGTGCGGATGAAGAAGGTAATGATGAATATGATGAAGATGATGACGATGAATGTGATGGAGATGATGGGGATGTTGAAGTTGATGAACATTCATCGCGTCCTTTGAACTTTTCAACCAAGTTTTTGAGAATGAAACGAGGATATATGTCTGCCTGAAGCAGCGTGCTTGTGATGTATCGAATCAGCGAGATGATGAGACTGATGGATAGAGCCATCCTTGTTAATTATCACTACCACCAACACCTCAATTTGACATGTTGAAAACACGGATAATCTTTATTGCAAGTTGTTGGACTCCATGGGTCACGGCCTTTTCTGAATAATTCAGTGGAGAATTTGTAATTAGCGAGTTTTAATTAATCTGATTTGCAAGAGGCTGCGGGTTACTCGATTAAAACACGAAGTATGTCGTTGTTGCATCGCCGAAAAAATTGCTCGTTTAAGATGTAAGAAGCGAAGAATGTCGCGTCATGGAAGCTTCGTGCAATGGTTGTGAAAAATAATTCCTTATTTGTTATCAACAAATATACTGGGCCTCATACTTGTGTCAATCCTTGCTTGAACCGAGACCATCATCAACTAGACTCGCAATTGGTTGCTACTCATATAAAGACATTAATTGAGCCGCGATTCACATTATTTCTGTTTGAAGTGTGACATGGGGATATCAAATATCATACAAAAAGGCGTTGGATGGAAGCATAAAGCAATTAGGCGATTATTTGGTGACTTCTCTCGATCATATCTGAGTTGCCACGTTTGTTCTTGGCCATAGACGAAGCCAAATCTGAATGTGTTGTTATTTGGAAAACATAGCCAGGTAAATATGCGAGCCTTGGCAGAGATATTCCAACGCGTGTTATGGTCATTCAAGCCATCTATTGAAGGGTTCCAACATTGTCGTCCGTTATGAGTATTGATGGTACACATTTATATGGGAAGTATAAAGGCAAGTTATTGATTCTTTATAGGGTGTAGTGGAAATGTCAGTTGTTTCCATTGACATTGCTGTCTGAGAGGCGAAATCTCAATAAATGGGGATGGTTAGCATGTATAAAAATGAGGTTACTCGAAGGACGGGAAATTGAGTTATATCGCGGACATCAGTATCATGGTAGCAATGGTCGTCCCTCCATCTTGAGATTTGTTTGCACCATTTGCACATCCACCTGAGATTTGCATGTGTCATTTCGCAAGCAATTTTATGACCCGATTCGAGATAATATTTTGAAGAATTTGGTATCTTGGCGGCTTTAGCGAGTCTGAGCATAAATTCAAAAAAGCATATGAACTCTGATTGTGAATTAATTAGAAGCATTCTGATGGCTAGAGCGAGTCCCTTTCGATTAACATAGATACTTTCCACCTGACGGAGGTACCGAAGATATGGAGTTAATGGCTGACAAACATTTGGTATTTAGTAGTGTCCTTAAGGCTCGAAGAACTGCCCGTGCTTGCATTGAATGCGATTGATATTTTAGTCTCACGGTTACTTTGTTCTTTAGAAGAGAAGTAGGTGCTAATAGATTGACATCCAACTGAGCAATTCCTCTGTATGTTAATCTTGTAGATCGAGGGCCGTGTTGGTAAAAATTTGGATTCGATGGAAATTGTCCTTTACGATCACATGAAGGGCTGTTCATGTAAAAGTCGAGGAGTATTAGAACTCATGCTTTTCGACTTACATGAAAATGTTGCGCATGTGGAAGAGCGTTGATATATGGATTTAATTATGGCCATATCATATCGACGTATCGCATCATTGTGTTGATTTAAGTTTGTTTGTGGAAGAGCTACTACCTTTACTAAGTCGTGCCCCTACAGACACATGGGCAACCCTTTTCCATCCAATATTCAATGAAGATGAGTGGCCTCTTTATGATGGCACTATGATTGTCCCACCTATTTGAGAGTCAATGCAACGCTTTGGAAGTGGGCGTCCTAAATCAACCCAGGTTGCATAATGAAATGGATGTTAGGGAGGAAAACACGATCACATGGGTTATGAGCAAGCGAATTATGTCCGGCGTTCTTGTAAGAACATAAATCCCAGGATTCGATAAATGAATGTGTACGAATATATGAATGTAATGGTCCCATTATCTATGATTTGGTCCTCCTTGCTGCGTTCACCACCCGCATTCGGCTAAAAGAGTGGAAAGGAGAGGTATGTTTTCTTAGTCATATGGGACTGACGCTCTTCTTGGTTTGGATTTATACGTGAAGTGACATGATAATGATGATCTGAAAGGGTGTCAATTTTTTGCAGCGGATAATGTAGTTTTGGTTTGCTTGACAATAGTTTTCTATATCATAAAAGTTTTAAAATTTTTTTGCTAAGTATTTCATTTCTTTAAATGAAAGGTTCTACTGGTGTCTCCTATGGTTCAATTAGTGGAAATCCTGAAGTTCTTGGCATGCCAGCTGAGGATATAGCTGCAACTCGGATTCAGACTGCATTCTGAGCATTTATGGTATGAATTAGAAATTATAAAATGTTAATTTTCTAAAATTTAGTTGCCAAGTTTGGTGCTACTTATGTTGCAACTCTTTGGATGTTATGTATGCTGCCACTATCTATAAGTGCTTTAAGAGTCTGGTTTGCATTTAGCTTGATATGATTGGTTGAAAGACATATATGCATTCACTTTTTCAAAAGAAAACCTTGTAATCGGCACTACCAACTGATTTGGTGACTTTGTAGCATCATGCATCGAAGGCAAGATAAATCTTTAAGAGTAGGAGGCCCTAGTAATTCTAAGGCATTTGGATGAGGGTACTGTTGAGAAAACCGGGTCTGGACTGGTAATCAATCGCCTTTGTGCATGTCAACCAAGTTCTGTTTTCTAAATCTTATTAATCGTCTAACAGAGTAAAAGAAGATGAAAAGCTCAGTTCTTCCTAATTTCATATCCTTATTAATTAGAGATGTATGTCTTTCTTGTTCCCGTTGCAATTTAGAAATTCCATCATAAAGAAGACCTTGAAGATCCCAAGATCTGGTTATGATAATATCTGAAATCATTATTACTGGGTAAGTGATAAATTGAAAGCTTAAATTTTGTATTATCTATTCATGTAACAGTTATCTCAAGCATATTTTTCATGCATGGAAGGCAATTTTACAATGTATTGGAGTTTCACTGATGTCATACACCAGATATTGTGTTTTCTAGAATTTATAAAACATGAGAGAGTACCTGTGCATTAGTGAATGTTTTCTTGGGATCCCTAACCTTAGTGTTATTCAGTGCCAGTCCTTTTGATGGCATTTCTTTATAGATCAAGGATGGCAATTCAATATCTGGTTCTTAAAGCATCCTTATTTATGTTAAAGGTGTCTTACATGATTTATTGTTTCTCAATTACTAGTATATATCAGTGGTTCAATGATTTAATTTCCCCTGTTGCAGGCTAGGAAAACTTTACGACGTTTAAAAGGGATGGTAAGGCTACAGAAAATGACCCAAGGCCATTCAGTTAGAAAGCAAGCTTCTACTACATTGAGCTATCTTAGCTCATGGAGCAGGATACAGACCCAGATTAGAGCTCGCCGGTTCTGTATGGTTACAGAAGGCCTGATTAGGCAGAAGAAGTTAGAGAATAAATTGAAACTTGAGGCAAAGCTTCATGATCTGGAGGTAAGAGTTGTAAGACTGACTTTTCTCCAACTGTGGTACGTAATTTTCTGTGACATTATGCTGGTTGTTAATCTGTTTGTGTTGAAGAATATTGCCATACCCATGGTGCACCTGGAGGTGCCTTCAATGAATTCATATATTCTAATAATTCTGGCAGTAGAGGCCCCATCCACCCCTTTCCTCGTATAATAAACTCCATTTACAAAGAAAGGGAAATTCAAGGGTACAGGCAAAGAGTGAGCGACATGCCTGAAATTTGTATAATGTACCAAACTATCTTCATTTTTCACATGGTTCATTAAGAATTACCTTGGATGGCTTATGAATAATGTTTACAATGTGACTACAGTGCCATATTATTGAATTTGTAGTATGGTGCTCATGCTATACCAGTGTAAAGACTGTTATTTCAATGAGGTTGATTGAGGGATTAATGGTGTAATAATGTGTTTCTTTTTTTATTTGCAATCTTTTTCCACCTGAAAGGGCTTTTATTCTTAGGTTTGGCACATGGAGAAGTTTTTATATGTATTTCTGTGTTTGAAATTTTCACTGTTGGTCGTGTTTTGTTCTTCAGTCGAACTGCCTAGTCTTTGATTATTTTTTTCCCCACAATTGAAAATTTAATTTTTGAAGCATACCGACTTTTGCCCCCAATGACCAGATGCTTGGGAGCATTCTTGTGCTGACTTCTCTTTGGCCATATGCTTCTTTTAGCCCTTGAATTTGCAATTTGATATGTGGGGTCTTGTTTCCTGTGCCCCTCTCTCTCTCTCTCTCTCTCACTAGTTTCAATTGAGTCGTTGACAGGTAGAATGGTGTGGAGGTCCTGAAGCAATGGAGGAAATTCTTGCAAGGGTATATCAGAGGGAAGAAGCATCAGTGAAGCGGGAGCGAGCTATGGCATATGCCTTCTCTCATCAGGTGTGTGAAATGTGAATGGAAAATTTTGGTTTTCTTGTGACTTTTGCTAAACAGGTCAAATGGAAAACTACAATAGAACTTATCATGTGCAGTGGAGGGCTAACTCTAGTCAGAACCAAGGGCCAGGTAAATGTGGATTTAGCAATGGTAATTGGGGTTGGAGCTGGAAAGAACGTTGGATTGCTGCTCGCCATGGAGAACCAGGTCCCATCAGCCCAAAGAAGGCACAGAGTAGGCAGAAAAACAAGGTTGGTAAAAGCATAATCTCGCCAACAGGAAAAGCAGCGATTACCGTTAAACATAATGGGAAAGGAACGACGAAGGCTAGAAGATTGTCCTACCCATCAGCAGAAAAACCTGTTGCACGAGATGGAAACATTAAACTTGAAGAAGTAAATGCTGAGGAAGAACAGCCAGTATCTTAATACTTAAACCATTGCAAAGGATTAAATGGGATTCCTTTGATTTTCGGTAAGATATCATAGAGAAGTGATCAGAAAAGGATTATTTAATTGTTTGGTCATCTTTAATATTCTGTATATTGAGTGATTTGAAAGTCATTTTGCTTGGCTCGCTATGAACAAACAGACTTGGATCTGGGGTTGACCCATTCATCCATGTCAGTCATGGTATGCTTTTAGAGAAGAAATTATTTATTTTTAGTGTAAATAGACAGCAATTTTTTTGGAAGTTGAAATGAATGTGTCATGTTTTACAAGTGGCATTAAATGGTGTTGTCTCTGTTTTTAAAAATTGTTTTCAAGTGCAGTTTTCAAAAACAGGAATCAAATAGTTTCCTTTTGTTTTTGTTTTTTTTTTTAACTTAGTATATGATGAGGATATGAAAATTGGGCCAGAGTATCACTCGCCGGCCAGATGTGATAGAGGCTGGCTCATTGGGCAGGAAACAGGTTTGGAAAAATAGGGAGGCTATATTCGGCCAGGTCAGCCAAATCCTTCCAATAACGAAGGTAGAATCCTCCTTTGCAAATCTCATTGTGAGCTCTCTCCCGCCCGGCCTGACGGGCGAGCTCCCTGCCTCCGCCAATCGGGGCGAGCCCTTCTCTGTACCTCAAGCAGGCGCAGACTCCTGCCTCAAATCTCATTGGCCAATTTCCGCAGCGGGCGACGAGCTCGCTATCCCCTGTCAGGCGGGGCGCCTGCATTGCCTCGAACGGGCGGGCTGCCTAATCCGTGTGAGGCTCTCGCCCGGCACAGACGGGGCCAGGCTCCTGCTGCTGTCGGGGCAGGCCCTTCTCGTACCTCGAAACCAGGTGGCCTCCTCCACCAAATCTCATTGTGAGCTACTCCCACTTGGCCACGAGGCGGACGGAGCTCCCACTACTTTGTCGGGGCAGGCCTACGTACCTGCGAAGCGGGCGGGCTCCACACGAATCTCATTAGCGAGCTCTCCCTTCAGCAGACGGGCCAGGCTCCACACTACTGTCGGGGCGAGCCATTCTACGCCTCAAGCAGCGGGCTCCTCCCTCGACAATGACTCTCCCTTCAGCACGGGCGAGCGAGCTCCCATTGCACTGTCGGGGCCGAGCCCTTCTCTGTACACCTCGAACAGACGGGCTCCTCCCTGCAAATCTCATTGTAAACTCTCCCTTGACACGGGACGGACGAGCTCACTGCTTTACTGTCGGGGCAGGCCCTTCTACGTACCCCCTCAAACAGCGGGCTCCCTGCCAAATCCTAATTGGCGAGCTCTCCCTTCAACACGGGGCGGACGAGCTCCCTACTGCCACATCGGGGCGAGCCCTTCTACGCTCAAAGCGGGAAGGCGGGCTCACTCCTGCAAATCTCATTGGCTTGAGCTCTCCGCAACGGGCGGGCTGAGCTCCCTGCCAATCGGGGCAGGCCCTTCTCTGTACCTCAAGCGGCGGGCTCCTCCACTACAATCTCGTGTGAGCTCTCCGCTGCACAGGCGACGAGCTCCCATCTATCAGGACGAGCCCTTCTCTGTACCTCAAACAGACGGGCTCCTCCCTACGAATCTCATTGACGAGCTCTCGTAACCTGGGGCGGACGAGCTCACACTTGCCTGCTCGGGGCGAGCCTTCTACGTACCTCGAAGCGAGGCGGGCTCCTCCTGCAATCTCGTGCTTGAGCTCTCCCTTCCCAGCACGGCGGGCCAGGCTCCACACTGCTGTCGGGACAGGCATGCAGCGCCTCGAAGCAGACGGGCTCCTGCTCTGAGCTCTAGGTGGCCGAGCTCTCCCTTCAACCTGGGCGGAATGGCTCCTGCTACTATCGGGGCCGAGCCACCTGCGCCTCCAAGCAGACCGGGCTCCTCCCTGCAAATCTCATTGAGCTCTCCCACCCAGCCTGGGGCGAGACAGGCTCTACTGCACACACACACACACACACACACATAGGACAGCGCCCAGCCGTGCTTGAGCAGACGGGCTCCTCCCTTCTCCCCATTCTGATGAGCTCTTGAGACACTCGGATTCGACATGTATAATCAAGCTCTAATCGACTACATACCTTTGCCGACCTATACACAAAGCGAACTCCAGATAGGACCGTGAATGGAAGGACGGTCGGCACCGCGGGACCAGACGGCGGGGCCGCGAGGCCAATCCCTGAAATTCCATCTGCCGTCGCATAGCGGAAACCCGCGCCGTAGGAGCGAGCGATCTCTGAAAGTTGAAGACGATACAGTCTGAATTTCTATGATTCTCGACTCAGATGGCGCAATTCAGAAAGAAGGGCAAATAACATAAAATTCCCGGAAGGGCGAGTACCCGACCGAGAAGGATAATACGAGTAGTGGGCCCGAGTCACAACAAAAAAAAAAAAAAAAAAAAAGAAAAAAAAAAGCATAATAAAATTAGCGGAGGCCAGGCCTCGGATGTCAGTATCAGACAGAAGAATGAGAAGGGCCTCGGCATAGTACTGGGCTGGGGGATTCGTTGATCAGAAAGATTCCTCTGCCTCTCCATCGCTTGGGAGGTGAGAGTCGAAATCTGATCGGGTCTGTGACTCTGGCGAAAAGCAAGCCATCCAGAGGCGCGAGCACCCGGCCTTGGTCGCGATTGCTGCGGCCTCGTCCTACGAGCGAAGGCCCGTATCATCAGCGCGGATGAAGTTCGGTCGTGGTCTGCTGACACTCCTCGTTTATTTGTCACGCGATAAATCCGCGGCCGGAGGACTCCGCGTCGAGGCGATCTCCGGCCAATACCTTGCCCTCGAAATCTCACGGCGAAGCGATTTCAAATTGTTTCTCCATTTCGTCGAACCACCGGTGACATGTATGACTCCATTTGAAAATCCCGTTGTTCGCCCCGGGACTGATGAGTTCTCCCTAACGATTGAAGCTCACCACGGGTAGATTGCGGCCCCTCGCAGACTCAATCAAATCATCTCGCGGAACACAGTTCATCTGAACACTCTCGAAGCTCTCCCTCGGCGGTGGCGATCATTACTCGGACCTCGCCTTCCCTGCCCACGGCCGTCACGTGAAGCCAGTATGCCGGATCGGCGTAAGTCTTTACATTTCTTCGGACAAATCTTTGCTTTTCGTCCTGCGGCTCGTCCTTCAGTGCGGTCGCTTTAAGCCTTATAAATTCGGCTGCGATCCTTATGTTTTCATTCGAGTTTGGCTTTTTGCCAAGCCCTTCTAGTGAGTGTGACACGTAAAACAAACACGAAGTGGAACTCGACCACCCGAGGCCCAGACGGGAGGATTAGCATAATTATAAACTACCCAGAAGCAAATCCACCCCGGAAGAGCCGAG
Organism: Tetrastigma voinierianum; assembly: GCA_016808115.1. NCBI lineage: Eukaryota > Viridiplantae > Streptophyta > Magnoliopsida > Vitales > Vitaceae > Tetrastigma > Tetrastigma voinierianum. Next base: position 468,982 of record JAEQBH010003380.1, on the reverse strand, counting down.
GCGAGGCCGCCGTGTAAGCGACTCGGCCGATCTCTCGATATCGAGAATCGTGAGGATGGATGAGGCGGCACCGCCGTTCGGCATTGGATGGCAGATCGCCCGGCTTAAGTCGGCGATTTTCGTACGCCAGCTACCGCCGACTCGACCACCTTCCCGGGAGGAATGGCTCGGCGAGTGCGAAGGAGCGTTCCCGCATAGTTAGGGGCAAAAGCGCAGTAGCGTCGCGCCACGCTCGATGGATTCCCACCTTTGCGATGAAACCGGAGAGGCGAACAAAGAACGGGGAATCTGACCCAGCGGGGCGAGGCCAAGCTCGGGCCTTAGGGTGAGGGACTTGAAAAGGCGAACACAATACGAACTGTTCTTGGTGGCTGATCTCTTAGGAGATCTGTTTTCCCTCCTCTTTGCACTCAGGGTTTCGAGATATCCCTTCCCGGATGAGCTAAGATCTCCTCGGGTGGAGCGGCCAGCAATCGGGCCGAAGAAAATTCAGGAGTAGGGAGCGAAAGGCCACTAAAATGGAAGATTTGTGGGCTTCGGGGCCAGGATGGTGGGGACATCAGGCCTTAATGGCTCGGCGTAGACGGCGAGCATTCAGCGAAGCAAAGGCTGACAATGATATCTTCGTCGCTAAACTCGAGACGGCGTACGAAAATATAAGAAATGCAGAGTCGAGTATTCAATCGACGTTAGATGAATTAAAACAAAGGTAAGGATGATCCTCACGAAGGTTATCAGGGGCGTTCCACGTTCTGGGTACGCCTAGAGTGTCTTCCCTGTCTAAAGAATTGTACTCCCAGTTGGAGCCATTGACAAAGAAATATCGAACTTTCCATGTCCTATGAGAAGAAGGAAGGTCCGAAATCACCGAAGGGGCTCCAGGACGTCTAGGGAAATAAATAAACCCCTCGGCGGTAGCCGTCGGGTTAAAGAGATGTAGGAGCAAAGCCACATTAGGGACGCCAAGTCCCCGTCCCTAAAAGACCAAGAAACCCACTAAAATGCCCTCCCAACCATTAGGCCACTGGGGAAGGACAGACAGAAAATGTCAAGAACCCGTTACGAAAGGGTAAAGGAAACGGAGGCCGCATCAAATGCGACTTTAAAACATACCATTCGCACGGAGGTAACGAACGAGTCAAAAAGTCAAAGACCCATATACGAACATCAGAAGAGGCCTGCATCGCTCAACAAAATCGACTCAGATGGCGGGCCACCTACTTGGCCCTACTTTCATGGCATGACGAACGACAACTTTGAGGAAATCCGACCCCTTAGGATGTGTGATCAGGTTTATTTTCCTTTTGCCTTTACCCAAAGGAGGGGAGGCCGCAGAGCACGGATTAACGACGCATCAAACGATCGGACTTCCTACCTAGATCAATCGACATCGCAGGAGGACTAGCATGGATAATGCGAAGATGAAGAACGACTGAGCCCATCGCAAAGCAAAACAAGATAAACAAGAAACACCCAGGACCCAACGGAGATCAGGAAGGAAGCGAAGCACAAAACGCTCAAATAAATAAGGTTAAGGAGACCGTGAGGAAGGCGAAATCAAGAGGTCGCCAAAACAGTAAGAGACAAAAAGGAACCCAAAGGTCATTATTAATATCGACTAATGGCGCCACTGTAGCTTAACCAATGGACACAAATAAACTAAGCAATGACGCAGAACAATTGCAGCCCTTGGTTCACGCAGCCGTACACAAGGGCCGGGGGCAATCGATGAGGATATGAAAATCGACCAGTATCCCACCTCGCCACCGATAGGAAGCAATGGGGCCCGGGCCATCGGGCCTTAACATGGGTTTGGAAAATAGAGGCCCATATTCACAAATAACCCAAATCCTTCCAATAATGTAAGGTAGAATATTCTCAAAAGATAACAACCTATTCGCCAATCAAGTCCTAATATCGTGTGGGTCTCGTAAAAGTAATAGAAGACTCCAGCAAATGGGAATCCTCCAATAAAAAAAGGAGGATTCTCCCAAATAAACCCCCTTGACTAATCCGCTAAATCCAAGGCTAACAATATGAGGAAACATATCCTCCAATGGGAGGGACTCCTAGTCATCAGACGATCATCCACTATAAATACAAGGCCACCCCATCGGTGAAAGGTACGCTCATTCAGATGCTAATACTAATTCTCTAAGCATTCATTCTTTTCTCTCAAGGAAGAATCTGACTTTGGCATCGGAGCGGTTACCCGGCAAAGCCTCTGTATCCCCCCTTTTCCTCGGTTTTTGCAGAGAAGTACTTCATCGGGGCCTTCAGATCAACAGTGCAGCGATCCTACCTCAGCCCAGACAATCCAAGAGCCTGCATCCCAGCCCGCAAACAATCCGGTCCAAATTTAACGACCATCGCCCGCACCCCGGGCCCATGAAAAAGCATCATCATTGGCGCCGTCTCAGGAACGATCGTTCTATACAAAACATAACTGATTTCGCCGATCGATGGTATCAACCAGAACACGAAAGGTGAGTAATGCTAATCCTGGCCAAGGATGCCAGATCCACCAGAGATACGCATAAACAGCCACCAAAGTCAGCCTGGCCGATCCAGCAACACAAACGGCGGAAGCGCTCCGCCCCACAACCACTGCAGGAGATAACAACTCACCAGACAAGTACAACACCCTCGAGAAGAGCGACAGACTCTGGAAGGTCACAATGTTCCTCCACGCGAGGGACAACACGGCTACGATGTTCCTCGAAATACCGGCAGGCTTTATTCAGCTAGTTGTGGGCACGGCCCACAACTAGCCCCCGTAGGGGGGAAGAGCCGAAAGATACGTGAGGACGTGGCGAACGTAGGAACCAACATCCTCACCAATCGCAAGAGAGCAAGATATGGGAGCAGGTTGGTTTGTGGACCTCCAACAAGAGCTGAGCCATGTAAAGGAGGTAGTTAGCATGATTCCTAGACACCATGGATACTTTGCGCAAAGAAATGTAATCTTCACCCCGAGGTGCTAAACTACCCGCCCCGCCAAATCTCAGATGCCTCAAGTAAGTGTCTCGATGGCGCAAAGATCCAAAGAGATCCATCCCACATCTGCAAGAACCCACAGTCAGCCAAAACCGACTGCTCGTGCAGGCATTCGCCAACACATTAAAAGCGTCTTACTTATGGCCTCGTTCCACGTAATCCCCTTCAACGATTTCGCTCAGAGAGTTATCAATCGCGTTCGCCCCACTTCATCTGGCTAGGACATACGTAGCCGAGCTACCATCTATTAACCATCAAGCAGGAAACACAGGAAAATTTGAAGTCATACGCGGCAATCTGCTTAATGCCGAAGTCCTTGAAGATGTATGTACTGATGAAAAGCCGCGGTCACGGCCTTCATCATGGGGTCGGGAGTACAAATCTAAAGACCCGATGTTCTCTATCTCAAAGAACCCTCAAGCCAACACGGGCCGAGGTTCTGCCAAAGTCGAAATACATAAACGGAGAGGAGGCCCTCCTGTCAAAGAAGGAAAGTTCTTCCGCTAGCAAAAAGACAACAGAGAAGCGACGGGGACGGAGCCCCAAGAGGCAAGGCGACCAGAGGAAATCTCCGGGGGCAGAGCAGGAGCGATCCCCTAAAAGACGAGGGAATCTTAGGGATCGCCTAGGCCCGTCACTATCTACAAAGACTTCACTTTTAACAAAATCATGTATCATGTTCATATAGCATCTAACGGTAATCCTAAGATGGCATGAAGGAAATCAAATCTGCAGATAACTCAGTAATCGCGAGTTCCACGCAGACTATGGATGATCGTACTCACAACCGATACGCTTGAGAAGCAGACAGAGTATCCGGAGCACAAATACGGATATCTACTTCGCTGCTTTATATCTTCGGGGAACTGCCTGGCATTCGCACCTAACTACATCAGTCCGCCTCCGCCGCCACCACCTCATCGACGACGACCTCAAGATCAAGAACCCCCGGGAAATCCACGTGATCTCAAGAGGATTTGCTGGAGGAGGAGAATCTAGTTCACTGGCGCCCACTACAAAGATAAGATCTAAGCAGACATTGGGAGGTACAAGATTCAAAATGCCGCGAGTCGACACTACTATCAAGATTCTCCTCGATTCAGATTGAAGTGGTGTCAAGACTCTCATGATCGCACCCACCTGTAATCCGCGCAATTGTGGCAAATACAACGGTCCATCTGGCCCTAATAGACAACGGAGCTCCTACGACATCATTTTGCATCTACCACAAAATGGAATCGGGAAGAGAAAGCAGAACCTGTCAACACTCATCTCCGGTTCTCGTAGGAGAAAAGCGTGTTACCGTCGATTGATCCAACTCGGTAAGCACCTGGGGGAGCCCCTTGCCAAGCAACGACGGCAAGAAGGTTTTTCAGCAGCGGACGCCCGCCACCATAACATGTTACTCGGGCAGCCCTTCAACGCGATAAAAGCCATCCCTTCAAGATACCCGGTAATCAAATTCCCGACAAGAACGGCGCTTGATTCGCTCGAGGATCGAGTGGCACGAGAATGCTATAACGCCCATGAAACAAAAAAAGGTCGACAATGTGAGCATGGGCAGCTTACATGCGTGATGAAGTGTTCACGCCCGAGCCCTCGAAGAGTCGAGCCAAGAATACTGGATGACGACTTGCATCTTGCCTATATCGGCTCCAAATTAGCCAGAAGGCCTCAGCCCTCACACAGCTCCTACATTGCATCGCGGACATCTTCGCATGGAAGCAGACCGATATGAGCGTTACCACCGCATCATCACTCATAAGCTAAACACCAACCCATCTCTCAAACCGGTTAAGCAAAAACGCAGAAGTTTCGCACCCGAGAGACAAAAGGCCATCAACGAAGAGGTCGGCAAGCTCCTCCAAGCAGGGGCAATCAGGGAGGTAGAATACCCCGAGTGGTCAAGCCAATGTTGTGCCTGGCCAAGAAAGCAATGGCAAATGGCTACCGTATTGACTTCCACCGATAAACAAAGCGTGGCCCAAAGGATGCCTTCCCTACCCAAAGATCGATCTATCAGATGCGCCACAACAGCCATGAGCTCCTTAGCTTCATGGATGTGTTCTCCTGCTATAACTGGGGATAGGCATGGACCCCAGCGACTGTGAGAAGACGCTATTCATCACGCACATGGGACTCATCATAACGGGTAATGCCGTTTGGGCTCAAGAATGCAGGGGCAACCTACCAGAGGTTAGTGAACCAGATGTTTCAGAAACAGATAGGTACAACAATGGAGGTATACATAGACGACATACCGGTAAAACTGGCGCATGTACCGCCCCATCGCTCACCTCTCCGAGACGCCTGCATCCCGGTGGATTATAACATGAAGCCGAACTGATAATGAGCTTCGGCTGCGGTCACCGGAAAGTTTCGGGCTTCATAGTCAACCACAGTGGACCAAGAACCGATAAAATAAAAGCATTGCTAGACATGCCATCACCATCCGGGATAAAGGAAGTACAACGACTAACAGGGAGGATCGCAGCTCTAAGTCGATTCGTGTCCAGGGCAAGTGACAAATGCCAACCTTTCTTCCAAGTTTTGAAGAAAGCCTTCAATGGGATGAGAAATGGAAGAAGCCGCTTGTAACCTCAAGACATACTGGTAGCTCGCCACCCATTCTAGTAAGCCCAGAGAAGGAGAAATCCTCACATTATATCTTCGCAAGATCAAATTTTTCAACTAGCGCAAAGGCTCGCGCAGACAAGGAGCGGTACAAGACCCGCCACCATCAAGCAATGAGCCCCGGGAGGGAGCTGAGAGAGGTATCCAAAAAATGGAAAATTAATACTAGCTCGCTTTGATCGCAAATGAGATTCTGCCCCATTTCCAGCTCACCATAGAAGTCCCGACCGAATACCCCATGAAGGGTGACATATAAACCAGGTCTCGGGAGGTCAGTGAAATGGGCCATAGAGCTGAGCCACCCGACATCTCGTACAAGCCAAAAACAGCCATAAAAGGACGTAGATCCTACCCGATTTCATGGAATTCGGGCTCAAGAGAGCTTGCCGAGCCCACCCAATCAAAGGACGACCTCCCCATATGGAAGCTCTCTGTGGATGGAGCCTCAAATGCGCAAGGAAGCGGAGCAGGTTTAATCCTGACCTCACCAGAGGGTATAGACATTGAGTATGCGCTCAGGTTTGGGTTCCACACCTCCAACAACGCAGGCCGAGCATTTGCGTCGTGAATAGGAGCCTCAATCTCGCCATTCATTAGAGATCGATCGCCAGAGGTCCATAGCCACTCCCAACCGGGTGGTCGACAGACAAGAAACATACGAGGCCAAAAGTGAGAAGATGATTCTATCTCTCGCAAAGTCCGTGATTTATTAAAAAGTTCAGACGCTCGTATTAAGTACGTCCGTAACGGAGAATTCCCGTGCCGACTGCAAAACCCGCACGCCTCAGCAGAAGACATCGGGGGCATCGACACCCATCGACCACCGCAGCCCCCTCCGACCACGCATAGTAGCCTACGCAGCCATCCGCACTAAACCGGACGGACCCTATTTGGGATTATATTAATGACTCGAACCTTACGCATTTAATTCCCAAGGAAGCGGTTAAGATAAGGGTAAGATCCTCCAGTTTACTAATCACAAGGGAAGCCTCTACAAACGAGATTCTTCACCCTTCCTAAAATGCATCGCAGAGAAGACATCACGTATAAGTGAAGTGCACGAAGGCATATGGAACCATATCGTGGCCTCGAACATTGGTCGAAAGTTTGAGGCGTGGATACTATCGCCCACAATGCTCAAAGATGCAACCCACCTAGTCAAAAGACGCCAGACCGCCAGAACACGCTTAAAATATCACGCCCCGCCAGCTTGACGCCAATCACCGTACCGCCCTTCCAAGAAATGGGGTCGACATATCGGGGTTCTCGCCCATCGGGCAGTGCCAATGTAAATTTATAATCGTGGCAGAGATTTATTTCACCAAGTGGGTCGAGGTCGAGCCCTGGGGCCACAAATCACAGAAAGGTAAGATACGCAACTTCAGACGGCGAGCAATCATATGCAGATTGCGTCCCAAGAGCCTGTCTCGTGATAACGGAAACAAGCCATTAACGAAAATTCGTGGACTTTTGTGGCCGAGTCTTAATTAAAATTACTATTCACACAGCCGCCCATACCAAATGGATGTCAAGTCACCATCAACCTCAAGACGCCTTCGAAAACCAAGCTGGAAGAGTCAAGGGGAGTCGGGTCAATACCTCCTCAAGTACTACGGGCCCATAGATCCACACGTGTCACAACCCGGAGACTCCATTCGCCCTAGCTGGGCACGGCAAAGAGTCCCTGTTGAAGTTAGAATAAAGTCTCCCAGAATCGAGCTAGCCTCGGAGGAACAAAACGATGAGGCCCTGCGTCTGAACTTAGAGCTCCTGGACGAGAAGCGTGAGCAGGTTCAACAGCGTACAGAGGAATACCAAAGGAAGACCGCTAGGCACTACAACAAGAGAGTCAGGCCTAGAAGTTACGTGCCGGGGGATTTGGTCTTGAAAAAGCTACTACCCAAGTAAGGAAAATCCAAAGACACGGGTGCCAGTCTAATCGGGAGGGCCCTTATCAGATCTCGAGTCGTTAGACCGCAATTATGAGCTCCAAACAGAGAGGAAAATCTTACAAAGATATGGAATGCAAGAGCATCTTAAGCGCTTTTATCGCAGCATCATCGTGTAATAAGGCCTTATGATTCTAGATGACGAAAGTGGGCCGCAGCACCGGCTGTTGTCTTGATGTCTCAAACTGCCGCATGTAAAAAAAAAGATATATATATTATTACAATGGAAAATTCATGAAAATAAAAGTACATCTTTATTCCAAGTCATGGTTGGATACAATCAATGGCGTTCTTGATTACATCATAAAAAGCATACAATACAAGCAATACCCTCATTGCACGCAGCATAAGGCCTCTGCACTCGCATGCTAATACCTCGAAAAAAGGGGAAAGAGAGAGACAAAGGAGGCGACAATGAAAGGAAGACAAGAAGGAGGAGAAGAGGAGAAAAAGAGGGGACAAAAAAAAAAAAACAAAAGAGGAGAAGCAGATGAGAAAGCTGTGGGGATAGAAAGAAGGAAAGAAAAGAAAAGAGGAGAGGTATAGCAGAGAGAGAGGAAGGAAGAAAAGAGAACGAGGAGGGAGGTGCAAGGGATGCACCATTCCCCACCAAACGCATTCCCAAATTCGAGCCAGGAATAACATAACTCCCATGGGAAACCAGAAACATAACTCCCACGAGAAATTCAAAACCAAATTCCGTAGGCGTCAGAGGAACCCCAACGAAGGAAGCCGAACATCAAGCATCTATCTTCTACACACTTCATCCGCCCAGTATGAAAAGCAGAAATCTTCAAAAGCGTAAGGTACAGAGGCAACAGAACCCCGCGAGGAGAAAGCACCGAAGGCGCACTAACCGTTCCAGATTCCCATCAATCAGCATTAAAAGCGGTTCGCACCTTTTCAATAACTAAAGGACACACCGAAACGCTTCCCACTACGCCTTCCCCACGGCACCTCTCCCCACAAGATGGATTCTCACACTAAACTAAGCCCTTCACACCTGCGCCCGCCACCGCGCCCATAAGCCCGCCAACATTCGACGAGCCTCCTTCAACACAGCGACGAGCTCCTACTACTGTCGTGACTCCAGCCCTTCTCTGTACTCCTCAAACAGCGCTCCCCTACAAATCTACGACGAGCTCTCCTTCAACACAGCTGACGATTCTATCATTTGCATCGCACGAGCCCTCTCTCGTATTCTCAAAACACTCCGGCCTCCCCGCAAATTCACGACGAGCTTCCTTCAACACAAGCCACGAGCGCCCCATTACTGGTCAGACGAGCCCTTCTCTGCACTCAAACAGACGGCTCCTCCTGTACCATTGACAGCTCTCCTTCAACACAAAGTGACGAAGCCCCTACACCACAGACGAGCCCTTCTCTCAGACTCCCAAACAGTGCGGGCTCCTCCCTACAAATCTCATCGACGAGCTCTCCTTCAACACAAAGTGACGAGCTCCCTATCACCGACGTGATCGAGCCCTCAGACTCCTCAAACAGCGGCTCCTCCTCATTGACGAGCTCTCCTTCAACACAAAGTGCACGAGCTCCCACTATCGATCAGACGAGCCCTCTGCACCTCAAACAGCGGGCTCCTCCCAAAGAAATTCATTAACGAGCTCTCCTTCAACACAAAAGTGACGAGCTCCCACTACCTATCAGATCGAGCCCTTCCGTACCTTTCAAACAGCGCTCCTCCTCATCGACGAGCCTCTTCAACACAGCACGAAAGCTCCCACTACCGATCGTGACGAGCCTTCTCTCAGACTCTCAAACAGACGGGCTCCTCCTCGCAAATCTCATCGACAAGCTCTCCTTCAACACAGCGACGAGCCTCAAGCACGATCGTGATCTAGCCCTTCTCCTGCAGACTCAAATGACGGCCCTCCCCGCAAATCTATCGACGAAGCCTCCCTTCAACACATGCGACGAAAGCCCCTAATATTTGTCGACGAGCCCTTCTTCTACTCTCAAACAGATCTGCCCTCCCCTGCAAATCTCATTGACGAGCTCTCCCTACAACACAGGCGGACGAGCTCCCTACTACTTGTCAGGACGAGCCCTTCTCGCACTCTCAAACAAAGTGGCTCCTCCTACAAATCTCATCGACGAGCTCCCTTCAACACAGCGACGAGCTCCCACTATCTATCGTGACGAGCCTTCTCTCAGACTCTCAAACAGCGGGCTCCTCCCCTACAAATTCATTGACGAGCTCTCCTTCAACACAAAGTGACGAGCTCCCTACACTGGCCGTGCAGACGAGCCCTCTGCACCTCAAACGCATCGCCCTCCTCGCAAATTCATCGACGAGCTCTCCTTCAACACAGCGACGAGTTCCTACTCACGGTCGTAGATCTAGCCCTTCTCCTCGTACCTCAAACAAAGGGGCTCCTCCCTGGCAAACTTATCGACGAGCTCTCCCTTCCACGTGCGGACGAGTTCCCTACTACTTGTCGGACGGCCCCTTCTCTCAGACTCAAATAGACGGCCCTCCCCGCAAATTCATTGACGAGCTCTCCCTTCAACACAAAGTGACGAGGCCTTTACTATTTGTCGTGACGAGCCCTTCTCCGTACCTCTCAAACAGTGCGGGCCTCCCCACAAATCCATCGACGAGCTCTCCAACACAGCAGACGAAGCTCCCACTATCTAATATCAGACGAGCCCTCAGACTCTCAAACAAAGTGCTCCTCCCTACAAATTCATTGACGAGCCTCCTTCAACACAAAGGGCGAGCTCCCTATTGACCAGGCCGATCGAGCCCTTCTCTCAGACTCAAATCACGGCTCCTCCCCGCAAATTCATTGACGAGCCTCCTTCAACACAAAGTGACGAGCTCCCTACATTACTTAATGACGAGCCCTTCTCTCGTATTCTCAAACAAAGGGCTCCCTACAAATTCATTGACGAGCTCTTCCTTCAACACAAAGTGACGAATTTCCCATTACCCATCGATCGAGCCCCTTCTTCAGACTCAAACAAAGTGCTCCTCCCTCATTGACGAGCCTCCCTTCAACACAAAAGTGCACGAGCCCCACATTACCTATCAGGACGAGCCCTTCTCTGTACCTCAAACAGACGGGCTCCTCCCTGCAAATCTCATTGACGAGCTCTCCCTTAAACACAAAAGCGACGAGTCTCTATTTCTCACAGATCTGAGCCCTTCTCCCTGTACCAAACAGCGTTCTCCCTACAAATCTCATTGACGAGCTCTCCCTTCAACACAGGCGGACGAGCTCCCTACTACTTGTCAGGACGAGCCCTTCTCTCGTACCTTCAAATCACGCTCCTCCCTCGCAAATCTCACGACGCAGCTCACTTCAACACAAAGTGACGAGCTCCCTACTCACTCACGTCAGATCAGCCCTTCTCTATACCTCAAACAGCGGGCCTCCCTGGCCAAATCTCATTGACGAGCCTCCCTTCAACGCAGCACGAGCCCCACTACTTCCATCAGACGAGCCCTCTCCACACTCAAACGCACGGCCCTCCCCGCAAATCCTACGACAAGCCTCCCTTCAACACAAAGTGACGAGCCCCGTTACTCCATCAGGACGAGCCCTTCTCTGCTCCTCAAACAGACGGGCTCCTCCCGCAAATCTGACTGACGAGCTCTCCCTTCAACACAAAGTGACGAGCTCCCTACTACTGCACCACGAGCCCTTCTCTCAGACTTCAAACACGGCCCTCCCAAATCTCATCGACGAGCTCTCCTTCAACACAGCGAACGAGCTCCCTACATTTGTCGGATCGAGCCCTCTGCACTTCAAACCAGCGGCCCCCTACAAATCTCACGACGAGCCTCCTTTCAACACAGCAGACGAGCTCCCACTATCTATCGCACGAGCCCTTCTCCTCAGATCAAACAGACGGGCCTCCCTACGAATCCATCGACGAGCCTCCTTCAACACAGCGACGAGCTCCCCGCACTCCACGACTCCAGCCCTTCTCTCAGACTCAAACAGCGGGCTCCCCCCGCAAATCCATTAACGAGCCTCCTTCCAACACAGCGACGAGCTCCCACATTGTCGTGATCGAGCCCTTCTCTCAGACTCAAATGCACCCGGCCCTCCCTACGATCTCATCGACGAGCCTCCTTCAACACAAAGTGACGAGCTCCCGCATTTCCATCGATCGAGCCGTATTCTCAAACGCACCTGCCCCCTACAAATCCCATCGACGAGCTCTCCCTTCAAAGACAAAGTGCACGAGCTCCGCATTACCTATAAGGACGAGCCCCTTCAACAGGCTTCAAATGCACGGGCTCTCCTTACTATTCCCGCGGGACGAGCTTCGAGACACTCTCCGTCTCGACATGCATAATCAAGCTCTAATCGACCATACACGGCAAGCCTCTAGCCCCGGTGAACTCAACAGACACGTGAATTGAAGGACAAGCCAACACCCGCAGATTGGGACGGCGAGGGCCACAGCCCAACCATTAAATTCCATCCGCACCGACGCATAACCAGAAACCACGTACGGAATGTAACGATCTACAAAGTTGAAGACGACATACCAATTTCTATGATTCTCGACCGATGGCGCAATTCAGAAAGAAGGGCAAATAACATAAAATTCCCAGAGGACGAGTACCCATTAAAGTTAAAGGATAACATGTGTACCCTGTGTCTAAAAAAAAAAAAAAAAAAAAAAGCATAATAAAATTAGCGGAGACGAGCCTTGACGTCAAGTGCATCGACGAAGAAGAATGAGAAGGGGCCTCAAAGATGAGTACTAGCCTGGGATTCCGCTAGTACCGAAAGATTCCTCCGCTCTCCACGCTTGAGGTCAAAGTCGAACTCCGATCGGTATCGCTACGAAGGTTTTCTCACGAAAAGCAGTTTCATCCGTGAAGCCCACCGAGCACCACCGGGTCCCGCACCGCCTAACACCTTCGCCCCTCTTAACAACCATATCATCAAGCAGATGAAGTTCGCGCAAGAGTTCGCAACACTGCTTAGGCCGTCCCGGAGCAATCCACCCGTAGGACTCACGTCGCATCAAAGAATACTCGCTCTCCAAAATCTCAATGACGAGCAATTTCAAATTGTTTCTCCATTTCGGCCCAAACCATCGTGACCGCAGCAACTCCATTTGAAAATCCCGCTTGGTTTCGCTTCCGGAGATGATGAGTCTCTCCCAACCAATCGGGCTCACCTGGTAGATCGCGTACCTCACCCGGCCTCAATCAAATCATCTCGCCAGAACCCGGTTCCATCTCGAACCCCTCGGCCTCCTCAGCAGTCGTCGCTTACCCGACCCGCCTTCCTACTTACTACCCGATCACGGTTTCCACGGCATGCCTTCCGTGATCCGACGAAGTCTTTCTATTTCTTCAGACAAATGCTGCACTCGTCCCCGCAGCTCGTCCCGCTCAGAAGTCAAAGTAGTCACTTTCGCCTTATAAATTCGGGCGATCCTTACATGCTTTTCATATTCGCTTATTTCTGCCAAGCCCTTCAAATGAGTGGTAGTCAAGAAACAAACACGTAATTGAACTCGACACGAGCCAACAAGGAGGGAGTTAGCATACTATGGCCACCAAGCAAACCCCTGAAGACAAGGCCATGCCCCATCTAACCCAAGAATCCCTTCGATCTCGATATCGTGAATCATTGAGGATGGATGTGAGACGCACCCGCCAAGTTCAATGATTGATAGCAAAGAATCCTTGACTCTTCACCCAACCTTCGATTTTGTTCTCCTTCTCCTCGACCGACCACCTTCCCAGAGATGGCCCCTGATTGTCCGAAGGAGCCGCTCCCTATAGTTAGGGTGATCACCACTGACTCACACCACGCCGATGGATTCCCCACCTTTGCGATAGCCCTAAGAGGGTGTTTGAACAAAGAACTGTGGGAATCTCAACAACCCGGACGAGGACCGCCGCTCAAAAAAAAAAAAAAGAGGGACTCAAGGCTAACTCTCGAACTTTGTCAAGCGTGACTCCGGGCCGATCCTCTAGAGAATCTCTTCCTCCTCGCACCCGAGGTTTTCGAGATATCCTTCCGTATGAGCTAAGATCTCCCCTGGGTAGAGCAAACAAGCAAGGGCCCAAAAGAGAAAATTCCCGTAGTGTAGGGAGCGGCGCCCTTAAATGGAAGATTTTTGCGTGGTTTTGACGATGAGCCGGGGACATCCGACTCACAGCCCGGCGAGGAACGAAAGCAAGAGCATTCAGCCAAAGCAAGAGCGACAGCGGTATCTTCGTCGCTAAGCTCAAGACGAGCGTCCGAAAAATATAAGGGAAATCTAGAGTCGGCGTATTCAATCGATGCTGGGATGAATTAAAACAAAGGTAAGGATGATCCTCACGTTATTATCATGCTCCACGCTCGGGTACTAGAGCGCTTTCCCGTCTAAAGCACCTGTACTCCTAGTTGGAGCCATTGACAAAGAAATATCGAACTTTCCATGTCATATGAGAAGAAGGAAGGTCCGAAATCACCGAAGGGGCTCCAGGACGTCTAGGGAAATAAATAAACCCTACAGAGCCGTCTGGTTAAAGATGCAGATAAAGCCACATTAGGGACTGTCCCCCGTCTCTAAAAGACCAGCAGCACTAAAATGCCCCAACCATTAGGGGCCACAAGGACAAGATGTGAAAATACAAGAACCCAATACTAGCAGTGCAAAGGAAACGGAGGTCAAGACAAATGCGACCGAAAACATACCATTCCGGGCACGGAGGTAACGTAACGAGTCAAAAAGTCAGGAGACCATATACGAACACCAGGAAGAGGCCGGTACCGTTCAACAAAAATCGACTCGTATGAAGGGCCAACCTTACTCGGTCCTACTTTCATGGCATGACGAACGACAACTTTGAGGAAATCCGACCCCTTAGGATGTGTGATCAGGTTTATTTTCCTTTACCTTTACCTGCTGAGGGGAGGCGCTCAAGTAGAGCATCTGGGGATTAACGACGATCAAACGACCGGACTCCTAGGCTAGATCAATCATGACGTTATGAGGACTAGCATGGATACGCGCAAAGACGTAAGAACGATTCGAGCCCATCGCAAAAGCAAACAAGATAAACAAGAAACACCCAGGACCCAACGGAGATCAGGAATGAAGCGAAGCACAAAAACGCCAAATAAATAGAAGGTTAAGAGACCAGAGGAAGGCGAAACCAAGAGGTCACAAAACAGTATGAGACAAAGCAAACCCAAAGGTCATTATTAATATCCGACTAATGTATACAATCGAGCTAATCCGAATGGACACGAAACTACAGCCGACGCGAGAACACCGCAGCCCTGGCTCACTGCACACAAGGGTCAGGGGCAACTGATGAGGATATGAAAATTGGACCGAGTATCCCACTCGCCAGCCCGATAAAGCAATGGGGGCCCGGCTCATTGGGCCCAGAACATGGGTTTGGAAAAAGAGAGGTCATATTCACTAAATAACCCAAATCCTTCCAATGTACAGAATATTCCCTAAAAGATAACAACCTATCTACCAATCAAGTCCTAATATCGTGGGTCTGTAAAGCAATAGAAGATCGTTAAATGGGAATCCTCCAATAAAAAGAGGATCTCCCAAATAAACCCCTCGACTAATCCGCTACAAACTAAGTGCCAACAATATGAGGAAACATATCCTCCAATGTGGGAGGGACTCCTTAGTCACGTACCATCATCCACTCTCATAAATACAAGGCCACCCCATCTAAGTGGAAAGGTACGCCATTCATGCTAATACTTGAATTTCTCTAAGCATTCATTCTTTCTCAAGGAATCATTTGTGATTGAGCGCCATCGCAAAGCCCTAATCTCTTTTCCCTCGGTTTTGGCAGAGAAGTACTTCATCTGGCCTCGACAACAGCTACAATGATCCCACCAGCCTGCATAACCTAGAGCCTCGCATCCTGTACCAAGAAAACAATCCCGGTCTCACTCAAATGACTCACGCGCTCCACCGGGGCCCGGCTGAAAAGCATCATCGCATAAACATTCAAAGCCATGAACTTATGTTGCATTACTCAATCCATGCCTGGTTATTTTTTCTCCTTCGTGCACATTTTCAATATATGGGCCGGATTTTCGTCATGACTATACTTTTGTAGCAAAATAAAGGCTTAAACAAAGGGAAAAACATTGGAAGAAATTCAAGCATGCATTAATTCTTAAAGAGTGAAGAATTGCAGGTCAATGATACTTGGGAAATGTTTCTTGAAATCTTGATGTGATACTACAGATCAATGTATCTTCCCTTTTTTGTTGTGAAAATCAATCACAAGAAGATAAAAGCTTTGGGCAGGAAAGAGTGTTCTCATAGCTCAAATCGTATAATGGAATTCAATTTTCAAAGATCAGAACAGAATGTAAATAAAATTGGCCAAGTTTTATCCCTTCTTCCAAATACCCTTTATGTTAATTGTACTTTAGTTACACTTGAACAATTGCTATACTTCAAAGAACCAACAGCCTATCAACATTAGGGTTCCGTTTGGAACTCGAAATTAATATGTACAATTTTGATTATATTTGATTTTTTTTTTTCGTATTTTTCATTGTGAATCCAAATATGAGAAATTAATTTTCTTAGTATTTTTCTCTTTTCCTAATATTTTTTGGGTTCTACACAGATCATAACTGAATCACAGCTCTATAGAAAAAACGAGGAATGAGAATCTGAATACCAACCAAAACCAACCCAAATTCACCAAAAACTAGCCAAGATTGGGTATTCTTTATCTGCAATTTAATCATTTTATTTTTTAATATCCTTCATATTTTAAATTGTTTATCATTATGGTTTTGCCATTAATATAACAAAAAAACTTGACTTATTCACATATTTGGAATTTATAATATTTTCTAATAAAATCAAAATAGAAAATTTATTTTTAAAACCATGCTTTTTAAAGAAGATCCATTCGTTAGTGGATTATTTTAACCCTGTTGTAAAATTTAACATTGACATCTCAATAAAAAAGAGACATTTTTACTCTTGTTTAGCAAAAATAATTTGTCAATAGTTGTTGGAGAATTTGATGATAAGATACTTAAAAATTTTTAATCTATTATATATTTTAAATTTATTTTTTTTTTAAATTAAAAATTAAAATATTGTATCTAATATTGTTTTCGGTGAAATGTTACTTTAATTTCAAAGAAGCTCCTCTAATGTTGATTTTCCTGATCAGATGTAAACATGCATCACTGAATATCTCACACTCCTTCCCACTTGCTTAGTTTTTAAAGATCATAACAACAGTTATTGATTTAAAAATGTGGTTCAATGTTTAAAGTTTCTCAAAAGAGGTTATAAATTAAAATAATGCAAAGGGTGCCTGAAATCTTTGCACGAGGCTTGTTATCCCGATTTTTTTGTTCCAACTTATATTAACTTTTGAATATTACGTTGTAGTACGTACTCTATGTTCTTTGTTATATGCTCCTTATTTAAGGATCATGTGGTCCTATTTTTTATGTATATAATTTGTTTGTTAGCTAATGTGTATTCGTCATGTCTACAGGACTATGGCACATTTAGATTTATCTTACTACATCCAACAATATTTACCTAAAACCCTAAAACCTTGAAACCGAAAAATTATAAAACCCTAAGACCCCAAAACCCTAAAACCATAATGCCCTAAAACCCTAATGCCCTAAGACCCTAAAACCCAAATACCCTAATGCCCTAAAACCCTAATGCCCTAAAACCCTAATGCCCTAAAACCCTTAAACCCTAAAACCCTAAAACTTTAATACCCTAAAACCCTAATCAATGACACCGAAAAATCCAAGATTAACATGTTTTGTTTTTTGAAAATCCTGGAGAATATAAAAATTATTAAATTTAGAGAATACTAAAATTGCATTTTTTATAGCTTTCAAAACCGCACTAAATTTAGAGATCAAGTAAATTGTGTTTTTTGTGTTTTTTTAAATTCTTATTAATAATGGTTTGAAAAACCGGATTTCCCCTAATTCTAATTTTCTTACTTTTTATTGCATGCATTGTAAAAAAACCCAAATTATTATACTTACAATTTAGTATTATTTTTTATAAAAAGCGGTACATGTATAAAAATAAAAATCCTATATGGCTCCTCATGCATAATCATGCATTGTAACACCCCGTCCCAAGAGAGTGTACAGTACATGATACTGTAGGGGTGTATAAGAGTACCAAGTGTCACATAGTTGTATTTTGGAGACTAAAGTAGGAAATGAAAGTTTATGGAACCCGAGATTTGTGTATGAGAACAAGGGTACAATTGTCATTTAGCAAATAGAACATGAATATGAAAATCATTAAGTGTAGAGATGGGCCACAATACAAATAGCATAAGTTACAATTGAAAAATTAAGAGATGAGGACTAAATTTATAATTTAGGCAAAGTTTAGCATATAAATAGAGGGGAGATATAAGCCAAACTCATTTGGTCTCATATTTCACAGGCTTCACGGTTCTAAGGAGGAGAAGGAGAGAGCCAAAAGGAGGAAGAGAAGAGGAAGAAGGAGGAGGAGAAGAAGAAATCCAAGATCAAGGTATGTTTGTCTTGGAATTAAGTGTACTTTGAATTTCTAGGCTTTTTGGTATGGATTATTGGACCTTTATATGGATTTCCATGGTTCTTGGGTTTTTGATCTAATTCCTAAAGCTAGGGTTTGAGGTTGTTTGGTGTTGTCTTGATTATTGAATTGCTGAGGAATGGCTGTAAAAAAAAAACAAAGGAGAATGTTAGGTTTTAAAGGAATTGCTGTCAAAATTTTTGTAAACCTATGTTTTTGTTTTTGGCTATAGATTACTATAATCATCCAAATCAATTGATTCCAATTGGTAAAGAACCAGTAATATATAGGGCTACAATGTATAGAAGGAAACCAAGAGCAACCAGCTCTAAGGCTCCCAACATGGATTCTGAAAGGTGAGCCTGTGTAGCTCATCGATTATGCTCTGTTTTGGGTATTGTTGTAGTGTTTTGGACATAAGCGGAGTTTCACTGTCCAAATTGGAGTGATTCAAAATTTGCAAACTAGACTTAGGGAATAAGTTAGCTGAAGGAAGTGCAAAAGCAAATTTTAATCCCAGAGTGCTCAGAAATATTTCCAAGGGAGCTATGTGCAGATTCTGTTATATAATTTGGAGTAATCTAGATATAAAATACAATAACTTGAGTTTTGCATCCAAATTGGTGATTCCAATTGGAGAAGAAACCTTAGAACCATAGCTTCAAATGAGTGAAGAAAAAATTTCCAATTTATTGAGTTAAGACCCCATAAATCAAGGATAACAGTGGGTGATTCAGTGAACTAAACAATTTGGCATCAAAAACATGCTGTAACTTGTGTTATGTGGTTGAGGGCCTTAGAGAAGGAATTTTAAATTGAAAATTTAAAGAGATGTCATTGGATATATTAAGGACTGATCTGGAGAGTTTCATAATTTTGAAGACCGTTTTGAATAATTTTTGCACAAAGTCTGTGAGAGTATTGTTGGAAAAAAAGGTTTGGCCAAATGAAGGGTTTTTTTGTTAGGGTTTTTTAAGGCTCAAGGGTAAATTGTTAATTTGGATTTATAAGGAATGTCAGGTGACCCTAAGTGACTCTATGTGGTGAAGTATCGTTAAGTTTTACGCTATACGCAAGCGGTTAATACGTTGTCGTATTCATGAGTGTGTAGGCTAAAAGCAAGGCGGGAAAGTAGTGAGTTGTGCCTGCTTCAGGAAACAAAGAGGTGAGTGTTCTAAACCCATTTTCCAAATACTAGTGTATTATTATTATAAACTATTTTACACTGGTATTTAATGGTTTTGAGTTGTAAAACCATATTTGAAAAGGAAGCAATGAATTTAGCAAGCAAGAAAATGGTTTTGATTTAAACCAAAATTGAAAAGCAAGCAAATGGTTTTGATTTAAACCATAATTGAAAAGTAAGCAAATGGTTTTGAATTATTAAACCATTTTTCAAGCAAGCAAGCAAGTAAGCAAATGGTTTTGAATTATTAAACCATTTTTCAAGCAAGCAATGGTTTTAAATTGTAAAACCATATTTCAAAGAGCAAGTAAGCAAACAATGGTTTTTAATTATTAAACCATGTTCAAGCAAGCAAGCAAAAGGATATTTGCGAAACAGCCTAACTAAAAATCCCTAGCCTAAGAAGACATTCCATTGGTATTCGTGACGCGCACCCGCGCGCTGTTAGGATCATATATGCATTTGGGCCACTTGGCCGGGCAACCAGTCACGTGATCATGGCATTTAAATGGCATCGTGGCACGCATAGAGTATATAAAGGTTAACGTGTTAACTAAATTACGCTGACGGCGACACACAATAATTCCACCATATTTATCGGAAGGACAAGGACATGTGTCCTTCCCACCCAAGATACGATGCACGTGCTCCCGTGTTCACTACTCAGGGTACAACAAAGTTAAGATAGCCCGCGACATGATTTATAAGTACGATCATTAGTTTTGAAAAAATCAACTATCGTGCACCTGGCCGCCTGTGCTTCCGTAGAGATTTAAAGTTAAAATCCGCCGGGAAAGACAGCGCCCCGTTTATATTTCAAAACGACCTTGCTGAGTCCAGTTCCCGTGGTGTGATTTTAAACGACGGCTGAGCCTGTGCTCGCAGATTTTAAAAAGAACGACATCTAAGCCTCTCGTGTTTATAAAAGTTTTGAGAAACTTTTGTAAAGCCAGTTATGGCCATGAAAAGGCTGGTAAACTTTGAAAAGTTAAAGAGGCTTAGTAAAGGTTTTGAGAAACTTTTTAAAGCAAGAGATTATGAAAAGTTTTAGAACTTAAAGTTACAAGAGATTATGAAAAGTTTTAATTTTTAGTGACAAAGAAAGAGATACAAAGTTTAAACTTGTTAAGAAGAAATTATACATGGAATCTTATTAAACTTCTTTAATAAGATATCATATAAGTTTAACCTTTCAAACAAGGGTATATGAAAGGAGAGATTTGTGTTTGAATTTATACAAAGTTTTAGTATCTTTCTTAAAGAGAAGCAAAGCATGTGCATTAGTGTTTTAAATCTATAATGTTAATTCCGAAAATGATCCTTGCAGATTTTACCGTTTTGAGATATTTTCGTAAAAAGGAAATCCTTATAAAGATACACCACCGGTACCTGCAATTCATTATTTTCCCTCGTTTAAAACTATTCTCCAGTAATGCACACACTGACGCCTGAAGAAGCAGATTCTTCTCAATCTATATTTGGCAACAGATTAATACTATTTTTATGTACAAATACTCAATTC
The DNA here is from genome assembly GCA_016808115.1 of Tetrastigma voinierianum. Classification (NCBI taxonomy): domain Eukaryota; kingdom Viridiplantae; phylum Streptophyta; class Magnoliopsida; order Vitales; family Vitaceae; genus Tetrastigma; species Tetrastigma voinierianum. Next base: position 448,152 of record JAEQBH010003380.1, on the reverse strand, counting down.
AGATAAAGAATATGTATGTACATAAGGTGGTTTTGTGAAATGCGGAGCTTCGATACTCTTTGGGCGAAAGAATGTCATTGGTCACTATATTTGAAATAATAGAATCATGATACAGGATTCAGATTACGTCCTATATGCGCCTTTATGCTGCCGAATTTTATAAAATCATAAGTTTAGAAAAGAAAAAAAAAAACAAATTTATACGGTATCAAGCAAGAATACGCTTCAGTCACAGTGATTTTCTAATGCTGGGAGCAGAATCATCATTTCCTCATGAAATGCACAAGACACCTCGATAAGAGGGGGTGGGGTCATGCATACCCAAAACACTCAGATATACCAAATCATGCATATATCAAAACATTTAAATATAATAAAACATTTTATACAAATTTTCATAAAAATAATAACATTTATCAACGAGTCCCACAAGACTAAGACTTTATGGGGCTTCTAAGACGACGCCTAGAATAAAATGCTCATTGGGCACAGATCCCACGCTCAGATTGAAACGGCGGAGACCATGGAACCGATGAGCCGATGGAGCCGAGGTAGCCGGATGGATGAAGTAAGCCGCACGTGACACGCCGAGTACAAGGTCGCCTACCGAAGTCCACCCTACTAAAGCAAAGGTCAAGGATGGCGGTCATCCAGCGGGAGGCCAGGCGGATGAAATGCCGCGACGACAACGCGACATTCACAAAAATGGATGCTGGGGCTCATGCATACCTGGATAAGGTACAGACGTGTGTCGCATGAAAGACGGCGCGATGCCAGAAGTTACACGCAGAGGGCATCGCCACCCATGACGGGCGCGACATAAATGGCGCAGGCGCGACGCGCCTCACTCATATGCACATGCGACAAGGTTGGTGTGGTAAATGATGTGATATGTCAATGCGGCATTGGGCGCGACATAAGCTAGCAGGTATAAACATCCTAAGGAGGCGGTAATGAGAGACAAGAGGGCAAAGTTGGCTCAAGTAGATGGGAGTATCGGCCGCCACCGTCTACACCATGACCTCGCCCACCATCTCCAAAGACGACCTCTGGGCCTCTCAACTCCCTCGCTCCCTCTCCCTCTACCCTCGTGAATCTACCGCGATACGCTGAAGGAAATGATGACACCGAGGTCTAATCGATGGTCCATACGTGATGTGGAAGCCCTCCCGAGCGCATTCGACGCGACATGCCTTCTCCGATCCTACAGAACAATCGACGCAAGAATACGACGTATGTCGCACAACGCACCAATGCAGCAGCAAACGAGAGCGACCGACTACGCTGAACTACGGCAAGATCCGAGGAACCAAAGCAGCACTATAATTACATACTCTATCGATTAAAAATTAAAGAAAATATTTTGTAAAATGACATGAGTCTAACTTACCAAAACATCATTCAGAAGATAACCCCATATCATCCCTACGCCAGCTTGCTGGCAGGTCATAAACGCCAGCAGAATAATGACGATACCACCGCATTTACTTTAATTTCATGGAAGTCCATCAAACCCACCATAAGGAAGTAATGATCCTCGTCGATCAGATTCCATAATGCTATGTAACGGAGTATAATACGTCTTCCAATCAGACTGGTGTCGCCACCGCATCGACGCTTACGTAATGACGCCGAAGAAAGAGTTCTGAGCAGATCTCCCGATGCACTAAACTGACGCACACATCTGGGACGACACTCAACAAACTAAACATATGAGGGTGACATCGCGGCGCGATATCTCGATCAGCCTGGGGCAAAGATTCGAAGTTGTTCAACCAACTCTCGACGTACTACGCCATAAGACCTACATTAACCATCGACGCCAAAGACTTTTATGTCAACATGAATGAAATTACTATGCGAATCCATATACTTTTACATATAATTACCCGACTAAGTTTCCTCAGGTTTAGCCGATCTCAATATGTGAGGAGGACACCTGACGGTTAAGCACTGCGGCCGCTGGTACTCTCCACCTACACCCCAACTAAGAGCCCGGCCCGCCTCTACCGTCGCGGGCTCGGGCCGAACGCCATGCTCAATCGGGTAATCCATCGCCCGTAACCCCGCCACGACGCCATCGACATCAGCCATCATGTAAGGCATGAGGCAATGATGGTGTCGATATGGAAGCCGACGCCTGCAACTGGCTCACTTCACGTGAAGTCTCTCCCAAGACCATAACCGGGAATATAAAATAAACAAATTCAAGCAATCTAATTACATAGTCGGGAAAGTGTATGTAATTACAAAAATAAATTTACATACCGCATCGTAATACAACCACTATCATCGCGATCTACCTGGCCCAAGATGGCACGACATAACCTCAATATGTATGTGCAAGTACTACACCACCCCAACTATAAGTCGATGTCTGCGGTCAACTTCTGAGTAGCGTGGGAGAAAGCACAGTGAACATGGGACCCTTCGGGTCCGCAAACAAGAAGGATCCCATCGCTTAAGATGAACCTCCACGTGCACTTCGCCTCCAAATCGACCTCACGCGATCGTCCCGGGTGGATAACTACTGACTTAACCACCGGATGGAGATAGTAGATCCTCTGAGAGCATCAGCGGGTGGGGTGACTCCGAGCAGCTCACCGCATAACTTTGCTACATCGAGCACACATGTCCTCGTGCGGCTGGCAGTCCGTCGATACGGTGCCGGCGCGATGATAGCAACATCCCGTAACGTGATCGCCATCTCTCCGAATTTATTATTTAAATGCGCATGTCTTTGCCTACCATCTCTCGACGAGACAGCAATAAGCGCCAATCTATCATGATGTGGCCTAAGCGTGATATACCATGTAATCCGCGCGATCACGTATGGACGAATGCGTGGATCCATCCTCCACTGGCTGAAGAAGGCTCTCATATGCTGCCGAGGGCGGAGGACTTCCTGTAACTACAATTAACGAATAAACCATGTTTATAATTGAATATATATAGATTAGAGAGTAACACTTGAATGTTAATTCATGAATAATAAAATACAAACCTGCTCAGTGTCAACCAAGTGGGGACTCGTGTCTGCCTTGCACAAGAAGACATGGATCCAATGGATCTGGCCATGAAGCCCTCAACACCATATAACCTCGATGTCCGGAAGGCACTATACATATGAAAACACATCGAGAAACCAGATCACAATAATTAAAGGCACTGGGTTTTGTGGTTTTAGCGCTTTCAATGTTTTAAGGTTTTAGGTTTTACTGTTTCAGGTCTCGTTTCAGGGTTTTAGGTTTTAGGTTGAAATGTCGCTGGCTCCAGGCTTCAATCTTACCGCTTGTTTCGAGGTTTTTAGCTTTTAAGGTTTCAAGCTCTTAGATTTTAAGGTTTTGGGCCGCTTTTTAGCGATTCAAGGTTGGAAGGCTCTCGAGGCTTAAATCCGCTTTAGTGGCTCGCGGGGCCTGCATGGCTCAGGGCCTTAGGCACAATGTCATGTGGCCTTGTGGTTCTGCCAAGTCATGGTGTTTTACCGCTTTGTGGCTCTGCCAAGCTACGGAAGCCTTTAAGGTTTCCATGGCTTTGTGGCTCTTAAAGATCAATGTCATATGGCGTTCCAGGCTGTCACTAATATGATACAATGGGTGGTAATAATTTTTTTTTTACGACATGAGGGTTTTTAGCGCTTTAGTGCTTCGCTGCTCTGCCTGCCTGAAGGCTTTCCAACTGTCACGCTCAGGTATCAGTTTTGTATTTTAAGGTTTTGTCGCTTTTGAAGATTCAAGGTTTAACTGCTTTAGGTTTCGTGGTTGTATGGTTTTGTGGGTTTCAGGTTTCGAGGTTTTTGTGGTATTAATGCGTCATGTGGTTTTAGGTTTCAAGGTTATGGGGTTTTAGCTTTTAGCTTCAAGGCTCTCAAGGTTGTGGGATTTAGGCTTTAGGTTCCTGTTTCATTGCTTTAGCGATTCAAGGTTTGAAGGCTCAAGGTTTAATCTATTAGGGTTTTAGGTTGTATGGTATTAACCATTGGGGTTTTGTGGTTTTGAGCTATTTAGGTTTTAGGTTTTAGGTATTAATGTCATGTGGTTTGTGGTTTCAAGGTTATGAGGTTTTTACTAGCTTTAGGGGTTTCAAGGTTATATGCGCTTAGGGTTTTAAAGATTTAATGTCATATGGTTTTAGGGTTTCACGAGGTTAGGGTTTTACGGTTTGAGGTTTCAATGTTTTAGGGTTTTAGGGTTTTAGGGTTTTAGCATTTTAGTGTTTCAAGGTTTCAAGGTATCTAGGTTTTAGGGTTTTAGGATTGTATATTTTGCAGACTTGCGGTTTTAGTGGTTTTAGGCTCTAGCATCAAGCTGGGTTTAAACTTTTCGTGTATTATTGGCACTTGGCATAGGATGGCATGAAATGTGTAGGGCTTATAACAGCAGTTGATATGGTGGGGCCCTACCAAATGAAGTTATGATGGGAAGATGAAGGGATCAAGAATATTTCATCCCTGTACTTTGTTGATCAAATTTATATGTACTTGCTCACTTCATATGTTATTAACTCTTCAAGTTTATCATCAATTAATCCTTTTCAGTGGTTGAGTATCTTGCAATAGCATATTAAAATGCATAGATTTAGGATAAGGGCTGAAAGATATGGGCAATTAATTATATTCTTGCATGGCAGTGAGCCAGATTTATGTATGAAATATTGCTATCTAGGAATGAAGACTGCTTAAATATCATTGTTCCTAAGGGCTTGTAATTGTATGCAAAGAACCTTTCTCTCTGGATTATCTATTAAAACAAAGGTATTCTATCCTCGAGAAATTGGGTACTTATAGGGTGCCTCAAAACCTTACTGGTTAATTATGCAACATTTGTTACAGGAAGAGAAAACTTTGTGGTTTTTGGCGTAGAAATTAAGGAAGCAAATTATTAGATAATATGGTTTTCCGAAAAGTTCAGATAGATGTCAAGACATGTTTCAGCCATATATCATATAGTTCATATTCCCATGATCTCATCTAGATTGAGTTTGATCTAGAAACATCTATAAAGTAGAGGATCCAGAAAGTGCATGTTGTAATTTGGTAACTATCTAGATAATGAAGGTTCACTATACATAACAGAATTTATTTGTATCAATCTATAAATGTATGAATGGAGGTGGTCAAAAGGGGAAAGGAATGGTTGGAGAATAAAGATGAGAACACTGTAAGAATGAATAAGGAGTGAATGATTTATTTCCAATAAGGACAAGAAGAAGAATCCAATATTTCACAGTACTCAAGCAGTGTGTGAGGTTAGTATCACCCTATATATCATTTCAAACAACGGGAGACAATTAAGGATTGGAGTTCCAAACAGGACATTGTATGTATGTGTATATAATCTCTATATATATGGATGCATTTATGCATTCATTTAAAGAAGACCAGATTTCATGTAGAATAGATAAACTACCTGTCCTGCCATCTACCTTCTTGTAAGCACGGTTATCAGGATGGCAATATACATTTAACTTTCCATTTCTGGAGATGATGAATTCCATGGAGCTCATAGAAATGGATGATAACATTAGGCCTTGGTCCAGATTATAGTGACAGGTAGGATGGATGATTCATTTCGCAGTAGGGTGTCGATGCAGCTGGCCGAGCTGCCTGGCAGGCAGTAAGTTATACACAGCTGCAGACATTGAAATGGGGTAGCACAAACCACCTCTTCACTGCTAGAGTTTTGAGCAGTGCAAGATTGACAGTGTTGCTGCATATATATATATATATATATATATATATATATATATATATATATATATATATATAGTATATATATATATATCTACTGCTGCATTCTCTTCATGCATTAACCCTAATTGATAAGCTTTTGCTTTGGAGCCTTGGAAATTGGTTTCTGAATTTATGCCAATAGATGCTCACTCTATTCATGGGCGGTTGAGATTGGATTTAGGTATGAGCAAAGTCAATCCACACTAGGATTGGGTTTAGAGTTAGCCCATTTTCATTCTTTTTATATATATACTTTTTAATTGTAGTGTTTAAGCAATTTACAATTTGTACATACCTCTTTGATTAATCTTATTTCTCCCTGAAGTGTGTTCTAAAGTTAAAGATTGGGTAAATCCTTTAATGATCCTAAGGAGACTTGATATGATGGGGAGTAAACTTGAGATCGAACCAATTGGGCTACTCCTGGGAGTCAATAGATCATATATTTGGCTTTCATTAGTTAAACATAACACAACATAACAAATTAACTTGTTCATAACACAGAAACCGAAATAGAAACGGAAACAAACAAATCATCTCCTAACATCAAGAATTTCAGCCAACATTGCAAAGAAACACATGAAAAAAATTAACTTCTAGGAGATGTCGTTGTTTGTTAGTTCCTTACTATTTCCATGTCTTTATTTGCATATAGCTCAAAGGACATGTTTTAACTAAGTTGTTCTCTTGAAGTAAAAGAATGGAAGCTTAGTACTATATCATTGTAAGGGCTCCATCTACAAAAAGAATTAGCAGCCCAACTTACTGTAATGAAGTGCATAGTGAACACATTTTTTCAAGAATCTCTTCACATGGCTAGCTAACATGGTGCCATTTTTGGGTAATCGTTAATAGAATAAAAAAAAGAGGCCTCTAACTCTTAGTATCCATTTTGTTGCCTTTAGGACCATGCTAAGAAGTATGTCTTGGGTGTGGCTTCTGCTTCAAATGGTGTTTAAGCACATTTTTTCTTTCCAGCCCAACTACCTGGAAATTTTTTCTTTCACATTTTTAAGTTTCTCCACTCCCATTCTTTTTGTTTAAGCACATTCAAGCAGATAGGTCATCTAACCACCAACAAAGATCACAAATCACAACAATAAATCCCACCAGAAACTGAAAAAAAAAAAAACAAATCGTCTCCTAACATTGCGCATTTCAAATGTATCAGATGGGAACACAATTTAAAAATTAAGAAACGCTTCAAAGTTCGTGTCATACCGGTGCTCTGGACGTAACGGCCGAAGAGAATCGGTGGAGAGGCAACCACCTGGGGCATGGGACGCAGGCTTATGATGAGGCGACCATCTGAGAGAGCCAGATCGGAAGAGACAAGAGAGCTTCCGATCTATGCAACGTTATAAGAGGCTACCGAAATGAGAAGAAGTTCCCCAACGCTAATTTTAATCCCGCCATTCCGTCGCAGTTGCTGGCCTACAGATTCGGCCTAATCGTCGGCCAAGGCCGCCAAGATTTAGCAACCCAATCGCCGCACTGCCGCCGCCGGCACTTCAACTAAAAGCCGCCGGTTGTCAGCTGCCGTCACGGCACTTCCTCGAATTCAAGTCGCCGCCATTATTAACGCCGCCGTCGCGCTTCACTGCGAATCAATTACTGCGCCAGTACCGCGCATCGCGCACTACTTTCACAATATTATCCCCTCGCAACCACTTTATCTTTTTCTTCAAACACACCATTTCCGTACAAAACTCCTTTATTCCTATACTTGCGCTTCACTCCTAATATTATATATCACTTCGTTTTCCACTACTCATTCTCACAACTTCTCCTTCTTTACCAAATTTTCTCGCCTTTCTTCAGTATTGTTGAGTTATCTGGATAATGGGCTTGTTCAGATCCTTTCAGTATCATGGAGAATATTTTGATGAAGTTGGGGGTCCTCCGCCGGCGAAGCGATTGGGTTGGCCTTTGGCCTCCGCAAGGAGATAGCAAAGGTTCAGGAGACACTGTCCACCATCAGAGATGTTCTTCTTGATGCTGAGGAGAAGCAGCAGGGGAAAAGCCATGCTGTAGAGAATTGGGTGAGGAGGCTGAAAGATGTTATATACGATGCAGATGACCTGCTTGACGATTTCACAGCCTATAAATTGCGGCGACAAGGAGGAATAGCAAGCCAGGTTAGTGACTTTCTCATCCTCTAATCCTGTTGGGCCTCGTTTAAGATGTAATATAAAATAGCAGATATCAAAGAAAGACTGGATGGTATTGCAAATGATAGTCCCTAAAGTTCAACTTTATCCCAAGAGTCACAGCTAATTTATGGGTGGAGAACAGTGGGAGTGAGACCACTCTTTGTTCCTGACGTCTGGAAATTATGGGAAGGGATGAAGACAAAAAGAAGATGGTAGAACTATTGTTGCAATCAGACAATGAAGATAATCTTCCTGTTGTTGCCATTGTTGGTATTGGTGGTTTAGGCAAGACCACCTTGGCCCAATTGGTATACAATGATGTGGATGTGGTAAAGCATTTTGATCTTAGGTTGTGGGTGTGTGTTTCTGATGATTTTGATGTGAACGAAGGGGGTATAAAATAGTATGGAACACAAAAAACGATGGGGGAAAAATTTAAAGGAAAAAGGTAAGAAAAAAAAAAAGACAAGGAAATGAAATAAAATTTTTCTTGTTTTGTATTCGTGGAAAATTATAAGGAAAAAGAAAAGATTAATTTTCCTTTATTTGGTAATTATATAGAAAAATTAAGAAAAATGTAAGTAATTTTTTTTTTTACATTTATTTTTTGAAACCTAATTTTAGTCTTTTGAAATCAACAATTATTTTTATTAGTATTGTCCTTTTTTAATTGTTGGAAGTATTTTGAAATAATATAAAGGCAACATGTTAAGGTACACATACATTCAATAAGCATAAATGTAATCCAGGTAATGGATATTACCTCGAAACGCATTATTCCACTCGAAATTAATAAAACATTTACTTTATAAGATCTTGAGAACTCCTAAACTATCTTTTTATTAGTTAACCCATGAGAAATAACCTCTTTGTTAGAATATTGAATAAGATTAAATAAATTAAAAGCTTATTCATGTGGGATAGAGATTATTTCTCGTAGTGGCCTTGGGTGGGCTCAGAGTCAACTCATAAAAGGATAGTTTAAGGTTTAACCAAAAGTTACTAAGTGTTTGGTGTACAAATATTAAATGATTTAAACATATATAATTCTCTAAATAATTTTAATTATCCTTCAAAAAAAATAAATTTAATTATATTTTATTCTTATTTTTTTCATGTTGAAACATACAAATATCGTTTTTGAAAATAAACATTTTCCAAGTTTAGATGACCTAAAAATATAAAGAAAATCCTATTGGGGTCACTATAAATTTTTTTTTTTACTCATTCCCTTTAAAATCGATTAAATGAGAAAAACCTTTTCCTTTAAATTATGTAACAATAATCATACTTTGTTTCCTTCCATGTTTTTTCTTTCAATTTTTCCTCTTTCGTGAGTTATTTTCTAAAACCAAACATACCCATAATAACCTTACTTTTTACAAGAAAATGAGATTATTTAAAAACTAAAACATGTTAACACAACGATAAGTCGCAAAACCGAATCAAACGAACATGTTAAAATATGGGGGAGGTTGAATAAGCTAATAAATCCATTTTTTCCTCTACATTTTTTCCCTTTGAATTTTCCATGTTATCCAAACCAAGGAAAATTATTATCCTCATTTGCTTATTTTTCGTATCCCTAGCATTTTTTGTCTTCCAAACGAAACCAGAGATAATCTTATGTCTAAAAACGACGTCATTTTGACTTATTTTAATCATTTCAACTATCGATTTCAAATAGTAAAACGAACTAAACTCAAAGATTTATCACCACATTATCAACATAACAAACCAACAAAAGCAAGAATGCATGTAAATTTTCAACAAAAAATACCAACGTAGAGAGTTACCCGAGAGCGGAGTAGGAATTCGATACTAAGAGAAGAGATTCGGGGCAAAATCGCAGCATTTTCTCTTAAGCCCTAACGTCGTCGCTGTAGTTATATAAGGATGCCAAAAAATAATACTAAATCGGTAAATAGAGGAGGAATAAGGGTTTTGCACTAATTTAAAACGCGATAATGTCGCTGTCTTCAATTGAGGTTTTTTTTTTTTAAATGATAAAACCGTTGTTCAGGACAATGAACAACACGAGATTTCGCTCGGGATTCAAGCGAGGAGTTTGAGAAATCAAAGGTTTCAGGTTTAGGAAGTGTCAATGGGACTTCTTAGAGTTTCTTCTACACTCTAAGAGATAGAGTTTCTTCTATGCTCTCAGGGGCTGTTTGGCCGTTTTATGCACTAAGGGGTTATTTGGCAAATTAATGGGTTATGGGAATAGTGCCCTATTTTCAATCTCTATACATTTCCACAAAATATACTTTATTAAAAAACGAGAATTTGACTATAATCCTTCAATGAAATTGTAAATTCTATCTAAAAACTTGATGTTAGGCTTTTGAATCACCCAAATTGACATCTATAACCCAAGTTATATCCGCTTTCCTGACCGCCACAAGTCGCCTGCTTTGTCAGAACTCTACCGTCCAGATTTTGGGACTGATTTTCAGCTGGGAAAAGTGAGAATTTAGACTAGTATTCTTCAAGAAACTTGTAGATCTATCTGAGAACTTGATTGTTGGGATTTGACCGCCCAAATCTGAATTCCTCTATAACTCAAGTTACGGTCCATTTTCCAGATCGCATAACTCGCTATTTACCTATTTGTATCCAAATTTTGGGATCATGGCTAATCACTATTAACTATTCTATGGACTATGATGGATTGTTGTGTGGAATACTTAGGCATCTCTATGCCACAACTAGTTCGAGGATCAAGTGTCATCGTCAATGATACTGAACGCAATGCTGATATACGTTTCGCATCGAGAGGTCGATACATGAATGAAATGATGTATGAAAATTATATGCACATATATATAATTGTTCAAATGATGCATGGGTATTATGCATGATTTAAAATGTCCATATAGCACTCATCACATATATGGCATGGTATAGGCATGAAATGGCATAATTGCATTTCATACGCGACGTGACACCGCATTGCGGTCGTGTGGCGCGCATGGTTATGATCATTCATCATTCTTTGCGAATCGCGCAAGGAAATGGCAGAATTTAGACAACGTCCAAAATGGACTTCTCAAGGGCTCGTGATAGCATGAAACATACGTACAAGCAGATACAAATAATGACAAATACCACACTCCGTGAAAAACTCAAGAGGTTTGCGTTAGATACGATCACATGCGCGAAAGCCCGTAAAATGCCAAGAAGGCGTGCAAATCAGCTCATTCATGAAATCCCGAAAATCTGTGACCCACAAATGCATAAACACACGAGATTTTACTAAATAAATGAACATTTGAGGTTTATCCAATGAGTTTTGATTTATAAAACAAAAAAGATTTTGTTTTGGAAAAAGGGTCATTGGATTAAACTTCAATGATGGCTTTTTTCACACTCATACGCACGGCGAGTTTCATTGCACCAGATATGTGGCATTTAATGAAACTCATCCATTCATGACATGCAAGATGTCCCCAGCCAGAGATCAGATATCCTATGTGCACGTGATACGACAAAGGGAGCTACGAGCATCGCACGCGCACCCTGTACTTTGCTCTTGTAGAGTTATTCTCTCACCGCAGACGTCACACCCCTCACGACCTTCAGTACAAAGAGTATGCGTGGACGTACCACCGAGGTCAGAAGATGAAGAAAGCTGTGTCATGGGCTTGTAATTAATTTTCAGAAAGAAGCCTGAACAAACTGGGGCTTCTATCTTGTATTTTGTGTAAAAAGAATTATAAAATACTTGACCAACTGTTTCCTAATTTGTAAATATTTGTAAGAGTGTTGTAATTAAACCTTTGGAGGACTGTTGTAATTGGTCCTATATATTCTCGTTAGTGGGATGAGTGGCCCTATGAGCACACTGCATCAGACCCAAATGAGGTCATCAGATTATATCGGCCACGTCATGCCAGACAGGCCGTATTTTCTAGAGCCTCCCTATACAGCCGGCACTTCTGTCGATTTTCGTTAAATCATGTCTTGGAAAAGGATTAATTCAAGTGGTGTGGTGCCTAAGCCATCTGACATCCACCTAGCTCCTCTCTATGGGCTGACTCAACGTCAACTGACCCTGGCCAGTGAAATACATGCAAGAGAAATATATATTTAAAATAAAAATGACAATATTTCCTTTTAAAGATAATGTTTGATATCTAAAATATTTAATAAAAATTATTGTATAATTATTATTATTATTTTTTACATCAACTTATTTTAAAAATTATTAAAATAAGAATATTTAAAAATCAAATACAAATTATTAAAAAATTTTAAAATAGGTTGATGTAAAAAATAATAATAATAAATTTTAAATAAAATTTCTATTTTAAATATTTTAAATATTTTAGATATCAAACATTATCTTTAAAATAAATATTTATAATTTCATATAGATTTGGCAATTGATTTTTTTAAATAATAAAGCCGCTTTCATCAACAAAAAAAAAAATATATTTTTTAAACAAACTGTGACAATTACAGCTGTCTTGAACAACGACATTAAAATTAATTATAAAATTAAAATATAGTAATTCTTTTTAAAAAGGATTAATAAGATAAATATGAAAACAATTGTGTCAATATAAATAAACACAATATAATTTAACTGGTATGTCTACAATTTAAAATTATCCGTTGAAAAAATAGTTTATCTCGGATTAAAACAATTTTTTGATATTTGATATTAATTATTAAAAAAATATTTATTTTAAATTATATTGTCATTTTATTTTATATTATTCTTTTCAAATTGTTTTTCATATTTATCTTTTTAATTTTTTTTAAATTATCTTATTTGATATTAAAATAATCGACCTTCATGACAAAATCCATTATTTTTTCAATAGATACTTAAAATATAATTATTTTAATTATATTTTCCTTTTATTTTATATTATTTATTTTAAAATGTTTTTCATACAACCATTTCAAATATGCCATTGTTCTAATTTTTTAATTTTTTAAGCAAATCACTTTTATGCATTTGTTGAATCAATTAAAAATCAAATACAAATTATTAAAATTAATTATATTTCACTTGATTCACCCATTAGTTTACTCACCCTTTAAATAAATTGTTTTTAGGTTTGGGAAGATTGGTTATTACAATAATAAAATTAAAGGACAATTTTTTAAAAAATATAATAAGATAAATACGAAAAACAATTTAAAAGAATAATAGAAAATATATTTTAAATTATCTGTTTACATAAAGCTTGATTATTTTAATATGATAATTTTTTTAAAAATATTAATAAGATAAATATGAAAAAAAATTTTAAAAGAATAATATAAAATAAAATGACAATATAATTTACAATAACACTTTTAATAATTAATATAAAATATCAGTGTAAAAATTGTTTGGATTTTTAAAAAAGATTTTGTTTATATTATAAAATATAGCTAATATTTGACTTTTCGTCCTGAACAAATTTTAAATATTAAAAAATAAGTTAATGGGAAGAAAAAAAAAACACAAATTGCCTTTTAGAAAAAAAATCCAAATTAAAATAAAATGCCCCTTTGACATTTGTCACAGTGCATCGATCGAGTTTGTTGCAGCATTATCGTTATTAAAATTAATTATATAATTAATAAAATAAAATGACAATATAATTTAAAATAAATAATTTTTTAATAATTAATATCAAATTTTTGTTTTAATACGAGATAAATTTGTAAAACTCGAGAAAAATTCAATTTTTCTCTAAATCAGAAACGATAATCTTGGCTGAAAATCTGAAATTTTCGGGATATCGAATTTACGAACCGACTTCACTATTTGACCTCCCCACGAATCTACACCTTCGTCGACCGGCTTGATTCGCAGCACCGAAATTTCACGTTACGATCGACGTCGACATAGCGACATTATATGTGATGCACTTATGTGAATGACTCACATAGAGTCAAGTGTCAAGTAAAGAAAATAATGGAAAAGATAAAACAAGAAAAAATAAATAAATAAGGAAAAGAAAAAAAATAATAAAAATAAAAAAAGAAAAGAAAAGGAAAAAAATAAAATAAAAATAAAAAGAATGAAAGTCAAAAGAGAATGCCATTTTTCGACAGAGAGACCGAGAGGAGAGAGAATTTTTTTTTCTTTCTTTAGCTTCTCTTTAAGATCTATGAAAATCGGACTATGCGCTTTCACGTGAAAGAAAAGATGTAAGCTTCCACCCATGCACGAGAGCCACGCGCGGATAATAAAATCTGTAGCCACAACTCCACGGCGTAGGCAAATTTTCTACTTAGTTATTTATACCTTAAAGGTCATTTAGTTTTTAATTTACTTAGAGCTACATAAATTTCAGTTCTAAATTTTTGGGGTTGAGTGTAGGAATTTTTAGGAATTTTTGAACTGTTTTCGTAAATTTCGGGCTGAATTTCGGGACTGTTTTTGAACAGTTCGGATTAAAATTTCAAGACTATTTTCAGACAGTTCGGACAAGATTTTGGGAATGAATATTGAAAATTTTTGGGATTGGTTCCAGGTAGCTCTTGACTAGGTTGAGATTTGGTTTCAATCCCGGGACTGATGTCTTCGAGTTTTGTGGTGTGTTTTAGTATCACATTAATTCGGTGACGAACCGTGAAGGGACCACGATGTGCCTTATTTTATATGGGTCCGATATTTTGGTAATTTTGTGTGTTATTGTTGGAAAAATAAATAACATGATGTTGTGTATAAAAATCATGTTAATATATACTTGTTTGACGTATTAACATGGAAATTGTGATAAATGAAAATTATATGTAGGAATATATACTTGCTTGACGTATTAACATGGAAAATATGATACATGAAAATTATATGTAGGAAATATAATTATCCGAGATTTATAAATATTGCATGTAGCATGACATAGCATGAAATGACATGATTGCATTTCATATGTACGGTTACATCGCGTCGAGTTGGGTGTGAGTGCATGGTTGGGGTCGACACTGTGTTTGGTGTTCGACCATGGTAAATCGGCTCTTGTGTTGGTGTTCGTGTATGTCATTGAGGCGTAGTTAAATCGACCTTTGTGTTTGGTGTTTGATAGTGAGCTCAGTAAAATGGGACAACGTCCAAATTGAGACTCATGGTTGCATGACATGAAAAGTACATTTGTAAATGGGTAAAGTAAGTAGGGATAGACACCCCCTCAGGTGAAAAACCTGGTATATGGTTTAGACATGAAAGCTTCGGTAAAAGCTCGTAAAAAATAATGTATAGGCGTGCGGCGTCCTGTGGTGAGAACCCAGAAATCCGTGGCACACAAATACATAACACACAGTACTTGGTAAGAAAATAAGTAGGCATTGAGGGTATCGATATGCAGAATTACAAACAACTGTTTTGGAAAGGGTTAAGGCGGGCGCCCTTGTGGTTTTTTCATACTTGGCGTTGCAAGTGTAAGGGAGTCGGTCGGGACTCGGGTTGTGGGCATGAGGAGTCTCATCTCATGCATGACATAGAACATTCCATATAGAATTGCATTATTTATATGGAATATGAGTTAATGTTTTATGTATGCCATTGCATGTGCTTTTAGGTGGGAATGCTTGTGTAGGAGGGTACACTATAACGGCGCGGTGCTGCTCACCAGGATTGTGGGATCCCCTTTCGAATTACGGAGGGGTGTACGGGAGACGGGCGCTCAGAGCTAGGCTAGTGATTGTGAAGGTCGATATGTGGCGCGATGATACTTTTGTAAAAGTATTTTACTGTAAAAAATTGTAATTAAATTATTTTGGACTATCATGTAAATAGTCGGGTATGTAATTATGGTAAGAGGTCGTGATGAGACTCTTATGGGCATCGTGCTTGTTAATTTTCATATTTTTATTTAAATATGAATAATAGAGCAGTCTGGTAAAGGGACGTATTGAGGTGGTGCCGGGTAAACTATATTAGAACAAGCTAGTTTTAATATCTGTTTTGTATAAGAATCTTATAATAAACTCTTATGGATTATTGTGATACATATTGTATGTTGGGTAAAGCTATTGAGCAAGAAAACTACTGCTTGATTTTTTATGAAAATATAGTTACGATAAATGAGACATACTTGATTCGGTATTGGGTGCTCAAAATCGCGGGAATTTGTGAGTTGACAGGTTGTCCACGAGACCCAGTTTGAGGCGTCACAAAATTAATTTAAAATTATCAATTGAAAATTTGTTATTTTATCTCGGATTAAAATAATTTTTTGATATTTGATATTAACTATTAAAAAATTATTTATTTTGAATTATATTCTCATTTTATTTTTAAATTGTTTTTCATATTTATCTTGTTAATATTTTTAAAATATTATCTTATTTGATATTAAAATGTCCCGAGCTTCAAACAAAAATTTCATTGTTTTCTAACATATAATTTAAAATATAATTATTTTAAATTGTATTTACCTTTTATTTTATATTATTCTTTTTAAGTTGTTTTTCATATTTATCTTATTAATATTTTTTTAAAAAATTATTGTCACTTTAATTTTATTATTATTATAATAAATCTTCTTAAAATGCCGTTATTCAAGATAATGGCATTATCCTACCCTACGTGGCCCAAATGCACTAAACTACCCTACCCTACCCTACCACCGTGATATTGTCTGATTCCCATTTCACACTTCACTCCTAATATTATATATCACTTCGTTTTCTACTACTCATTCTCACAACTTCTCCTTCTTTACCAAAATTTCTCGCCTTTCTGCATTACTGTTGAGTTATCTGATAATGGCTGAACAGATCCCTTTCAGTATCATGGAGAATATTTTGATGAAGTTGGGGTCCTCCGCCGGCGAAGCGATTGGGTTGGCCTTTGGCCTCCGCAAGAGGTCGCCAGGGTTCCCCAGGGGCACTGTCCACCATCAGAGATGTTCTTCTTGATGCTGAGGAGAAGCAGCAGGGGAAAAGCCATGCTGTAGAGAATTGGGTGAGGAGGCTGAAAGATGTTATATACGATGCAGATGACCTGCTTGACGATTTCACAGCCTATGAATTGCGGCGACAAGGAGGAATAGCAAGGCAGGTTAGTGACTTCTTCTCATCCTCTAATCCTGTTGGGTCTCGTTTTAAGATGGGTCATAAAATAGCAGATATCAAAGAAAGACTGGATGGTATTGCAAATGATATCTCAAAGTTCAACTTTATCCCAAGGGTCACAGCTAATTTGCGGGTGGAGAACAGTGGGAGGGAGACCCACTCTTTTGTCTTGACGTCTGAAATTATGGGAAGGTTTGAAGACAAAAAGAAGATGGTAGAACTATTGTTGCAATCAGACGATGAAGATAATCTTCCTGTTGTTGCCATTGTTGGTATTGGTGGTTTAGGCAAGACCACCTTGGCCCAATTGGTATACAATGATGTGGATGTGGTAAAGCATTTTGATCTTAGGTTGTGGGTGTGTGTTTCTGATGATTTTGATGTGAAAGTCCTGGTTCGAAACATTTTAAAATCCGGAGGAGATGCAAATGTAGATCAATGGGGGTTGGAACAATTGAAAAACAAACTTCATGAAACTTTAAATTCCAAGAGATACTTGTTAGTACTGGATGACATTTGGAACGAAGATTTTGAAAAATGGAATCAATTGAGGATTTTGTTGAAAGTTGGTGCTAGGGGGAGTAAAGTTGTAGTGACTACTCGGAGCTCTAAAGTTGCATCCATTATGGCAATTGATCCCCCATATGTTTTGAAGGGCTTAAACCATGATCAAGCTTGGGCTTTGTTTAAAAATTTAGCATTTGGAGAAGAGCAACAAAGGGCACATCAAAACCTCTTAAAAATAGGAGAAGAAATCACAAAAATGTGCCTTGGAGTCCCTCTGGTTATTAAAACTTTAGGGAGAATATTGCATTCTAAAACCGAGGAAAGTCAATGGTTGTCCATCAAAAATAACAAAAATTTAATGTCACTTCAAGATGGGAATAACATATTATCAGTGCTGAAGTTAAGCTATGATAATTTACCAACCCATTTGAAGCAGTGTTTCACTTATTACGCATTGTTTCCAAAAGATTCTGAAATAGACAAAAAAATGTTGATACAATTGTGGATGGCTCAAGGTTACATTCAACCATTAGATGAAAATGAACAATTAGAAGATGTTGGTGATCAATATCTCGAAGAGTTCTTATCACTGTCATTATTTCAAGAGGTTCAAAAAGATGATAACAATAATGTAGTGAGTTGTAAAATGCATGATCTTATCCATGATTTGGCACAATCTATAATAAAGTCCGAGATCATTACTTTAACAGAAGATACGAAAAATATTTCAGAAAGAATTCATCATGTGTCATTTTTGGAATGGAGTCCGGTAATGAAGGTTTTAAAGGCAAAACCCATAAGAACCTTGCTTAAGCTCTCTGGATCTTATTCTTATTTTCAGTCTACACTTATTTCAAATTGCAAGCGTTTACGAGTGTTGAGCTTATCTGGATTACGGCGTGAAAGTCTTCCAAAGTATTTAGTTAAATTGGATCACTTGAGGTATCTCGATCTTTCTTACAATTTTTTTGAGGTACTTCCCAGTGGTTTCACAAACTTACAAAATTTGCAGACATTGAGACTCCAAGGTTGTAAATGGCTTAAAAAATTGCCGAGAAATATGAGAAAACTGATAAACTTGAGACACCTCGAGATTGATGGAAGCAATGAATTGTTGAGATATATGCCATACAGATTGGGAGAATTGACCGAGCTTCAGACCCTACCGTTATTCGTTATCGGGGATAGAAAGCGTAAGGGAATTGGTGGGGTGAGCGAATTGAAACACCTTAACAATCTAAGAGGAGGGCTATGGATTAAAAATATTGGAGGGGTGAAGGGTGGGACGTCAGAATCCAAAGAAGCAAATTTGAAGGAAAAACACTACCTTCAGTCCTTGAGATTAGATTGGGGCAGGGTGGTAATTGGCATTAGTGCTGAGAATGGTGAGTTGGTGATGGAAGGCCTGCAGCCAAACCTGAATCTAAAGAAGCTCAACATATATGGCTATCCAGGTGTGAGGTTTCCGAGTTGGTTCAGTTCCATGCTGACTTCTCTCCAGTGTCTGGATCTTCAACGTTTGCCTGCGATGGAATACATGTTGGAAAACTCTTCATCAACGGAGCTATTCGCATCTCTTAAAGCACTCAAACTTGTCAGGTTGCTTAATTTCAAGGGATGGTGTAGGAGGAGGGAGATAGTAGCTGGAGCAGGAGGAGAGCAGGCTCCTTCATTTCCGAAGTCTCTGGATATTGAGCGCATATATGGTCTGGTATCTCTGCTAGATGATCGACTACAGCACCTCACTTCTCTCAAGTCTCTACGAATTGAGCGTTGTGATGAACTAGTGTCTCTGTTTCATGGGATTCAACGTCTCAGCGCCCTTGATGAGTTACGGATTTTTTATTGCAAGAAGCTCAATTTATTGGATAAAGAGGACGATGATGATGCTTGTACTCTAAGGCCTTAGAAGCTATAAACTAGAGGTTATGGAATCAGAATTGGAACGCCCTAAAAGGCCTCGACAGCTACCACATTGAAACTTCAGTAATGGCATTGCTCTGTTTCACCACTTTACCAGACTGGATAAGCACCCTAACTTCCCTTTCCTATCTACAAATTGTTGATTGTTTTAGATTCAAACTTGAGGATCCCTCCAAGATTGCTCACATCCGAAGAACTCGGATCTACCCAGGTCTGAAATGCCAACCATTCTTCTCTTTTCTTTTTTAATAGAAATCGGTTTAAAAGGGACAACCAAAAGTTATTTGCAAAACTAACGTCTTGCAAAAGTAATTTCAAAAATGTCACATTTCGGATAAAAATACCCCTGAATCCCCATCCCCCCACATGATAACTAAATATCCCATAATATGTCCTTCATCCCCAAAGGTATTTTCGTCTGAAAGTGTCTTTTTTATACTTTTTTTTTTAATTCAAAGAAAGATGTTAGTTTTGCAATTTTTTTTAAGATTTGTCAATTTCAAACGATTATCCTTTTTTTAACGACTTCATTTTTCTTATTTTAAAACCAATTTTTTCTGTTTATAGTCACATTGTCCATTTAAATTTTTAAGTAAATTTTGTATTTTACTGTAAAAAAAAGGTAAATGTGGTATTTTTAAAATTTATTAACATTATAACAATTTCCAAATTTTGTATTTTAAATAAACTGTTAGCATTATAAAAAATCAATGCCTACTTGATAATGAAATTCTGAACTAATTATCTTTTATTTTTAAAATTTTAAATTCACTTTAACCCTATCTTTATTTCTTTTGAAATTTGAAGGAAAATATCAATATAATATTAAATAAGTATTTTGAAAATAAAAAATATATTTCCAAACTATTTTATTTCTTTTTTACGTCTATTCACTTTGCATTTTATATTGTAGTACTTTGTTTTTTATTCGATCCTGGTTTTACCATATGCCCATCCCACCCTTTTATCATTTGAGTCAAGCCTCAAAGCTAAGTTTATAACTTCTTTTTAATTAAATTTGATATATCTTTAGTTATATTTCAGGTCTGAAGTGTAAACATTCTTCTAATGTTTTTTATGACTTTATCTTTATTACCAAATTTTTCTATTTTAAATATTCTTCATTACACTTTATATCTTTGAAAAAAAACAAAATCACACTTGTAGTCATTATTCGGTATTTGGCATTTTTAAAATTTTCCCTTTGAAAAAATAAATTATATTTCACTTTTAAAATTTGCCATTCACTTTAATCATATATTTGATTTTTGGAAATTTTGATGGAAAGAAAATAAAGAGAGAAAATACAAGACAAAACATGGAAGGAAATTAAATGATATATTTAAAATTAATAAATTATTTTTATATGCCTTGTTGGACTCATTGAACTTATTTTTTTCTTTTGTATAAAAATTAAATAATTTGAATATATATATATATATATATATATATATATATATATATATATATATATATATATATATATATATATATATATATATATATATATATATATATATATTATTCTTTGTATTATTCATGTTAAACTAAATGTGACAAATTCATTTTCCTTAACTTGTTTTCCTTTTTTTTCCTTTACATTAATATTTGTATGTCCCATCACAGGGAGCTAATCTTGAATTGTCCACTGCTGTGCGAAGCTGTCCAAAGAAAGACATTAGCTCCATGATTGCTCATGTCCTGGTAACTCTTATTGACGTTCTATCTTTCCTAGCTGCAAGAAGGAACTCCACTCTATTTTGTTCTGGAGTGTCATCTGCAATTTTCA
Organism: Tetrastigma voinierianum; assembly: GCA_016808115.1. Classification (NCBI taxonomy): domain Eukaryota; kingdom Viridiplantae; phylum Streptophyta; class Magnoliopsida; order Vitales; family Vitaceae; genus Tetrastigma; species Tetrastigma voinierianum. Next base: position 427,025 of record JAEQBH010003380.1, on the reverse strand, counting down.
GGTTCGCAATGCTACATCTTTTCACACTTTTGGTGGATTCATCTTTCATGATTTCTCTTTAAAAAAACCTTTAAGTTTATTGGAATCTGTTTAGAGTGTTTGAAATCAAGGGAAAATAATAACTTCAATGCACAATATTGGCAAACCTGATTATTGTTGGGAGACAGATCACGGGTGGCTGCCAGAATATGGGTAGTCTTTGAACTATAGGACTGGCCAGAACCAGTCGCCTATAAGGGGATGAGGAGGCTGATTCAGTGATGAGGTTCCCACCACTCGATAGTCAATTTTCTTCTTTACAATGTTTGAAACTTGAGAATAAAATTGCCATTACTTGACATCTTTGAATTTGCTTTCTTCTCCTCGACTATGAAATTCATAATCGCTTCAAAGATATCAATTGCTGGTTCTTGTTCACCAAAATGTCTTGTTAGTTGTTACTTGATGTCTGTGTTCTACCTGTTTATAACATTTCTTAGATTAACTATTTTATTGCAGATGTAATTCCTATCAAGTGAGAGAAAAACAGTCTAATGGTGGCATCCAATACTTTTGTCAAGTATGCGTAAGGTCAGAGGTACTTATAGCCTAACTCGCAGAATCTCATAATCTAGAATTCTTCATACTTATTTGAAAGATGTCTAAAAGACAAAACTGAAGAATGGGTCAACAATATTTCAGGTTCTTGAAATTGATAGTGAGTAGCAATGGGCTATTGATTTATAAAGTCTCAAATGCCACATGTTTCAGGTTTGCAATTCTACTTGTATTCCATTTTTTTCGGGTTCACTTTTTATTCTTTTATAATTCTAAGAACATTATGCTCTACTTACACTATACATCTTTATGATATTCATTGTCTGGACCATGAGTACAAATCTGCACAAGATGACATCCATAATATCTTTTTGGTTCACAATACTGAACTGGTAAAAGTACTGTTAAGGGTCCTATAAAGTTGTTTATATTTCTATTTGATAAAATACTGTGCTTTCTGTTAATTTTGAAGATATCAATCTAATTAACCCAAAAGAAAAAAAGATAAAAACACTTCTTATTGTGTTAGTTCTCTCTAGTGTTATGAATTATAACTTGGTTGAATAGGTTGCAGATCATGCTTGTAATTATGTTATAGGGTAGCTCTTGAACAAACTAATTGTGTCATTTTTCTTTTCCTTTTTCGATAGCAAACTTTGATTAGGAACGTTAGAAAATTGTCTCCTCAATTTTGGCATCATGCTTTCAGCATATGTTGTCTTAGGCTTTGTGTTCCACCAACAAGAAGTCTTTATTATTCATGTTTAGATCCTCCCCTTTTTCTTTCTGTAATTTGTTCTCTCATTTAACATATTTAAAAAGATTGCTATACCTTAGGTGGAGTTCTGATGGCTGATTTTTATTTGCTGTAGCAGATTTAACTGAATCCATTTTAACAGTCAGTCCATTCTCTTCTCCCCAGTCTTTTCATTTTCTTTGGGAGACAATCTGATTTAGGAACAGCAGCAAACAAGAAGAAAGAAGAATTATCACTAGCAGAGAAACTCTATGTCTTGACCTTGGGTGGTCATTCTCTGTTTTCCTATCATGATGGAGAAACTCAAGCTGGAGAAGCTTCAAGAGACATGGTGGAAGGGTGGTATTACTAGCAGAGCATGCAACGACACCAACATTCAGCATCTATGTCTCGATCAGGATTTTGATCTGTATAACATATCTTCCAGAAAAGGGGCTTCAACACCTCAATTTTTCTTAATTTTGGTAAGCATGACTTGTGGTTGCCCATTTATATGGAGTTCAGATATTCAATTTTTAAGATGTCAGAATGTCTTCTCACACTTGAAGAACTTCGAGAATTTTATGTTGCAGTGAGATTCTTTTGTTAGAGAACAAGGATGAAGATAGCATGCAATTTTTAGTACTTGACCTGGTCCAAAGTTGATGCTTCTCTCAAAGACTTTAGCATGTCAATTCTCTGGAAATCTAACACCCTAGGGCTCTACATGAATTGCCTACTGACTTTGGCAGACTTCAATTGTACTTCAGATCACAAAACTTGTCATCATTCATTCCCAAGCTTGAATCAGAAGCAGCATCCGCTTGGCCTCATGACTTATGTTGCAGGATAATCAAACTCTCCTTTATGATGTAATTTAGTTTTTGGGGAAGGTAAAACAAGGATAATTAGAAAGACCAGTCCTTCCTGTCCTTGAATGTATGCAAAATAAAAAAATGATGGGTGGAGGGGGTAGTGGTACTAGCAGCACAATAATTATATTATTTTTTTTCTCCATATTCTGCATCCATGCCACCTTCTTCGTATCTAGGATTTGTATAATACCATAGTATCTTCTTCATTTGTACTCTTGTGTTAGGCAATGAGGATGAAGATCGTTAATGATTACTTCTCCCTCGGGGACAATGATATGTTGTGCCAAATATGCATTCATCTTATGCAAGGTTGACGCACAGCATGTTACTGCACCAAAAAATCTAACATTTTGGGATTGTGCTTTGATAGACAAGGTAGGTACTTCACTGCACAAAGTTTGTTATTGCTTATCTCTGTGTGTGAAATCTCTGCCTCCAAGAATGTTAGAAGGAAATAAGTGCAGATTGGCCTAATGATTGCTCCATGTCCCAGGAATGATGTCTACTAGTCACAGAAGACTAATTCGTATAAGATGTCTTTAACTCCAGTGTACTATCCATGGTACATTTCAGTCTGTAATACCAAACTCATTTCTCTCCTGAGTTTGATGTTTGCTTCATTTCTTGTTTCACCATTAATCTATTCCATTTCTTAGTTTACACAAGTTATGGATGGACGATGCATATGGAATGAGTAAGTTCACTTGCATCAATACGTCTTTATTATTCAGGTTTGTCATTCTTACTATTTGCCCTTTTTCATGATGTCTTTAGAGCTTATTACTTGGCAACCAAATTGATAAAAATATTATTCCCAAATTACAATTCTTGTAGTTTGGTTCTTCTAGGCAATAGAACAACAACATAGTGAAGTGCATGAGTAGGCAAATCTTTAGGTGCATGGGACCTAAGCCTTTGTTCAATGTTATAACTCAGAATTGTACTGTCCGCTGCTGGAAGAGCAAGTTGCTGAAATTTAGCATTGCTAATGATATATTTGATTGGACAGCTTACTCGATAACGCTTCCATGTGTATGCTGATGAATCCCGTCTCTGCTGAGTGTGTTCTCTGGAGTTTTCTTTGTCATCATGTAAGAACCATGCTTATAAGTCTCCTGACTGATTTCTGCTAGAAGAATTATTTATGTTATTTATTTCCCACCTTGAGGATTGGGTGAATATTGTTTAATATTTCAGAATTCATTGTTGACAGGTTATGGATGACTCATATAAATGAAAAGATTTTGACTCCCACGCATCATACTCTCGATTTATGCTCTATTTAGGCTCAGCATGCAGTCTATAATATACTTTCATTATATTCAGGTTTCTGGTTCATTCTCCTCATTTTGCTTTTGATAGTTTTTTGCTAATTTAACTGTTTAGTAGAATTTCTGATTTCCAGTATTGTTACATGTCAGGAAAGCAGCAACAACTTGAATCCCTTTGACAGTGTGGTTAATTCTCTTCTTCATCTTAGTCGTCTAAATGCCTTGGAGTTAATGCCTAACAGTAATGGTGGTGCTTCTTCTTCTTCATTTTCATTGAGAGTCAATTTGGTTTGGGAGGGGAGAAAACAAGGAGGATCTGCCAGACCAGTTCTGGAAAGTGTACAAGCTCAAAAGTTGGACAATCTGCCGCAATCTCTCTGTTTCTTCTCCTTCCATAAACTCCTCGATTAGAAGTTTTATGCAGCTGTTTCTCTTTTCTAGTAATTGTTATGTTTTTTTCTGGATTTTCTTACATGCCATAGAAGTAGGTTTGACTTCAAAATAGAAGCAACTGATATCCAGTTTGGGCATCTCATTTGCTACTTAAATGTTTGTTCCTTATATTTTGTAGTCTCTTGATCATCATTAGTTATAGTTTCCCCCTTCTAATACCATTTCTTTTCTGTTTGGTCAATAATGAGGTTGACTTGTGTGTGTTCTTCAATTCATATGGGTTGTTCATCCCTAATACTAGTCTATTTCAAAATTATAAGAACAGCTTGTTGTGTAGCAGTAGAAAACAAATTTTTGGTAAGGATGAGAAAATGTAGAAAAGATGGGCTATTGAAATGGTATTTAGCCTTCCAAGAATACAGACATTTGTATAACTGAGAAGAGAATAATCACAAAATATGTCATTTTTGGTGCTCTAGCATACATCTTCAGTTACATATATAGGGCATGTTTGTTTCAGGTTAAACACAGATAACACATTTGGTTCCCCCTTTTTTTTTTCCTGAAAAAACACGAAGAACATGAAAAACACTAAATTCAGATAATAAAAACAATTTTCAAAAAACGCCAAAATTATGTTCTTTTTGTTTTTAAAAACTTGTTCTCAAGAACAGTTTGAAAAAATAGGAACCAAAGAGGCTCTTATTTATTGTTCATTGCTAGTAGTAGCTTTTATTTTTCTATCCTCAATGTATGTTCTTGAGAACTGTTAGGAAATTAACATAGAAAATCTTCTATTTATACAAGACGTATTCTGTGCATAACGGTTTTCCTTATATAACAGTTTTCCTTTTGTATTCCTAGATTGTAGTTATATTGATTGGTGATTGCTTAATTATAGGAGAGACTAATGTGTAACCTAAGCTTAATTATAGGAGAGACTAATGTGTAACCTAAGTTTACCTTCCGTGATAAATCCTTCTGACATCAATGAAAAGTAATTCTAGCCACCCTCTTTCCTTTTCATGGTATCGCAGCGTGAAACGAAAATCCACTCATCAGAAAGACTCTACCTTCTCGTGCAGCAATCTCTCATCCTTCGACCACCATGAATGATTCTAGAACATCAAAATTAGACGCATCAAAGTCTGATCTCTTAAACCCTTATTTCACTCACCACTCAGATCATCCAGGTTTGGTTTTGATTTCCAAACCCCTGAATGGAGATAACTACTCGCCATGCCAGAGCAACGACCTCTGGGCCAACGCCAAGCAATAAACTGGTTTGGTCACATAACATCAAGGCGCCTTCGGAAAAAACTCATCCTGATGACTATGCAACTTGGTCACGTTGCAATGATATGGTGCATTCCTGGATCGTTAACACTCTCAATCCTGAAATTTCAGACTCTGTAATCTATTATACAACTGCTCATGAGGTTTGGGAAGATCTTTGTGAGCGATTCTCTCAAAGCAATGCACCTCGCATATTTGAGATCCAACGAGAAATTGCCTACCATCGACAAGAGCAGCTTTCTATCTCAATTTATTACACAAAACTCAAGAGCTTATGGGATGAACTACACCGTACAATGATGCGTCGTTGCGTACAGATCAAAGATTGATGCAATTTCTAATGGGGTTGAGTGAATCTTACAGCGCAATTCCTGGGTAGATACTTCTCATGAATCCTCTTCCTTATGTCCGTCGAGCATATTCCTCTATGTGCCAAGAAGAAAAACAAAGTCTCTGGCGCATTACCACAACCCAGATGTACTCTAATTCCAATACGCTACGGTCAAGGCAAATCATCATGAAAAACAATTCCACCGGGAATGCAAGGTCGTATCGTTCGTAATCGCTTTCTGCAGCTGCCTACAAGATTCAATGGTTGTCATGACCTAAAACAAACGATTCTCAGATTCTCGTAGGGGCGACCTCACGCTTATTGTGGGGACATGAGACACTTTGTCGAGAAATGTTATCGCCGTAATCTGATATCCTCCGTGGACACCCAAAGGCAAGAACAGGTTCCATTTTTAACCGCCACAAGAATACTTATGTGGCTAATTAAGTTTCTGATGGTGCAAACAAAGATGATGGGAATCACAGACCTGAATCGTAATAATCCAACAACTCTCGTCCCTTCTAAATGATAAAGATGAAGGCATGTTCTCGTGCAAATACAACCGTAGAAAAACCAGTTTGTCTAAAATTCCTTCTTTCTCACTAGATCATCGATAGCTGCAAATGTATCATATCTCTTCATCTCCAAAGTCGTTTCGCATGAAGATACAAATATTTCATTGCCTCCGGTATTGTTGCCTAGTGGAGAAAAGGCTAACATTGTCGCCAAGGGATCCTTGCCGCTAAACTCTGTTTATTATCTGCGTGATGTATTATTTTTACCTACATTCAAAGTTAATTTAATGTCAGTTAGTCGGCTGACAAGAGACCTGAATTGTTCAATGACATTTTTCCCCTTATCGTGGGTTTTATGTGATCCGCCACAAGGGAGTGATGATTGTTGGGTAAGCAACGTGATGGATTGTATTACTTAGCAGCCTTAACAAGAAGGAAAATCGAGACCACTTCTCATTCATCACCAAACCACATAGTCGTTTAGGGCATATTTCCCATTCTCGTCTGAGTTTCATTGCTAAGAACTTTTTAAAATTTTCAATTCAGTCTAATAACGCTTGCCCTATTTGTCCTTTGGCAAAGCAACATCGTTTACCTTTTTGGTACTAGTGAAATCTCATCAAAAACCATTTGATCTTATTCATTACTTATTATTTGGGGTCGTTATAAATACTTTACCTTCTCGCAAGATTATTTCCTTACTATCATGATGATTACACGCGCTTCACTTGATTTTTTGATGAAACATAAAGATGAAGCACAACCCTTATAAAACATTTCTTTAGTTATGTTTTCACTCAATTTGAATCTCATTGAATATCAAAATTTTTCAAGACAATGGTGGAGAATTCCTTTCACTCCAATCCTTCAAAGATAATGGTGTTCCTTTCCGACTTCAGAAGCACACGCCCAATAAAAATGGGCAGAAACCCGCGAAACACCGCCACATTTTGCCAACGAGCTCTTGAAAATTCAAGCTCAACTCCCTAATCAATTTTGGGGAGAATGCGCCCTCACCGCCGTCCATATCATCAACCGCTTACCTTCACCCGTTCTCTCTTTCAAAACACCATTTGAACGCCTTTACTCGAAACCACCCTCTTACTCTCACCTCCGTGTGTTTGGTTGTCTCGCTTATGCTACCAATGTCCATGTTTCCCATAAGTTCGATCACCATGCCATTACTTGTATCTTCATTATCCCTTGGACAAAAGCTTATAAATTGTTCAATCTATCCACCGTAAAAATATCTTCACGAGCAGGGATGTACATTTTCATGCAAATCACTTTCCTTATGCTTCCTCCGAAGTTTGTCCTCCTCCCTTAATTTAATATCTTTTCAGCCCAATTCCTACTCCAATTCACGACCTAGTTTCCTTTCTTTTGGTTTGACCTAATTCAGACACACCACTATCGCACCTAATTCGTGACACACCCACTTCCGTCTGAGACCCAATTCGTAATATCACCCACTTCGGTAACACCCGGCTCCTTCCAATTTTTCTAATCTCTCCCTCCTCCCATGATGAGCAACCCTAACAGCCTCCCCTCAAACCTACACTCGTCGCCTCCTAAGGATGCACTTCACGCCCGCTAGCCATTCCAGGCGCCATCATCCCTCTTCCTTCATCCCCCTCACCCCATTTCCTTCTTCATCCACTCCCTCCAACCCATCCCCAAATTCTACCTGGCTCGCCACAACCAACCCTAACTGAGTCCCTTCTGCTTAGCTCCCATAATCCACCACCGAAACTGGCTGTGGATTATGTATGCTCACCTCACGCACGCTTGCTCGAATTCAATTCCTTCCTTGTTTCTAGGTCCGACTAAAGGTACCAAGTATCTCTTGGCTAATTATGTTTCATATCACCGCAATGCGTACCGAGACACGCTCTTTATTGCCCGCAGATCGCCAAGTCACAGAGTCAAAAAAAAAATTATTTTGAAGCCGTCCTCCATCCTAAATGGCAGGAGGCAATGCGGTCCGAATTGCAGGCCCTCCAGGCTAATGGTACTTGGACTCTCACATCTCTTCCGGCAGGGAAGACGTCGATAGGTTGTCGATGGGTCTATAAGATTAAACATCGTCGATGGATCAATTGAGCGATACAAAGCCCGATTAGTTGCCAAGGTTCACAATTGAGGGTGTCGATTATCATGCGATACTTTCTCCCACTCCGCAAAAAATCATCACCGTCACCGCCTCTGCTCGCCGCCGTCAAGGTGGTCTCTTCACCAATTGGATGTTAACAACGCCTTCCTTCACAACGATCTTCATGAAGAGCTTTACATGTCACCGCCGCCAGGGCTTCTGAGACAGGGGGAGGACAACTTGGTGTGTTGATTACATAAGTCACTGTATGGCTTGAAGCAAGCATCTCGGCAAAGGGTTCCAAATTTCTAAGCTATTCTGAGCCGCAGGTATGTGTCTAACTAGAAACACTAATTTTATTCACCATAATACAAGGCAAGTCCTTCACGCTTCTCTTGATATATGTTGATGATATTGACACTGAACAGATCCGTATATTGTTGCGATCAAGAAATTCGCATAGGTCACTCCCCTCGCATCTAAGATCTGCATTCAAGTACTGGGCATCAAGTATCTTCTTCTAAGAATGGCTATTTCAACGTAAGTGCTTAGAAATCATTATGATGCGGGATTGTTAGGTGCAACACCCATTGATACTCATGGTTGGTAGCTCAAAATTGTCTGATAAAGGTGATTTACTCAAAGATCCGGGTCATTATAGAAGGTTGGTTGGTAGATTGATATATCTTATTGTCTCAAGGCCGGATATTACATATTCTGTACATGTACTAAGCACGTTTATGCATCATCCTTGTAAGTCATTACGGGAGGCAAAGACTTCTCGTGTTGTGCGCTATTCAAGAACGCACCGGCCAAGGATTGTTCTTCTCCTCAAATAGTGATTTCCTGTGTCGAGAAGCCTATCGCGGGATCTCGATCGGGGCGTAATGTCCTAATCACTAGAAGATTGACCATTGTGCCACCGTGTCTCTCCTCGCCCCTCATTAGTATCATGGAGATCAAACGCCAAAACAAAGGTCGCTTCTTCTCGCCAGCTGCACATCGTGCTATGACAAAAGCTTGTTGTGAGTTAATCCTACAAGACACTTCAAAGATTTGAGAGTATTGGCATCCAAACCCGCATTGTTATACATCGCGACAACAAAGCTCGACATTGCATATTACAACAAACCCAGCCTTTCATGAGCGGACTGCATATTTGATTGTTCTATCATATTATCCGAGATAAGATTCAAGATGGATTCGTTGTTACAAGATTTGTGAACTCGCACATCACTGGCATGTCTTGACTAAAGCTTGTAAAAGATGTTCTACTTATGATTTGCAAAATGGGAGTACTGACATCCATCAACTCTGAGGGTGTTAGGAAATTAACATAGAAAATCTTCCATTTATAGAAGACGTATTCTGTGCATAACGGTTTTCCTTGTATACGCTTTCTCCTTTGTATTCTAGATCAGAGTTATATTTGATTGGTGATTTAATTATAGGAGAGACTAATGTAACCTAAGCTTAATTATAGGAGAGACTAATGTGTAACCTAAGTTTACCTTCTGTATAAATCCTTCCTTGACATCAATGAAAAGTAATTTAGCCAATTCTCTTTTCCTTTTCAAGAACACTGTAAATAAATAAATAAAACTTATATACAAAGATTTAATAATATTTTTCAAAAAGGTCCTCAACAAGTTTACAAACTACATATTCTCTCAGGATTATACACTGTTCTGGTTTGTCAACTTTCCAAGTTAAATATTGGCAGCCTCCCATCAGAGCTTATTATTCAAGGATGCTAAATATCATGAACATGGTTTTATATTCAAAATAGATTGTAATTTTGAATCAAAATCCTATTTTTCTTGACTCTTGTACTTTTTTTTTCTCAATTACTTGGTGTAAACGTGTTTTCTGTTTTCCTTACTTTCCTTGTTTTTAAGAACAAAAAACAATTTTCAAAAACCGTAATCAAACAAGTCTTTAGTAATATCTCGGGAGATTGTCTTCATGCATTTTATGAAGCTCGTGAGCTGACATTGTGCCAGCTTACACCTTCCTTGTTCCTCCCCACTCACTTTTCCATCTGAGAATAAAATTCCATGTATATTAATGTTAAAGATTAATGTAGAAATTATTTGTTTGTTGGGTATATTTGAATTTGAGTAGTTTAAGTTGAGTTAGTCAACAAAGACTTGGTCTTTCAACGGAGTTGTATTTGCTGGTTTTTAGAAGTCAGGTTAGAGGAGTTGGGTGCTAAAATCTCTAATATGGTTTGTTGTGTTTTCTGGTTATTTAAAGGCTGGTTCTGCAGAGAATAAACTTACCTTAACATTCCTTCCTTTGCCCCTTTTAATGTTTGATTTAATTCCTCATTGAACTATTCTTGTCTGTTTGTGTTAGTGCCATATTTTTCCTTTCTAATTAACATGTCAAATATCATATCTTTGAACAACCATTCTTGCATATGGAACTTGAGATCATACTCAATTCAAACTTTTTCCAAAAATTTAATAAAATATGAGATTGAGAATCTCATAGCATCCATACTAATGAACTTCAGCATTTTAATGTCCTCCAGTGAAGCCAAGGATTTAGTCACCATAATGATGAATACTATTGAATAAACAAGTGACAAAAGATTATTCATATTGGGTTTTACCTTATATTTATGATAAAAATCAATGGCTACATTTCCTGTTGATCCATCTGAGATCTTTTCTGTCACAGCACCAAACCGTTTTTCAGAAATTAGTACTGGGTTATAAAATAGGAAACTTGTGTTTCAGCCCATCGGTTACGGAATAATTGCAAAGAAGGCATAAATAATGTAAAATATGCATGGTTTCATGTATGGAAGTGGTGATTGAATATAATATATCGAAAATACCCTTCTAACCAAACCAACTCAGTCCTCTAGGTAATTATTCCGTATGGTTATTACTAGAGCTGATAAGAAGAGTAGTAGTCATAGTTTATTAAAAATGAATGCGCTTTATAACCTTAGTCTGAAGCAATATTATGAATCTTTATTCTTAATAGTCTTGGAATCTTTGTCATAATAAACGATGTTAGACTTCAGTCAAAGGGCGTATTCAATATATTGTATTAAATCCATCATTACTTTATCTTTAGATAAATGTGACCTGCGTGCTTATGTATTAACTGTGATTATTCCCAAATTAATATTAAAACAAAAGTTTCCCAATAAAATTCAATTAATTAGGAAACCTATGTTGAATTTTGTGTTTCATCAGAAGTATTGAACCCATGAGTTCAAAATCTTTTGGATGTTGCAATAACAAGACAAAAGAGGTCTTAGTTTGAATAGTGTACATTAATCTTGGAAAAATATGTGTTATGCATATAGTGAACATATTCTTAAATCCTTCTTCTCTTACTTTGAATCTTTTACATATCCTACATTTTTTGCAATGGGCCAAGTTTACCTGGAAAATAGCCATTTAGGTGCTCTTTTCTTCTTTAACTTTTATTTTTGGGAAAAACCTCTGGCTCACAATTTCCATGGTCCCTCTAATGCTTTTCTTTTTCTTTTCTCATATTTGAATTTATTTCTACAAAATTTTAATTTTCTAAATCAAAGTATATTAAAACTAATTAAAATTCTATATTTTTAAATCGGTTAATCTTCATACTATTGATTTAAAATAATAAATAAGTTTAAAGTGTAAATGAAATAAGTTTTGCCTTTCTGTTTTAGTATTTTCCTTTTGTCAAATCTTTCAGGGCGGAGCTACCATATGCGAAAGCATTTTTTGTGTCGGCCCTGTCCGGTCATGTTTCCTAAAACAATTTTTTATTTTGAAAAATTGAAAAAACATGTAATATGAATTCGGTTATTATTTTTGAAAATTTTATTTGGAAAAAAGCGGATCCAAAAAATTTTCAAGTCTTTGCTCAGCTAAGTCTTTGTTTAAAAGCTCTTTCCATGTTCAATAAACTCTCTACCAACACACTCTTTATAACACTCTCTTTCTTCTACTCTTTTGTTTTCTTCTCATATCTCTATTTTTATATATTTTAATTTCTGCTCCTGCTTCAACAAATAGAATGAGGTACCTTCTTATATTTGTTTTCAATAGGGTTTAGTTTATTTGTTATTTTGTTTATACAGAATTATTGGTAACATTTAAATTAGTTTTTTGGATTAATTGAAGTTTATGGATGTTCGGGTTTTGGAAATTGCGATTTTTCTTTTTAAATATATATATATATATATATATATATATATATATATATATATATATATATATATATCTCTATATTATAATGCTTGATTGCGATTTGCGATTCTTTCTTTTTTAAATTTATATACATATTATGATGCTTGATTAGGATTTGTGATTTTTTCTTTTTTAAAGTCATATACATATTATAATGCTTGATTGTGATTTGTGATTCTTTCTTTTTAAAATTTATATACATATAATAATGCTTGATTGGGATTTGCGATTTGCATGTATATGGTAGGAGACTATTTATATAAAAGGGTATATGCACGTGTGTTTCAATTTCTTTTATCACAGCACTTTTAAAATTGCAGACTTAGTGCAGTATCATGCTATCTTCTAAGTGAGATGCCTGCCTTCTCATGTGAATAACTTTGTTAGCATATTCACTCCTTTGTAATATATGAAAATATATTTTTGTAAATTTCAAAGAAGAATGCCTTCAGGATCTTGGATGCTGATGACAAAAACTAAATGGTCATAAAAAAATGAGAGCCAATATTTGTTCGTATACTACATGAACACATGTAAACAAAGGGATTTACAAACATCAACATTTGTCAAGAAGAGTCTAGGGTATAATAGAAAATGAAATGTTTTACACAAACTAATAAGAATACGGTGTTCTAACTTAAATAAAATTCAATAGATTGCGCTGAAATATCATGAATTTTAGATTTAATTAGACATCTTAGTTGGATGGGACCTATTATGAGCTCTTTATGCTTGCATCGGATGATGATTAGGCTAATTATATTAGGTATTATTTACTTTCACATATTATTATTTACATTTACTAATTTCACATTGATATTTTATCTTCTTCATTTATATCTATTATATTTGTTTTTGTAGAAGTTCTAGAATCAAACCATATCTGAAAGGTTTAGAGCATTATCGGCTATTAGGAGAAATATTCAACACTATCTTATTTCTGAGGTCCAATTGCATTATTCCTCTAGTCAACTACCCACTGACTTCCAGTTCAGGAAGTGGTCAGAGGAACTTTCTTAACACTAGAGTTCACATTGATATTGATGAGAATGCAGATGGTGCTGACACTCCACAACAGAGCATTATAGGAAAAAAAAATCGTCGATCAAATGGTTCATCATGTGAGCGTCGTCCAAAAAAGTGGGACAAGATGGAAAATTATATAGACATATGTAGTGAAGTCATGAGTAAGAAATTACAGCGTACAAAAGAAAAGACTATTGAGACAAATGCTAATTATAAGGAGATGCATACTATTGAAGAGTGCGTACAAATTGTTGAATCCATAGGTGACATTGATCATAATACTTTTAACAAGCTAATGGATAAAATTGTAGTGGTTGAATGGAGAAGGATTTTTATTACAATGAATGAAGAAAGAAGAAAATCTTGGTTAGCTAGTCTTTAGGATTAAATTTTAATGCATTTGTCTTTGGCTAGTCTTTAGAATTAAATTTTAATGCATTTTTCTTTGTTTAACTAGTACTTCTTTTTTTTTGGGTTTTTATTTTGTATTTGCTTTTCTTATTTAATAATTTGTGATTTGTATTTATTATTTGACATATTTATAGTATTGTTAAACATTTGAGATTAATATTATTTTGGATACTTTATATTAATTTTGGGCACATTTTTTTCTTATACTTTGTAGATGGAGATTGTTAGTGATGATGGTCATTCTGATAGCTCTTCGGATCTTGAAGATATGGCACAACACATGTTGGTGTATGAAAAATTATGAATATGGCAATCATATGTGGATCTGACTCCTTGTATTACATCTAACATTATGTAGGTGAGTATGTATATACCAGTTCATGATAGAATTTATAATTTATTTAAATGAAAAATATGTATTTTGGAATGTGTTATACACTTGAGAGTTTAGATTTACTACATGAAGATAGGAATGTAGGGGTTCAGGAATCAATTGCTATTTTCTTATTTATAGTGTCCCATAGTATACGTGTACGAGTTGCTGCTAAAAGATTTCAACGGTCTAAGGACACTATACATAGACAATTTAAGCATGTGTTAAGAGCTTTATGTGAGTTTTCACCACATATTATACATGCACGGATTAGAGGAGCAACACCACCAGAGATTGTTAGCAATCCAAAATATTTTCCATCTTTTGAGGTGAGATATTAAATATTTCTTTCATAATTATTTTATACATTATATATTTTAAATAAGTAATTTTACAATTGTATTACAGAAATGTATTGGTGTTATTGATGGTACACATGTTGTTGCTTGGAGCACCAACTCAAAAGCAAACTTCTTATTGTGGTAGGAAGGTACTTGTTACTCAAAATGTTATGTGTGCATGCTCTTTTGACATGATGTTCACTTTTGTTTACACGGGATGGGAAGGACTGCAAATGACTCTAGAATGTTTTCGGATGCAATAACAAGATTAGAGAATGAGTTTCCTTTAACATATTTCTTTCTAATAGGTTACTATTATGTTGTGGATGCTAGATATACAAACATGTTGGGTTTCTTATCACCTTCTGCAGGGGAACCATTTGCGTGATTATAGGACCTCGTCGCATGTAGGAGAAGCCTATGGAGTTGTTCAACTATAGGCACTCTTCATTGCGTAATATAATTGAAAGATGCTTTTGGAGTTGTGGAGCAGAAAATTAATTTTACGAAAAAAGAGCGAAAATGTGTTCAGTGAAACTTAAAACTTTTACAGATCTCTGGATGATGAAGCAGTTTAGTTGGAATCGTGCAGTGAAATCTAGTAGCTGCGTGAATTTAGGTCGAATTACAGAGACGGTCGAAATTTCTGTTTTTAGAGCATACGATGTAGTGCAGTGTAAAAGCAAAGAAATCATGATCTTGATAAAGTCACTATAACAATGTAATCATGTGACAACGTGTTGCGTAGTGAGAGATCTTTGAAATGAATGTAGGGATGGTACCAAATATAAATCCGAGAGCAGGGGCATGATTGGTATTCTTAAATTTTTAAATGATAATAGGACAAGATAGCGGTAACGTTGTCAATCCTCTACCTGGTAATTATAAGACCAAAAACGTGAAAGGGGAGAAAACACTTACAGTAGCCTAGGTTTTTTTATTTTAGTGAGAAAGAGTGTGACTTCTCTCTAAGATCCAGGAAGCGATGAGATGTGGATTCTTGGTAGAAGGAAAGTCAGTCTACCTTGTGAGAGCTTAAATCCTGGTCTTGGAATTTTAGAGGTTTCGATATAAACTCTGTAAGTAGGGGTTCTCTTCCCCTTACTTTCTCTTTGTTTAAGCGTTTTGTTGATAGTCGGTTGGCAGGGCCTTGAGCGACCGGTTGGTAGGTCCAAAACTGGGGCCGAAATGTGAAATTAGGGCTCGTTTGGACTGATCGTGGCAGTCCACGAATTTGGGTTCTTAGTGGTATAATTTATCTTATAAATTATGTTACCTTAGGTGTGTGAGTAGGAATGGCCATTGGATTTAGATTCCTGAAATTGGAAGCCAGATGTTGGATGTGATTAGTAGTGAACTTCACATTCCGCGTGAATAGTGTTCATGAAACATTTTGTGAAAATGTGTTTTGTTAGATATTCATATTGAGTCATTCAGATGTTTGTCAAATAGCGTGTGGTACAATTTTCGTGTAATAGTTGAGTGTACAACATCTTCTTTGTGGATTCAATTTATGTCAATATATGCATGATGATGTGATGGCATGTGTTATATAAATTGTGTTGAATTTGCATAATGCGTTCGTATACCTTAGGGTAACTAGAAATTAGGTGTGTGTGCATGACGTGAATTTTCACAGCGAACATGAAGTTCTGAAGGAATTTCGCGGGATGTGATTTTAGGAGAATAGTGTTGGAGATGGTCACCTGGTACACGTCGGGGCCAGTATGCTTGTTTTGGAAGGTTACCGGCGCGTCGCCTTGGAGGGTAGTCCGTATTTTCAGAGATTCGGTAGTGTATTTTGAAACAGCGAAGTTTGTTTAAAATGAAGTATTTTTCTCATCGTAGCTTGAAAGCGAGTGTGAGAGAGTCGGTGGCTAGGAACGTGAGAGTTGATCGTATAGACATTCAAGTAGGGATCGCGTATTCTTGGTGTGTGTTTCTAAACCAGATCGTCTTTGTGCTTGGGTGAGTAACCGGGTTACGGTGATTCCACTCTTTGAGATATAGCTGCCTGGGAATATGTTGACCCAGTGCGAGGGCGTACGGGGGACGGCTCATCTTAGAGGCCGATTTTGAAGCCAGGGTTGTGGCTTTGATGGTTTATGATGTATGACATGTATTAGAATGCTAGAATTTTAATATATGTTTTGAAATAGAGTGAATTGTGCTTCTTGGTATGGTATATGGATTGATGTATATTGATGAGTATTGTCGTATGGGCCCCAGTGGCGGTTTTGCTCATGTATATATCTTATGATATTTGTTTTGGAGACGGATTTATGTACTTTGGGACCAAAGCTCTGTTCAGAGATTCCCTTGAATTGCCAGTATCAAATAGTGTTGGGTTACCAGACATTTACAGTATTTACTGGTTGACCAGGTTGTGTGAACCAGTTTAGGCGTCTGGCAGTATCAGGCCCAAGGTAGCGATTACCTTCCCCCAAGGGTGGCTACCAAGGTAGGTGTAGAGTTTAGTAAATGAATACACAGGGCTTGGGGCCCAGGCTTAGGCCGCTTAGTCTTTAGAGGTAAGAACATCACCCTTGGTGGCTTGATGTTAGAGTTAGGTATGTGGGTGCCTAGACAATCAGGATAAATCATGAAACAAACTGTAAATGTTTTAGGTGATTGTTTGATGAATTTGATAAATAATGTGTGATCATGTTGATTGTTATGAATTGTGTGCTTATATTCTTTGAGTGAGACTCTTTTAGGAAAAATGTGAACACTGAGTTAGAAATTAAAACCTTGGGTGTTGAAAATTTTGGACAAAATGAATTCGAATTAAATGAGAAAAAAAAAATAGAGGTGAAGAAAATTGTTTTAGGTTTCACAGTTTGTAAGCAGAAAAAAATGAAAAATAAATTTTTATAAATTTTATTTAGGGTTATCTGAAAATGAAACATCAGTGTGTATGTTTTGTTGATATTCGATGGCTGGAAAGAAATGAAAAAAAGAAAAAAGAAAAAAAGGGTGTATGAAAACGAACTTAAAAGTGGAAAATGGTTGAGACTCTTGGCTGACATCTATCTATTGAGTGTGTTAGTGACTAACAATGAAATTCAGGGTGCAAATGGGTGGAGGGGTGTCCTGATACACTGTGTGTTATTGACCGGAGATAGATCTTGTTTGGGGAAAAAGCGTATTGGCCAGTACAAAGGCATTCATGTCGATGACGACGGTGGCTTGATGTTTGGAAAATGTGTGTAATCTAGAAATTATGTGTGTGTGAGGCCTGGAAATAGGCTAGGAGGAGTGTCAGTCCCAACCATTTGTCCGTGACATGAAGCTGGCCTGGGAGTTTGCCATGATACCAATGGTATGTTGTGACCCGAGAGGGGCATGAGGCAGGGTCATTGTGTCGCGACCTAGGCCACGACACGGTCGTGCCTGCGCGTGGCATAGAACGCGACACACGGTCGTGCTGCGGCGGCGGCATGGGCGTCATTTTTGTCTTTGCGACCGCGTAGGGGCAGGCCACAACCATCGGCGGGCGTTCCTGACTCACGACCCCTCTTGTGTGTAACCTGGCCCTTTAAGTGTTGCTCTGCTGATTCGTTGGTATGCATGAATTTTCCGATGATTACCTGGGTTGATCTTATTGTTTAGATCTTTGATTGGACCGTGTTCATGAACCTTGTTCTGAAGATTTTTGAAAAAAAAAATGAAATAAAATTTTTGAAAAATAAAATAAAATGAAATAAAATTTTGTAAAAAATGAAATTTTCAAAAATAAAATTTTTGTTGTTAAAAAATGATCGATATATTGAATTAATTGTTTTGCATTTCCTGTAAATGTAGGGACTTAGTATACGAAATGTTATCTGTGTATGAATAGTGTCTCGGGGCTGTGTTTATGCCTTGAATCTTGCACATTAGTTTAACGCCATTTAGTTTATTTATGATGTTGAATGAAGGCGAAGGAGACGTGGGGCGTCGTGAGTCGCTGATCGAGCACCCTTAGGTGTTGATTAAGCGGGCCTTTGTTGAGGCGCGTAGGTATTGCAGTGCAGTCTGCCACCAGTGGTGTGACGGTAGTCGGGGAGGTCAGAGTGCCTCCGGTTTAAGGGCCACGTCATCGCCAGGCATTCACGGGGGAGGAGATCAGATGGTGTGGACCAGTGGTTCGTCACGGATTGAGAAGGTGTTAGAGTATGGAGATTACTGGCGCGACAGGGATCGGCCAGGCTGGTTCAGCTAGAGGGTGAGGCCCAGTATGGTGGAGCTGGGCGAAGACCTCACAGAGATCTAGAGGCTATGACATGAATGAGTTCAGCCAATTCCATGGGTAAGTACTTTCCCAGTCTTTTGTGAGACATCTCGAAGGCTCGGGGTTCTGGGTGGCAGGGGGCGATGGCCTGATGGATTATGGCTAAATTCAGGGTTGCTTGGTTTCTTTGATGACAGCGTGGCCACGGACATGGTAAAAGTGAGAGATTCGAGAATGGGTGAAGTTGTCGAATTCGAGGCGAGTTCAACCAGGACTTACGCCTACAGGATATGGACTATGGATTTGGGACGACCACGATTGTAGAGATGGGATGCTCAGAGCACTCAGGATCTGGAGTCGTTGTGGCAGAAACGAAGGAGAGTCGTTCTTCTTCTAGTTCGGGAAAGAAACAGAGGGCTTCTAGTTCATGAGGGGTTAGGGGCCCAGTGGCCATTCGAGGGCGGGCGATTAGAGTTGCGGTCGGTGGGCGAATGGTGTGCTACCATTGCCGTGACCCCGGGACACATGAGGAGGATTGCCCCCAGACGGGGGATCGGGGTTTGGGGCGGCCTGATCAGTCGGTATAGGACATGAGGATGATTTTGTTCCTCGGCTCAGTCTGGAGTGGGAGGCCAGTTTTGAGTTTTAGAGAGCTGGGCTCCAGTTCTGCAGGTGAGCCGGGGCGGGAGTATGGCGAGGCGGGACGAGGCCGCGGCGGGGGCGTCAGAGTTGAGGCGGTGTCTCATGTCTGCCCATCATTGGTGAGTCGATCGACCAGGTTATAAAAAGGGTATGTTTTTACATCTGCTTTATGGGTAAGAGTGTTGTCGATTACGAGTGCGTAGTATTCATTTATTCTTTGCATGGTTGTGATAGGATTGGGCTTGGTGAGGCCTCGAGAAGATGCAATATGTGAGTTCTCCACAGATTAAGTGAGATAGGGATGATATGTCGTGGTTCAGTTTAGAAGATCTGGGGACTCTCCTTCCATTCGAACTTGAGGATCGTAGACATGAAGTTGACGTCGTCCACGGGGGATGGATTGGCGGCGACTTACGAGGTCGTTGTGATTGTGGCGTAGGAAGTTCGTGCCACCACGTAGGGCGAACCTTTCGTGTGGTATTTGGGGGGACAAGCATGACTGTTTGCCCCAGACGGTATCGAGTCAGTGTGGGGACTGATTGGCGGGTTTAGCTGGGCCTTACCCTAGAGGCGAGGAAGACCAGACTGGGCTACCACAGAGTAGTTTGCGAGTATGTGGATGTTTTTAAGGATCATTTGCGGGATTACCTCATGAGGGTTTCTAGACTTTGGTAATCAGGTGCCACCATGGCCCTTGCCATCACCTATGACTCACGCCGGATAGCGTGGGTTGAGTGCAGAGCTGGAAATTAGATTCTGAGGCTCTTGGATGGGGTTCATTCAGAGATCTACCTTCACCATGGGCTCGGTGTTATTTGCGAAGAAGGTGGGCCAGGCGTAGATTGATTCTGGGAAAGGTTGGAAACAGGTTCACGATCGAAATCAGTACCCATTCTTAGAAGTTGATAGTTATTGATCAGTTGAGAGGAGTGAGTCTATCGAGTGTGCCCAGCACTAGTTCAAATGGCGACAGGATGAGACAGGATATCACAGACAATTTAGTGTGGGCACTGGTTCTGATGATGCCTTTGGATTGTGAATCTTGCCCAGTGCATTCATCAGATCACACGATAACAAGGTGTTGAGCCACCATCTGATTAGTTTTCGTTAATCTTGTGGATTGTGTTTTATCTCGGTCAGTGGGAGCATGAGTATCATTGGATTATTACGGTTGTTGAGGCCCAGCGGATGTCTGGTAAGTTTGATAAGTCGAGTTTTGAAGCTGCGGGTGAGATTTACGGGACACGTGGTGTCGGCGTGAGCGTGTCGATTATGGACAGAGAGAGGTCGGCGGGTGGTGGGAGAGGCGTGGTCTTCCGAATCGTGGTTGGGATTGGTTGGTGATTTTCTGGGAGTTCAGTGAGTTTCTCAGTCAAATTTTATGTGAGAATGGCCGGAAGGAGGTCGAGTTTGATTGGGATGATCGATGTGAGGAGGCATTCGGGGAGTTGAAAAGGAGACTTGCCGGCTCCTATCTTAATAGTCACAGACGAGGACGGGGTACACAGTGTATTGTGATGCCTGGCGGGGTGGGATCATGTTTGATCTGATCAGGAAATTAAGTGGCTTATGTTATGGTTTTCAGATCATGAGCAGAATTACCCCGCATGACATGGAGTTGGTGGCCGTAGTCTTCGCCTTGAAGATTTGGCGCCACTACTTATATGGCGAGGAGTTAAAGGTATCTTGACGTAAGTGGAAGTATATTTTGACGAGCGGAATATCGATATGAGACACTTGAATGGATGGGATTCTGAGATTATGACTTTACTTTGCATCTACCTGTCTGGTAAAGTAATGTGATGGTAAATCAGCCAGTCAGATGCGAAAGGCGTTGGCTAGTATAACTTCTGAGTGGCGGATGCCGAAGCTAATGAGACGATTTAGGCTGATGCAATGGCGATTGGTATGTTGAGAGTTTAATGCTTCACTATCTCATATTGAAACGAGTGATCGAGTCGATGGCAAGGCGGTAAAGATAGTGTCCATCGAGGGCCAGTCGCAGTCATGTGCGAACTGGCCGAAGGTTGAGCCAGTCTACTCGGATAGTAGTCTTGGTATAGAAGGGCGGGTAAGTGGTTCCCCGAATTGATGATTGAAGAAATTCATGGTGA
The DNA here is from genome assembly GCA_016808115.1 of Tetrastigma voinierianum. NCBI lineage: Eukaryota > Viridiplantae > Streptophyta > Magnoliopsida > Vitales > Vitaceae > Tetrastigma > Tetrastigma voinierianum. The sequence goes on along the minus strand of JAEQBH010003380.1, from coordinate 405,660 downwards.
GTTTTCACTTGCTCGATTTACTTAGTGCATCCGGTAAGCGCGAGATGTACCGGAAGTCTTAAATGCGCGATGCCTCTTTGGGCGGGATGAAGAGACACGTAGGGGACCTTGTGCGACGATGTCGTGTGTATGATCAAAGGTGACGTGGAAGGCGGTGTTTGCCCGGCCGATGGAGAGTAAGCGAGTGGAGTGGGAGCCGCGTCCGCGATGGACTTTAATGACCCACTTGCTGGACCGCATTGAGGCGACACGGTATGGGTGATGAGTGGGTAGGCTCAGAGTGACACATTTCTAAGCAGATGTGGATGACCTCACATTGGAGAGATTACGGAGTTGTATGTTAGAATGGTCAGTAACAGATGCAGGTGTCCAGTAGCAGTGTCGGATAGGGACCCCGGAGTTCTGATTTTGAAGAGTTTCCAAGGCGGCTGTGGGCCTGCGGTGGCGGGTAGTCTGACCTCTGCCTCAGTGGGTGGTGGTCAGGAGAAGCATTTTCCCTTAGCCGTGTATAATTCCCTTTCTGACCATGGTTCATGGGGCGGTATGAGATGGCGCGAAATAACGGCATTGTATGGGAGGCAAATGCAGTCATAGTTATGTTGGTAGGGTGGAGAAGTTCCATCGCTTGGTCGATACGATTAGAACACCTGAAGGTGATCTTGATCTGTAAGCGTCTTCTCTATGCATTAGTGAGCCGGAAAATTATCTGCGAGATATAATGGCCCGCCCAGGATTCGAGGTTGAGGATCCACGTTTTCATGAAGGTGATGCCCTAAGAAGGTGGTCGATTAATGACCTTGAGGCTAGGTGGGGTTTATTGAGTCACTGAGATGCCTCAGAGACCTTCATTCATCTGGGTTGGCGTTCTGCCCAGTATTACCATAAAGTCTCACTTTGAGGTATTTGGCATCTCAATCTTTGGGTATCTCGAGATCATTTCATTGTGGTGGATTGAGAGCGAGTCTGGGTTGTGTGATGGGACATTGAAGGAGGATGATAACCACCCCCAGATGTGCGTGATGGGTTCTTCAGGCGTGAGAATTTAGTGAGAGTCTTATGCATTCTGTAGGTTGTGGCCTTGTCAGGTGTCAGATTGTTGCCGTCGACATCAGAGCCTAGTGAATGTCGAGTAACAGCGGCACTATGTCAGGCGTAAATTCTCCTTTGCTCTGGGAGAAACTCTAAATCTCAGCTTTAAGTAAAGCATAATAAAGCAGGTCAAATATAACGGTCTATGATTAAGCGGGTCCACTTGGGTTTCATAAACCCATCTTTCATAACAATGTATATATATCAAACTATCCAACAGCCAGTTCAAGAGTCAAAATTTTGCTCTTATCTGACATATATTAAAATTAAAAGCAGTTATCATGTATTTTATGTATATAACCCCAGCCTGTCAAACTTTCTTACAAAACCTCGTGTTTGGACGAATAGTCCCCTCGCACTCTCCACATGCGCAGCCAAATATGTCGCCAAAACGGTGAGCTAATGCTCGATAGTGGAATCATACTGAAGTAATTCTTTCTCACTTCAAGTGCGATCACGATGTAAATAAACAATTGACAAATGCATGATCCTCCTTGAATGTCTAGCCCGGTCTCTCATAAGAGTGTCAGCAGACTCATAAACCAGCACAAGCGCCGTGAAATTATTATTTTGTTTGTGGACAACCTGGTCATGTAATATATCAGATTGATTAAATGAGATTGAATATTATTTAGTGATTATCGATATAATATATCAATTGGTAGTCTCAAACAGATTGATGTATATATTTTTAGTTTGGACTACCCTCAGATAATTAACATTTTTAAACGAACCTCCCACATTAATTTCTACAGACTCAAATACCATTATATTTTGTTTCATATGATCATGAGTTAGTTATTATCGGAATGCGTATTAGTTCAAATCTGATTAAATTCACGTAGCAAATATATACTTGTGCATATATTTACAAAAATTCAGTCAGCCCATGATAAGTATAAGTATAAATTACCATTTAAATATACGTAAAAATTAAACTCAGCAGGCTAATGATCGAAACAATGATTGCTTGAATCTTCGATCAAACACATTTCTACAAAAATATATTTTAGGTAGTATATTCTGTTGATGAAATACAGGGTTCTGGTTCCATAATCATCATTCAGCTGGTTCACTTTGTGAACCGCATTTCACAGCCAGTTCAAAACATCCAAGCAAATACATGATTTAATACAATATTTCCAAATTTAACAACCTGTCAGTGGCAAGAATCTGTAGCCTAACCGATAGATTGTTAATTCATATCGGTCGGTCCGAGGTTTGGAATGGGTCAATCTTTCATTTCATTAAAGCTGAAACATTTGCAAAATCTTGAAGGAATAAAAGTAGGGAAGCATATACCGGTTTTGAAACCTAATCTGGTGCCATGGCCTCTCGCGTAGAGAACTTTAACCTTTAAGAAGGCTGAGCGTCCCCGGATCTATTGCGTATTTACAGAGAGAAGGAAATTTCTGCCACTTACAAAAACCCATTCTGTTCTCGCTCTTCACTTCCATCAGTGCGTTTGCCTCCTTTCTAATTGGAAGAAAACATTATCGTCATTTTGGCATTATTCTCATTAATACAAATTACAAAATGACCGTTATGTCTATCTTTTAAGGTTTGGCGTTCATTTATCGTAGTCAACTTTAAACAATTTATACTCTTTACATTACAGTATGGAGCAACGATGCTTTGTTACCTGTGATGCTGTCGTGAATCGTTCATGACTAGGCGCGATCATAGAAGAAACGATGCCAGCTGTGTCTGGGATTCTGCAAATTTTCCATTGATAAATTTGAGATTTGTGACGATCTGCTTGATTGAAATCAGTTTAGTGTCAGAGATCTGAGAATAGTGCAGTTTTTAACCGAATTTACCGATTTTATGTAGAAGTGGTCACCATTTCGTTAGATTTCTCGGAGTCTTTCAGGAGTGGAGTCAGCGTGGAAGCTAAGAGGATACGATGCGGGCCACTAATCACTTTCTTTGTTTAGGATAGAAGTCACGTGGTTTAATGTCAATTCTGTCATGTGCTTAAGTTGATTGCCTGTGTCATGAGTGTTTCGATTATTAAATTTGGGACAAAAATTCTCTTTTAAGGAGGGAATGTAAAGACAGAAATTTCGATTACGGAAAAATGAGTAAATAAATGTTCAGTGCAAAAATTCAAATTTATTTTCTAAATCTTGGATGGTAATGAATTTGGCAGATTGGAATCGTCTTGAAATCTATTCTGGCGTCGAGTTTGTTGATTGAGATAGTCGAGATTTGCGTTTTAATGTCGAGTTTTGGGTCTTGGGAGAAAGCGAGCAGTTGACAAAGTCGTATAACGATATGTGTTCCATATATGTTGATGGAGAGATGATGGAAATGGTCGTAGGATGATACCAAATCTTAATCGAAGGCTAAAGGAAGTAAATGGGGCGTTAATCAATTCTATTTGTGAGAAAGGCAGAGGAATAGTGTCGTCGCTCTTAAAAGTAAAACTGTGAAGAAAGAGGTGGGTCAGAAGGTGAAAATGTTGAGTTACCAGAGTAGACAATACTAGTTGGGCGATCAGGCCGTGTTGGGGGTGGTCGGAATGAAGGAAAGGTATTCCTGCGTGGGAGCAGCGTAGATCTGCGGTTTGTTGGAGTTTTGACAAGCCTTTCGGTGAGGTAGGAGATATCCTAACCCGGGTTTCTTTATTTAAGTGTTTTATAATGTTTCGGTTGGATTGAGAGGCATGACGCCATTGAGTGAGATCCCAGCATAGGTAAGCTCATTAGTGTGGATTAAATTGGGTTATTATTTGCTCATTAATTTGGTGGCTGTTGTCATCATGTTGTCTTATTGGTTGTGTTGTGATATCCTCAGTGGGAAATGGTGCATGAGTCGAGTTGTAGTGTTGACATTGGTGGTGTAGACCCCAATACGGTCGGTGGCGATGTAGGAAATTGTTGGGTGTTGTTCATAAATTTGTAAATAAATCTTGTGTTGATGGTATGAGGCCGAATGCTGGCAGATTGTGTGGAAAATGTAATGTGATTTGTGACATGCAACCCATGATGTAGAAGGGTTTCAACAAAAGCCCAGTGATTAACAAAAATAATTTTGTGAAATAATGTGTTTGGTTGATGAAAATTGAATCGAATTCTTCGTGTTGGATAATTAGTCCCGAGTAATTTTATTTTGATAATAATGGTGTAGTACACAACCATGTTTGTATGAGTTAAAAATATGTGAATATATGCGTTATTATATATTTCATGTTATATAATTGTATTGGAATTGGCATCAATCATTAAATGTATTTGAAGCCTGAAACAAATAGGAGTGAGTGCATGAGGTGATTAATAGAAGAATGGTTTGGAGTTGACTAAATAATAATAGTAATAAGGTGATCAATATAAAATATCATTCGTCGAATTGGCCCCAGTCAGTATCGTCGGAGGGTAGTCACTTAAATATAACATCGTGAGGTGGTCACATTTGCTTATAGGAGGGTTGTCGCGAATAAAACAAACATATCTTTGTTGAAAATAAAGTTTCTGCTCATACGTGGCTTAGGCGAGTGTGAGGGAGTCGGTGAGGACTCGGGTATGAGTGATCAGATGTGATATTAAATATCACGCATTTCTTGAATGTATGTTTCATTGAGCTTAATATATCCATGGGTGAAATCTTGTTCAGGGTGATTAACCTCTGGGCAGTCCATTATTGTCGAGGAATATATTATTTGGTGCATAGGGAGCGTGCGAGAGACGGCTCATCTTAGGCGGAATTTTGAAAGGGTTGTGACTTTTGATGTTTGGATAATATAATAATGCAGGTGTAAATTTTAATATGTATTTCTATTCAGGAAGTAATGTATAACTCTTGAACACATGTAAGAATGGTTGGTTATCATTATTATTAGTGATCTGGGAGCCCAGTGGTCATCATTTATTTGCAATTGGACCACAGTATTGGTCATATTAAGGCTAATTTGAGACGGGTTTATGTTGGGTAGACTCATATAAAGGGAGACTACTGCCCAGATTTTACGTGGTGGTGTCGGGTTGCAGGCATTCGCGAGTATTTCGTGAGTTGACGGGTCGTCAATGGACACCCCGGGAATGGGGCGTCTCAGGGTCTGGTCGGTTATGGGTGGGTGTTGGATATCCGCAGCGGATGAGTAGTCTTGGTGAGGGTGGGTGAGTGGTTCCCGGTGGGTAGGTTGAGAGGGATTCTCGGGGAGTTTCACTGCTCTTGATTTGCCATGCATCTAGGTGGCGCGAAGTGGGGATCTTTATTGATCGATTATTCTTTGGGGCGGAATGAAGAAGAGACCGTGGGGCTTTGACGTGCGACGATGTCTCAACGTATCAACGAGTTAAGGATGAGCACGAAGAAGCGGCTGAGGGGCTTCGCCGGCCGTTAGATTGTTTGGTGAAGTGGGAACGCATGTCGATGGATTTTTGACCAGCGCCGCGGACACGCGAAGACGTAATACGGTATGGGTAGTAATGGCGAAACGCAGAAGTGTCGACATTTTCTGGCGATCTGGATGACCTTTACCATTGGAAGATCACGCATGTTGTACATTGAGGAATGGTCAGAATTCTGTGGGTGCCGATATCATATGAGTACCGGATGGTTGGGGTTTCGACCCCTGCCTGGAAGTTTAAAAGCTGTGGTACCTGGTGACCATGGTATGGCTTTCACCTGAGGCAGATGAATTGATGCGAGAGGACTATCCCAGTGTTGAGTTACAGACATGTGTCTGGATGTGGGGTGAGTGGGAAGAGCATTTGCCCTTAGTGGAATTAGCCCTCTGACAATAATAGTTACAGGCGGTATCTGAGATGTACCGTGGCGTGTTGGAATGAAATGCAGATGTAGTTATATTTGGTGGGGGAGAGCTCCGTCAGTTACGATATGATTAGAGACACCTCAGAAAGGTGAGGCTTGATGCGCGGCGTCTGCCTGCCGGCAGGCGGCGAAGGTCATCACGAGATCATCTGAGCGTCGTCGCAGGTTGAGGTTGGGGATCCATGTCTTCCCAGAAGGGTGATCTTTGGGGGAGTGGTCGGGTGTGACGCGGAAGCTATCGTCCCCGAGGTTAGGCGCTTGAGATCTTCGAGGGTATGCCTTTATTGCGTACAGGTGAACTGCCTTCGGCATGTCCAGTGCCTGCGCTTGATGTATTTGTCACCAAATCTTTCAGAAAGTATCTTTTCCGAGATCTGCATTCGTGGTGGATTAAGGGCGGTGGTCGGCAGCTGATGGGACAGCCGAGGAGGACCGGTGTGCATTTTTGGATCAGCAGTGATCGGGTTTTGTGACGCCTTCGTGTGAAGCTAGTGAGGAGTCTTGTCGGCAACATGGTGGAGGAATCCAATGTGAAGGCCCAGGGCAACGATCACGACGCTATCATACTTGTTGGGACCTGAAGGAAGGAGTACGATGGTTTAGTCGTTAATTAATATGAAATGAAATTGTAGTTACGTCGTAGTGGGGTCAAGTTCTGTATATATCATTAAAGTTGTGATTGTCGAAATTTAGGGATGAAATTCCTTTTAAGGAAGGAGAATGTAAAGGCAGAAAATTATAATTTTACGAAAAATGGCAAAATCGTAATTTGGGTTAAACCCTTAGGAAATTTTCTGAACCTCGGATAATAGCAGTTTTCTAGTTGGAATCGTCTGCCAATCTAGGTAACACGTCGAATTTAGTCGAGATTCAGAGACGGTCGAATTCACAGCGTTTTTAAGGTTTGTAAATTATCATATGAAAATAATTTCTCAACTTTAAATCTATTTTTTATTTCCTTCAATTCTTTGTTCTTTTATTTATCCTTTTCTCATTATTTTATTTCCATCAAAATTTTCAAGAATCAAAGATAAGATTAAAGTGAACGGAAAATTTTAAAAGTGGAACATAATTAATTTGGTGTACCATTACCAAAAAATGACTACAAGTGTCATTTCTCATAGTGTTGATTCAAAAATGCAAATTTTCTAAATTCGACTAATCAAAACATATTATCGAAGCCTTTTCAAAAAAAAAAACATATTATCAAAGATAAAGTGTGAGAACGAAGAATTTATTAAAATAGAGAAATTTAATTTGTTACTAAAGATGAAGTATTAGAAAACATTAGAAGAATGTTTACGCTTATAAATCTGAAGGGATCTCAAATTTAATTAAAATCAGTTATAAACTTATATATTTTTAATTATTTGATTTATTTAAAAAATAGAAAATAAATCAATGAATTCCAAAAAACATATAAAAATAGTTTGTCCTTTTAAATATATTTTTTATACTTTTTTTCTATTTTCTTGACATTCTCCTTCAAATTTGCTAAAAAACAAAAGATAAGGTTAAAGTGAATCTAAAATTTTCAAAGTAAAACATAATTAGATTGGAATTTCATTATTAAGCAACCGTTGATTTCCTATAATGTTAATAATTTATTCAAAAATACAAAATTTTGCAATTCTTATGATGTAAATAAATTTAAACATATAAAATATACTTTAAAATTAAAAAATAAAAACATTTTATGATTCAAATAACGTGAGAGAAGAAATAATATAAGTAAGAGAATTTACGAAAATATTATTGTAAGCAGCGAAAATTTATTGTAAAATAAGAAAAATGAAGTCAATAAAAAAATAAAAACAAAAAGAAGAATGGTTGGCATTACAGACCTGGGATATATCTTAGCTGATCTTAACTGTTTGGATATGAGCAATCTTGGAGGGATCCTCAAGTTTGAATCTACGGCAGTCAGAAATTTGTAGATAGGAAAGGGAAGTTGGGGTGCTTATCCAGTCTGGTAAAGTGGTGAAACCAGAGCAACGCAATATTGAGAGAGTTTCCAATGTGGTAACATGTCGAAGCCCTTTTGGGAGCGATTCCAATTCTGGAATTCCCATAACCACTAGTTGACGCAAGCTTCTAAGGCCTTGAAATTGCAAGCCATCATCATCATCATCCTCTTTATCCAATAGATTGAAGTGCTTGCAATGAAAAATCTGCAACTCCTCAAGGGCGCTGAGACGTTGATTCCCATGAAACAGAGACTCTAGTTCATCACAACATTTAATTTTTAGAGACTTGAGAGAAGTGAGGTGTTGTAGTCGATCATCTAGCAGAGATACCAGACCATATATGTGCTCAATATACAGAGACTTCAATGAAGAATAGACCAAAATTATCTGCCATACTATCTGCTGGTGGACTCCCTTCAGGATTAGTACCTCAAGACAAGGTAAAGAAGGCAGATGCAAGGATTCCAAGTTTCTGCAATTCTGGATATCTAATTTAGAAAGACATGGAGATGAAAGCAGTTCGAAGGTTGTTAATTGATCACACCTGTTGATCATTAGTTCAGAAAGAGAAGGAAATGAAGGAGCTTGCTCTCCTCCTGCTCTTGCCACTATCTCCCTCCTACTCCTACACCATCCCTTGAAATTAAGCAATGTTGCTTTTTGAAAAATAAAGCAATCCCACATCGGTTAGATGTGGGATTTCTTCAAATCATCCTCTATGGGGAGATAAAATCTATTATAAATGTGTTTTTCGTAGTCAAGCTTAGAATGTTGTAGTATGCCGATTGTTTTGGGTATTTCTTTTCTTTCCAATTCTTAGGAAATTGATTTGTGAGTCTTAAGTTTGTATTTTCTCTATCTCCGTTGAAGTGGGGTTGTTCGACGTCAGGGGCGTAGGCTAATCATAAACTACCGCTGTTTCTAGTGTTCTTTGTTGTAGTATTATTTTTTGTTTTAAGTCGTTATTTTGTATTAGAGTTTCTTAGGGTATTTAAATTTGATTCACTATTAAATGATTTGAATGCTTATAGTAACATTTGTTAATTTGGGTAAAATTAACCCAAATTTTTCCAACAATTGGTATTAGAGCGGGTTCCGGTAGTATCTGCTGTGGTTGCGATGTTATCGATCTTCACGTGAGTTCTGTTAAGCATTCGCGGTGACAAGCATTTGTTGTGAAATGTCGAATTTAAATCCAGTGCATCAACCTGCATGAAGGATTCTCATCAAGATCGATGGTGACTATCTGCGTTGATGTGGAGAAATTTGATAAGCGCCGATAAGCTTTGGCATGTGGCAGTGTGAGGTGCAAGATATTCTTTTCCAACAGGAGCTTGATGTTGCCTTTAGAAGAAAACGAATAGAGAAGATGTTGATGAAGGGTGGATAAGAATCAATCGTTTAGCATGTGGTGCGGTGATTGTGTATGCTCTCAAGTAAATTTGAAATATTCGTTTATAGAAGGCGTCTGCAAGCAAAGTTGTGGAAGGATGGAAGACTGGTTCATGAAAGACACGAGAGAACAGGAACACTATCACAGAGCAGTTGTCTGCGAAGCTTCGGTATAAATGGGTACCATATGAATGATCCACGTCGCGGTTGATTCATTAATGTGATTTATTGAATCTAGATGAGAGAAAGTAAGTGATGTTGATAAGAACTTTGATATTGTTAGACATGCGTGAATGAGCAAATGCTATTGTTAGTATGTTATTTGGGAGGAAAGCGATAACGCTACTAAAGTAGCTAACGCTCTGTATTCCTAATGAGATCGAGAAAAAAGGATAAATTAGAACCTGAGAGCTCGGTAGTGAAGCCCACCTTTGATCGGAGTTGCGATGAAACACCGAAAACCGGGGAGAAGGGGAAGGGATCTCTACGGTCAACAGAGCTTGCAAAGATAGATATTGCCTTTTGTCACGAAAAGGGCATTGGAGAGAAAGGCATGCAGGCGCATAAAAGAAAGGAAAGATTCATCTGACATGTGTGGGTGAAGATGATAAGTCTGATTTTTCATTGGCTTGTGTCATCATGGCTAATCGCGATGAATGGTTGTGTGATTCGACTGCTCGTTTATATGTGTTGAGAAAGAGTGGTTCTTGACTCACCAGAACTTGATATTAGTGTTCATCCATCACAGCGAGACAATAATGCTGAGTGAAACTGAGATTAGTTAAATCAGTTTGGAAAGAGTCCATGATGGTGTCAGATCATTCAGCCAGGATGTTAAATTTATTCAGAAGCTTGAGATCTCATTTCTTTAGAACCTTGGAGTCAAAAAAGGTTTTAAACTATATTCCTATAAATGGGTTCTAGAAATTGTTGAGCCACTGGTGATGAAAGGTATCAAGAGAAACAACTTGTACCTTTATCAAGGCAACCTGAAAGCCGGTGGGGATAACGGCGTGACGATATCAGGAGGCAGGACAAAGTGGCTGAGATGTCAGTTATGGCATATGGACAACTAGACATCACGGAAATCTTTACAAGCGTTGGTATACGGGATTATTGAAAGGTCTGAACTTACAAGGCTGGATTTTCACGACAATGTGTTGCAGGAAAGCAAAGGGTGAAGTTCGACACGCAATCCATATCTTGAAAGATATTTGATTATATTCCTATGAGCGATATGAGACATTCAAGGCGACACATGGGAGGTAAACATTACTTTACGTTACATTGTTGATGATTTTCGGAAAGAGGTTTAGTGTATCAAATCAGATGGTATTTGAAACATTTCTTGTACTGAAGAAAATAAAACGGAGGGATGAACCGGGAGGGAAGTTGATGCTCGAATCCCGACAATGATGGAATGTGAATGATGATCAGTTTCCGATACGTAGAAAGGAAGAATATCTCGGCCTTTCTGAGTTAGAGATACACACCTTAGTGAGGTGTGAGCATGATCTCAGAACTAACAGGAAAGTTAGGACATGTTGTCCAAATCTTTGGTTTGGGCAACAGGTTCTGAGTTGAGCTAATTATGTATCTGAAGTCATCTCATTAACTTGAATCACACCACTCCAGTACCTTTAAATAGCGAGAACACCATGGAGTGTGTTCACGAAACCTGCGAATGATTGCTGATACTTCGTGTTTGGTTCTTACCCCTTTATTATCATGTAAGGAATCTAGTTGGATCGAGGGCTAAAAGGCATTGTTTATGGGAGTTACCTCGGGTGTAAAGATGCAGAATATGGTGTCTATCTTGAAAGAAAATTATTTCTAACGAGGATGTTGCACGATGAATACGCCATGTTGAAGAAGAGTAACAACGAGATGGTAAGAAGTGTCGAGAGAACACTTTTAATGACGAGAGGGAAGAGCTGCCAGCGAGTGGAGAATTTTCAGCAGAGTGGAGTTTGAGGCGGCTTATTAAGCCGATTTGAAGACCGGCGAGACGAGATCATGAAGCGGTGTTGGAGAGGAAGGTTTCAATGAAGGAGCTCTCCGGCGGCGACGCGGTTACCAATTGCCATCGAAGGCGAGAAGAGATTAGGAAACACCTTTCGGTTGAGGATATGGTGGCTTATGCATTTCCAGTGGTAGAAGAAGGTATACCTCAGACTTTTCTTGAAGCAAATAGTAGTCCGGATAAAGAAAAGCAAATAGATGAAGAAATGCAGTCCCTTGTGAAGAATCACACTTGGAAGCTAACTAGACTACCAAAGGGAAAGAAGGAAATTGGCTGCAAATGGGTTTATGCTCAGAAAGAAGGATTTCCAAACAAGAATGACGTTCGTACAAAACCCAATTTGGTAGCTAAAGGCTAAACTCAAGGAGGAATTATTCCTGATAGGAGTATTTTTTCTGTTGTGAAACATTCCTCCATCGTATTTTGTTAGCCTTGGTAGCACGATTGTATGGACTAGATAAAATGGACGTGAAGACATCATTCTTACATAGTGATTTGGAGGAGGAAATCTATATGCTTCCAGTGGATGGTTCAAAGTTCTTTGCGGAAAAGAAAATTAGGTTTTGTAAATTGAGCAAATGCGGTTATATAGGTTGAAACCAGTCGTAAGTGGTGGTATAGCGATTTGTCCCAGGTTCATACGACATTGAGGAAGCTACGAGAAGCGGTTTGATCATTGTGTGTATTTATGACTATAAGATGGATCTTTCATATATATTCTCTTATATTTTGATGACATGTTGATAGCATCAAGGGAATCAAGGAGATATACATGAAAACTGTTGTTTAGAGTTCAAATGAAAGATTTGGGTGAAGCGAGAAAGATTCTTGGCATGGAAATAGCGAGGGCTGCTGTTCAACTTTCGAAGGTGATGAAGAGGTGCTACTAAGCGGCTTTGGTATGCGAGAAGATCAAACACCATTATTGCCCCATATATGTTTCAAGCTTGTTCCACGATTGTCAAAGCGGAAGAGGAACCAGAATATATGTCAAAGGTTCCTTATTCAAATCTGATGGAGTAGTTTGATGTATGCTATGATTATACAAGGCACAAGGTATTTCTATGATTGGGATGTGATATTGAAATTTGTCATAATCTGAAGAACGTTATAATAATAATGAAATGATTAAAAGTGTTGAAAACCTTAGATGTTGGTTTGATATTTGAGAAGGATGATGGTTGGTCGACATGTAGTTGAATCTGGTTGATTATCTTCAGTGATCCTTGATAGCGTAAATCAACATAGTTATGTTTATACAACTTTAAGTTAGTTGAAGTCACACTAAGATCAACTAGTGCTTGTCTAAACGGGTAAGTATATAAGCGATATTTGAAGCGGAGTTAAGGAAATGATATAGGCTAAAGTTGCTTAAGTGGTTGGAGATGGTGGAAAACTGATTAGTGTTTTTGTGATAGCCAGAAACTCTATTCATTTAGCGAAAGAACCAAGTTTATCATGCAGAGGCCGAAGCATATTGATGTGGTATCATTTTGTCTTGGGGAAATCATTGAAGAGGAAATTGATCTCTTAGTTGAAAATTAAGGCGATGATATCCTGTGAATGTTGTAAGGTGGTATTGACAACGATCAGTCGTCATTGTTTTAGACTTGATCAACATTGCAAAGTTTAGTTACGCTAAGTTGCGGCGCATTTGGAGGCGTTGCAGCTTTTGTTGAAGAGAAGTTTAAAGTGAGTTAAACATTTGTCGAGGTGGAGGATTTGTTGCTTTTTGAAAACGTCATTAGGGTTAGATAATGGGATTTATCATTATTCCTCTACCATAATTGAGATCATATATAATCATTACTCCAGCGTGGCAAACAGTGTTTGTGTTCTTGGGTTGTTTGAGTGTATTCTTTGCCTCAACATTCAAAAATTGATTTGTGAATGTAAGTTTGTAATTTTCTCTATCATTAGTGGGAGTTGTTATTTGTGTAGCCAAGATATTAAGTATTGCGAGTATATTAAAATTAAATTCTTTATTTGATAATGTATTCTGTTTTATTGTCTTTGTTGTATCGAGTTTTTCAGGGTGTTTAAAGCGAGTTATGTGTTGAATGTATAATGTAACGTTTGTTAATTTACAGAGGAAAAGCCCAGCAGGATTTTCGACAAGCAACCTGTCAAGTTTGGTCCTTTGAGATGAAAAATTGACCGCATTGTTGAAGGTTTCAACGCATGTATTCCACGGTAACAATTTGAAGAATCAGACACTGGAGAGAAGTCAGCATGGAACTGAACCAACTCGGAAATCTCACACCTGGATAGCCTTCTATGTTGAGCTTCTTTAGATTCAGGTTTGGCTGCAGGCCTTCCATCACCAACTCACCATTCTCAGCACTAATGCTAATCACCCACCTGCCCCAATCTAATCTCAAGGACTGAAGGTAGTGTTTTTCCTTCAAATTTGCTTCTTTGGATTTTGACGTCCCACCCTTCACCCCTCCAAGATTTTTAATCCATAGCCCTCCTCTTAGATTGTTAAGGCGTTTCAATTCACTCACCCCACCAATTCCCTTATGCTTTCTATCCCCGATAATGAATAACGGTAGGGTCTGAAGCTCAGTCAATTCTTTAAATATGGCACTCTCAGCAGTCATTCTTTATGTCTCGAGGTGTCTCAAGTTTATCAGTTTTCTCATATTTCTTGGCAATTTTTAAGCCATTTCTGACACTTGGAGTCTCAATATCACAGGTACACATGCAGTTATTGAATACTAGGAAATCTGCTCGAAAAATTATAAGGAAAAGATCGAGATACCTCAAGTGATCAGACAACTAAATACTTTGGCACACTTTCATAAATAATCAGATAAGCTCAACACTCGTAAATGCTTGCAATTTGAAATAAGTGTAGACTCAAAATAAGAATAAGATCCAGAGAGCTTAAGCAAGGTTCTTATGGGTTTTGCCTTTAAAACCTTCATTACCGGACTCCATTCCAAAAATGACACATGATGAATTCTTTCTGAAATATTTTTCGTATCTTCTGTTAAAGTAATGATTTCATACTTTATTATAGATTGTACCAAATCATGGATAAGATCATGCATTTTACAACTCACTACATTATTGTTATCATCTTTTTGAATGGAGTCCGGTAATGAAGGTTTTAAAGGCAAAACCCATAGGGCAACATACTTCTCAGCTTTATCTTATTTTGAGTCTATAACATGCTCCAGTGCTTGGCGTTGCAGTGTGAGCTGCTTTCTGAACTGCAGTGTGAAAAGGTGTCTTGTCAGCCAGACAAGTGGACTCGACAATATCGTCTTTATTACAATTTTGAATCTTCGTGTTCATCAACATTCGGCTGCGTGGGCGAAGGTGTAAATGAGCAAGTAAAAATATGAGAAAAGCGATAGGGACCTCGCGGACGATGAGCGGATGTTGGATATATCAAATGGAGACGGGAGAACGGCGCGAAACTGAGGCGCAGATGACAGGTAATAGGATAGCGTAAAGAAGGTGATGAGGGTGAAAGTGGTGGCTTGCTGCTGTCCAGAAAACACTGAACAAAATCTTGGAGAAGTGAGTGGACATCGAGAATCAAAGAAGCGGGATTTGAGGAGGGAAAGGCCATACGTTTCGGTCACTTGAGACCAGACTGAGACTGGGTGGTAGTGGCATTTTGCTGAAAGGTGATTGGTGATGGAAGGCCTGCAGCAAACCTGAATGCAAGAAGCTCAGCATGAAAGCTATCCAGAAGATTTCGAAGATGAACCGGTTCCATGCTGACACTTACTATATACAGATGTATCAACGTTTGCCTACGAGAAGAATCGTGTTGAGCTTTAACTCATCAGCACAAACTATTTTCGCATCTCTTAAAAAACACCTCCAAACACTGTTTGGAACTAGCAATTACAGAGAGTATGGCGTAGGAGTAGGAGGGAGATAGTGGCAGGAGCAGGAGGAGAGCAAGCTCCTTCATTTCCTTCTCTTTCTGAACTAATGATCTACAGGTGTGATCAATTAACAACCTTCCAACTGCTTTCATCTCCGTGTCTTTCTAAATTAGATATCTAGAATTGCAGAAGCTTGGAATCTTACCTTCTATATTGCATATCTTGAGTGTAATCTGAAGGAGTCCACCAGCAGATAGTATGGCAGATAATTTTGGCCTCTTCTTCATTGAAGTCTCTGTATATTGAGCGCATATATGGTCTGGTGTCTTTGCTAGATGATCGATGTTGAGAAAATCCGGGTTAGTTTGCACGAATTACAAATGTTTACGACCGTGAATAGTGTTTTACTTATTAAATGCGAGATAGTGCTGCGATGCGTGAATAGTAAGCTTTCAGCGAAATGCGGCGATGCCGTCACGAAATAATGGCCAGTTAAAGCGAAAATGTCTGAATAAGAGCGAGAACTGGCCGGCGACCTTTCGTCGCCGGGCGTCGGCAGCAGCTGCGTGATGAAAAAGAGGAAAATAAACTAAGGCCATGAATGTTGCAAGCGAGCGAAAAAGTGAATGCACAAGCGATTAACGTCAACTGCATAAAATGGCTTTTAAAATGGATGGGGAGAAGTGTGATTTGATCATTTTATGGAAGAAGAGGCCTTAATCGGCGTCTAATGATGTAAATCCCACATCTAACCGATGTGGGATTGCATATTTTTTTAAAAACAACAATCGACTACAACACCTCACTTCTCTCAAGTCTCTAAAAATTGAACGTTGTGATGAACTAGTGTCTCTGTTTCATGGGATTCAACGTCTCAGCGCCCTTGAGGAGTTATGGATTTTTGATTGCAAGCAGCTCAATTTATTGGATAAAGAGGATGATGATGATGATGGCTTGCAATTTCAAGGCCTTAGAAGCTTGCGTCAACTAGAGGTTATGGGAATTCCAGAATTGGAATCGCTCCTAAAAGGGCTTCGACATGTTACCATATTGGAAACTCTCAGAGTATTTCATTGCTCTGGTTTCACCACTTTACCAGACTGGATAAGCACCTCAACTTCCCTTTCCTATCTACAAATTTCTGGCTGCCGTAGATTCAAACTTGAGGATCCCTCCAAGATTGCTCATATCCAAACAGTTAACATCAGCTAAGATATATCCCAGGTCTGTAATGCCAACCATTATTCTTTTGTTTTTATTTTTTTATTGACTTCATGTTTCTTATTTTACAATCAATTTTCGTAGCTTACACTAATAGTTTCGTAAATTCTCTTACTTATATTATTTCTTCTCTCACGTTATTTGAATCATAAAATGTTTTTATTTTTTAATTTTTAAAGTATATTTTATATGTTTAAATTTTATTTACATCATAAGAATTTCAAAATTTTGTATTTTTGAATAAATTATTAACATTATTTTTGAGGAGCAGCAGGGGAAAAGCCATGCTGTAAAGAATTGGGTGAGGAGGCTGAAAGATGTTATATACGATGCAGATGACCTGCTCGACGATTTCACAGCCTATGAATTGCGGCGACAAGGAGGAATAGCAAGCCAGGTTAGTGACTTCTTCTCATCCTCTAATCCTGTTGGGCCTCGTTTTAAGATGGGTCATAAAATAGCAGATATCAAAGAAAGACTGGATGGTATTGCAAATGATATCTCAAAGTTCAACTTTATCCCAAGAGTCACAGCTAATTTGCGGGTGGAGAACAGTGGGAGGGAGACCCACTCTTTTGTCTTGACGTCTGAAATTATGGGAAGGGATGAAGACAAAAAGAAGATGGTAGAACTATTGTTGCAATCAGACAATGAAGATAATCTTCCTGTTGTTGCCATTGTTGGTATTGGTGGTTTAGGCAAGACCACCTTGGCCCAATTGGTATACAATGATGTGGATGTGGTAAAGCATTTTGATCTTAGGTTGTGGGTGTGTGTTTCTGATGATTTTGAAGTGTGAACAGAAGGGTATAAAATAGTATGGAACACAAAAACTGATGGGGGAAAATTTAAAGGAAAAGGTAAGAAAAAAGACAAGGAAATGAAATAAAATTTTTCTTGTTTTGTATTCGTGGAAAATTATAAGGAAAAGAAAGATTAATTTTCCTTTATTTGGTAATTATATAGAAAAATTAAGAAAAATGTAAGTAATTTTTACATTTATTTTTTGAAACCTAATTTTAGTCTTTTGAAATCAACAATTATTTTTATTAGTATTGTCCTTTTTTAATTGTTGGAAGTATTTTGAAATAATATAAAGGCAAATATGTTAAGGTGCATTATTACATGTCCAATAAGAAGGAAAATAGAATCCAGGTAATGGATATTACCTTGAAATGCATTATCTCCATGAAATTAATAAAAATATGCACTTTATAAGTAACTTTTGGTTAAACCCTAAACTATCTTTTTATTAGTTAACCCATGAGAAATAACCTCTTTGTTAGAATATTGAATAAGATTAAATAAATTAAAAGCTTATTCATGTGGGATAGAGATTATTTACCGTGAGTGGCACTGGAGTGGGAACCGAGTATTTCATGGATAGTTTAGGACTATAGTTCTTAAGTGTTTGGTGTACAAATATTAAATGATTTAAACATATATAATTCTCTAAATAATTTTAATTATCCTTCAAAAAAATAAATTTAATTATATTTTATTCTTATTTTTTCATGTTGAAACATAAAATATCGTTTTTGGAAAATAAACATTTTCCAAGTTTAGATGACCTAAAATATAAAGAAAAATCCCATAAAATACTATAAATTTTTTTTTACTCATTCCCTTAAAAATCGATTAAAATAAGAAAAAAAAACCTTTTTCCTTTAAATTATGTAACAATAATCATATTTGTTTCCTTCCATGTTTTTTCTTTCAATTTCTTTTCCTCTTTCGTCAAGATTTTCTAAAACCAAACATACCCATAATAACCTTACTTTTACAAGAAAAATGAGATTATTTAAAAAAACCAAAACATAAGAACACAAATGATAAGCGCAAAAACCGAATCAAACGAACATGTTAAAATATGGGGGAGGTTGAATAAGCTAATAAATCGTTTTTAACCTACATTTTTTCCCTTTGAATTTTCCATGTTATCCAAACCAAGGAAAATTATTATCCTCATTTGCTTATTTTTCGTATCCCTAGCATTTTTTGTCTTCCAAACGAAACCAGAGATAATCTTATGTCTAAAAAAATGGACGTCATTTTGACTTATTTTCTTAATCATTTCAACTATCGATTTCCCAAATAGTAAAATGGGGTAAGCCGAATTTATCGCATTATCAACATAACAAACCAACAAAAGCAGCAATGTAATAAATTTTCAACAAAAAACAGTCCAATGTAGGAGAGTTACCTGAGGTGGAGTAGAATGGGATACTAAGAGAAGAGATGGGGCAAAAATCAGTGCATTTTCTCTAAGCCCTAACGTCGTCGCTAGAAGAGGAGAAGGATGCCAAAAATAATACAACTGAGAAATAGAGGAGGAATAAGGGTTTTGCACTAATTTAAAACGCGATAATGTCGCTGTCTTCAATTGAGGTTTTTTTTTTTTAAATGATAAAGCTGTTGTTGGAATGATGACAGCCACGAGATTTCGCTCGGGATTCCAAGCGAGGGTTTGAGAAATCAGGTTTGGGTTTAAGGTATCGATGGGACTTCTTAGAGTTTGTACACTGCTCTAAGAATGGAGTTTCTTCTATGCTCTCAGGGGCCTGTTTAGTAGTTTATGCCTTTAGGGGTTATTTAGCGAATTAATGGGTTATGGGAATGGTCTTACTTTATTTTGACCTATATGATTTCCGAGTTTTTGGGGCTGATTTTCGGTTAAAAAATGGAGAATTTGGACTATAATCCTTGATAAATTGGCAATGCATCTAAAAACTTGATGTTAGAACTTTGAGATCACCCAAATTGGACATCTATAACCCTGATTATGGTGGATTTTAGGAATGCCACAAGGCCTTTTGTTTTGGTCTAACCATACATCGAGATTTTGGAATTGATTTTCAATTTGGGAAAAGTGAGAATTTAGACTAGTATTCTTCAAGAAACTTGTAGATCTATCTGAGAACTTGATGTTAGGATTTTGAATCGCCCAAATCGGACCTCTATAACTCAAGTTATGGTCCATTTTCCGAGACTGCTACAACTTCGGCTATTTAATGGTTTGTATCCAAATTTTGGGACTGTTAAGGGACTAGTTTATGAACTATTCTATGGACTATGATGGATTGTTGTGTGGAATATTTTGTGGGCATCTCTATGCCACAACTAGTATTGAGGATCAAGTGTCATTGCTTGATGACATGTTGAATGTGAATGTTGATATATGTTTGCACGAGAGGTTGACATGAATGAAATGATGTATGAAAATTATATGCACATATATATATTTGTTCAAATGATGCATGGGTATTATGCATGATTTAAAATGTCCATATAGCACTCATCACATATATGGCATGGTATAGGCATGGAATGGCATAATTGCATTTCATATGCACGGGGACACCGCATTGTGTTGGGTGTGTGTGCATGGTTATGATCATTCATCGTGTTGGTGAATGGGTGGTGAGAACGGTAATGGGACTAGCGTCAAGAAATGCAGTCTCATAGTTTATAACATGAAGCATCGTGTGTTAGAGCGTAGCGAAGGGATAATCTGCACATCGAGGTGAAAACTGGTGGTTGTGGTTAGACATGATCACATGTGGTGAAAGCCCGTAAAAATGTTGGGAAGGCGTGCAGCGTCTTACGGTGAAATCCCGAAAATCTGTGACCCACAAATGCATAAACACTGAGATTTCTTAAATAAATGAACATTGAAGTTTATCAGTGAGTTTTGATTTATAAAACAAGATTTTGTTTTGGAAAAAGGGTCATTAGTTAAACTTGATGATGGCTTTTCGCGCTTGACATATGCGTGTGTGAAGTCGATTAGGTTTCGGGACATGGGGCGTAGTGAGTCTCGTCTCATTCATGACATATGAGTATTCCATGGTAGGATTGTATATCCTATGTGGAATGTGATATGATGTGATTATGGCGGTGCGTATCTTGACCCAGATGGGAGTAGCGCCAGGAGTCCTGCGGGGCGTTGCTTTCATCCCCGTCATAGGGCCGCTGAGTGCAAAGTATGCGGGTGGACGGCTACCGGCTCCGGCGCGATTATGAAGAAAGTTGTGTTGTGGCTTGTAATTAATTTTTGTAAAAAGAGGCTTTAAGACAAGCCCAGTTATCTTGTATTTTGTGTAAAAAGAATTATAAAAATACTTTGGACCAACCTTGTTCCTAATTGTAATATTTGTAAAGTGTTGTAATTAAACTCTTGAGGGTATAGTAATTAGTCCTATATATTAACAGTGTGGATGAGTGGGCGGTTAGGCCATTTCACTCGTAATTGGGCAGAGTGGGGTGTTGTATTATATTAGGTCATGTTGCCGGTTTTTAATACGGGTTGTATTTTCGGTAGAACCACTTATCTGAAAGGGGCTTTGTTCGATTTCGTTAAATCATGGGTCTTGAAAAAGGGCCTTTGTGGTGGTGTGGTCTTGGGTTGCAGCATCCCACAGTCTTACATGGGTTGACGGGTTGTCAGCCAGACCGCCGGGTTTTGGGGAGTCACATAAAGAGAGAAATATATATTTAGAGCAAAATGACAATATTCCTTTAAAGATAATGTTTGATATCTAAAATATTTAAAATAAAATTTATTTAAAAATTATTATTATTATTTTACATCAACTTATTTTAAAATTATTAAAAATAAGAATATTTAAAAATCAAATACAAATTATTAAAAAATTTTAAAATAAGTTGATGTAAAAAATAATAATAATAAATTTTAAATAAAATTTCTATTTTAAATATTTTAAATATTTTAGATATCAAACATTATCTTTAAAATAAATATTTATAATTTCATATAAATTTGGCAATTGATTTTTTAAATAATAAAGCCGCTCATCAACAAAAAAAAAAATATTTTAAACAAAAATTTGTGACAATTACATTTATGTGAAGCAGCGACATTAAAATTAATTATAAAATTAAAATATAGTAATTCTTTTTAAAAAGGATTAATAAGATAAATATGAAAAACAAATTAAAAAAAATAATATAAAATAAAATGACAATATAATTTAATCCGAGATAAACTAATTTAAAATTATCCGTTGAAAAAATAGTTTATCTCGGATTAAAACAATTTTTTGATATTTGATATTAATTATTAAAAAAATATTTATTTTAAATTATATTGTCATTTTATTTTATATTATTCTTTTCAAATTGTTTTCATATTTATCTTCAATTTTTAAATTATCTTATTGATATTAAAATAATCGACCTTCATGACAAAATCCATTATTTTTCAATAGATAATTTAAAATATAATTATTTTAAATTATATTTTCCTTTTATTTTATATTATTTATTTTAAAATGTTTTTCATACAACCATTTCCTCAAATATGCCATTGTTCTTAATTTTTTAATTTTTTTTAAGCAAATCCACTTTTATGCATTTGTTGAATCAATTAAAAATCAAATACAAATTATTAAAATTAATTATATTTCACTTGATTCACCCATTAGTTTACTCACCCTTTAAATAAATTGTTTTTGTGTTTGGGAAGATTTATTATTATAATAATAAAATTAAAGTGACAGTAATTCTTTTAAAAAAATATAATAAGATAAATACGAAAAACAGTTTAAAAAGAATAATAGAAAATATATTTTAAATTATCTGTTTACATAAAGCTTGATTATTTTAATATGATAATTTTTTAAAAATATTAATAAGATAAATATGAAAAATTTTTTAAAGAATAATATAAAAATAAAATGACAATATAATTTACAATAAATAATTTTTTTAATAAGGTAATATAAAATATCAAAAAAAAAATTGTTTGGATTTTTAAAAGATTTTGTTTATATTATAAAATATAGCTAATATTTTGACTTTTTCTATCCCAACAAAATTTTAAATATTAAAAAATAAGTTAATGGGAAGAAAAAAAAAACACAAATTGCCTTTTAGAAACAAAATCCAAAATAAAATAAAATGCCCCTTTGACATTTTGTCACAGTGCATCGATCGGTTTGTTGCGACATTATCGTTATTAAAATTAATTATATAATTAATAAAAATAAAATGACAATATAATTTAAAATAAATAATTTTTTAATAATTAATATCCAAATTTTGTTTTTAATATGAGGATAAATTTGTAAGCTACAGAGAAAATTGATTGCAGAAAAATGGTAAGCGATAATCTTTGGTTGTCAATTTTGATATGAGTGACGACCTCGTTCACTGCGATTATCTAAACGAATATCCCAGTTGTGATTAGTTGGATGATGATTCGTGTTTTGGCGTGAGTCTGTTGGCAGTATGACGTTATGTATGTGATCGCGTTTATGTGAATGACTCACATAGAGTCAAGTGTCAAGTAAAGAAAATAATGGAAAAGATAAAACAAGAAAAAATAAATAAACAAGAAAGAAAAATAATAAAATAAAAAGAAAAGAAAAGGAAAAATAAAATAAAATAAAAAGAATGAAAGTCAAAAGAGAATGCCATTTTTAGACAGAGGGCAAGGAGGAGGAGAGGGAATTTTTTTTCTTTTCTTTGGCTTATATTTAAGATCATGAAATCGATTTATGGGTTTCGTTGGAGTAAAAGAATAAGAATCGATCCAGTACATCGAGGAGGCTACGTGTGGATAATAATCTTAGAGTTTAAATTATTTCGAGGTAGAAATTTTCTTTACTTAGGTTTATAGGCTTAAGGTCATTTAATGGCTTTTGATTTACTTAGAGGCCATAAATTTCAATTCTAAATTTTTGGGGTTAAGTGTATGAATTTTTAGAATTTTTCGGAGCCCATTTTTAAGTAAATCCCAGGATCAGACCCAGGAGCTCATTGCACCAGGGTCCGATTGAAATTCGGGGGTATTTTGAATGATCAGGGCAGATTTTGAAATGAATATTGAAAATTTTGGGATTGGTTCCGGGTAGTTTAGTGGATTGAGATTTGGTTTTGTCAGGGAGGCGATGTTAACTGATTTTGTGGTGTGTTTTTGGTATCGCGATGGTCGGTGACTGACGAGTGAAGGCGAGAAGGTGTCACGTTTTTAGCATAAGGTGCTATATTTTTAGTCATTTTATTTGTGTGTTATTGTTGAAAATAAATAACATGATATTGTGTCAAAAATCATGTTAATATATCTTGTTTGTGACAATTAACATGGAAATTGTGATAAATAGAAATTATATGTAGGAATATATCTTTTGCTTGATGTATTAACATGGAAAATATATGATCTGTAGAAAATTCTATATGTAAGGAAATATAATTATCAAAGTTTATAAAATGTTGCATGTAGCATGACGCATGAAATGACGTGATTGCGGTCGTATGCAGCGGTTACATCGCGTCGAGTTATTGATGACGTGCGTAGTTAGAATTCGACCAGGCGTGTTTTGGTGTTGCGTGACGATGATCGACATTGTGTTGGTGTTCAATGTATCGTGTGAGGGCATGAGTTAAATCGTGCTGTGTTTTGGTGATTGGGTGGTGTTCGTGAAATGGGACAGCGTCAATTACGTTTAGTGATTCGTCGGCGTGAAAATCGCGTTTGTAAATGGGTGGAAGCGATTAGGACGGGCTTGCCCCTGGGTGAAAAACCTAGTATATGGTTTAGACATGCAAACGTTGGTAAAAGCCCGTAAAAAATGATGTATAGGCGTGCGACTGTCAAGTGGCCTAGCAATCATCTTACCACGATCTTTGGTAAGTAAATAGTAAGCACATTGAGGGTATCCAGTATGTCTGAAATTCACGAAACAAAAAGCTTTTGTTTGGAAAGAGGGATAGGGCGGAGGCCAGCTCTTGTGGTTTCACACTTGGCGTTGCAAGTGTGGGAGTCGATTGGGGCTGGGTTGTGGGCGTGAGGAGTTTAAATCTAAATGTGACACGGGGTGCAATTAAGTATAAGATTAGATTCATTATATGAAAGCATGGAGTTGATGTTTATGTATGACATTGCATGTCTTAGGCGGGAGTAGCCCTTGTAAAGAAAATTTTCTTGGGTATTCCATTTTTAGTTGTGGTTTTTTCCAGGATACGGGGGTGTCTGGGGAGGCATTCTGAGGAGGCAGTGATTGTGAAGAAGGTTAGTGACGTGTAGGCTTTTGTAATCTTGTAAAAAGTATTTTATATAAAAAAATTGTAATTAAATTATTTTGGGTATGTTATAAATGATCGAGTGTATAGTATTATGGTCGGAGAATTACGTGATTAGACTCTTATGGATTATCAAGTGGCATTAATTTTCTATATTTTATTTGAATATGAATGAGCAGATCCCCGTAAAGGGCGTATTGAGGTCGTCTTAGGGTAAACTATATTAGAGCATTAATTTTAATATATGTTTTGTATAGAATGTTGTAATAAACTCTTATAGAATTATTGTGATACGAGGTTGTATGTTGGGTAAAGGCTGAGCAGAACCTGCCGATTTTTGTGAAAATATGGATCTGATAAATGGGATACAAGCCCCGTTGGTGTCGGGTGTGGCTGCAATCGCGTAGATTGATGGGTTGACGGGTTGTCAGCAGTACTGGGAATTTTGAGGCGTCGCAAAATTAATTAAAGTATCAATTGAAAATTTTGTTATTTTATCTCAGTTAGAGTTCAATAATTTTGATATTTGATGTGTATTAAAATTATTTATTTTGAATTATATTCTCATTTTATTTTTAAATTGTTTTTCATATTTATCTTGTTAATATTTTTTTAAACATTATCTTATTTGATATTAAAATAATCAAGGTTGATACAAAAATTCATTGTTTTCTAACATATAATTTAAAATATAATTATTTTAAATTATATTTTCCTTTTATTTTATATTATTCTTTTTAAGATGTTTTTTATATTTATCTTATTAATATTTTGTTTAAAAGAATTATTATCACTTTAATTTTATTATTATTATAATAAATCTTCTTAAAATGCCCTTATTCAAGATAAAGGCATTATCCTACCCTTCGTGGTCCAAATATACTAAATTAGATAAATAGTTTGAAATCAAAACTATTTATATATTTTGAAAAATAGTATTTTAATCCAAAACTTTCAACCACCGTCCACCGTGATATTGTCTGATTCCCATTTCACACTTCACTCCTAATATTATATATCACTTCGTTTTCTACTACTCATTCTCACAGCTTGTCCTTCTTTACCTATTTTTCTCGCCTTTCTGCAGTACTGTTGAGTTATCTGATAATGGCTGAACAGATCCCTTTCAGTATCATGGAGAATATTTTGATGAAGTTGGGGTCCTCCGCCGGCGAAGCGATTGGGTTGGCCTTTGGCCTCCGCAAGGAGATAGCAAAGGTTCAGGAGACACTGTCCACCATCAGAGATGTTCTTCTTGATGCTGAGGGCTTTAACAGGGGAAGAAGCCGTCATGGGAGTGGGTGGAAGGCTGAAGTGTTATATACGATGCTGTGAATGACCTGCTTGACGATTTCACAGCCTATATGAATTGCGGCGACAAGGAGGAATAGCAAGACCGAGGGTCAGTGACTTCTTCTCATCACCTCTAATCCTGTTGGGTCTCTGTTTTCAGATGGGTCATAAATGGCAGATATCAAAGAAAGACTGGATAGGGCCAAAATGATATCTCAAGAGTTCAACTTTATCCCAAGGGTCACAGCTAATTTGCGGGTGGAACAGTGGGAGGAGACCTCTTTTGTCTTGACGTCTGAGAGTATGGGAGGGATGAAGACAAGAGGTGACAGAACTATTGTTGCAATCGAACGTGAAGATAATAATCTTCCTGTTGTTGCCATTGTTGGTATTGGTGGTTTAGGCAAGACCACCTTGGCCCAATTGGTATACAATGATGTGGATGTGGTAAAGCATTTTGATCTTAGGTTGTGGGTGTGTGTTTCTGATGATTTTGATGTGAAAGTCACAGTTCAAAAGCATTTTTAAAATCGGAGGAGATGCAAATGTGAATCCAATGGGGGTTAGAACAATTGAAGAAACAAACTTCATGAAACTTTAAGAATTCAAGAGATACTTGCTGATGAAGTACTGGATGACATTTTGGAACTGAATTTTCAGAAAAATGGAATCAATTGAGGATTTTGTTGAAAGTTGGTTCTAGGGGGAGTAAAGTTGTAGTGACTACTCGGAGCTCTAAAGTTGCATCCATTATGGCAATTGATCCCCCATATATTTTGAAGGGCTTAAACCATGATCAAGCTTGGGCTTTGTTTAAAAATTTAGCATTTGGAGAAGAGCAACAAGGGCACATCAAAACCTGTAAATAGGAGAAGAAATCACAAAAATATTGCCCAGGTCCCTATGGTTATTAAAACTTTAGGGAGAGAATATTGCATTCTAAAACCGAGGAAAGTCAATGGTTGTCCATCAAAAATAACAGAAATTAAATATCACTTCAAAAGATTAAGATATATTATCAGTGCTGGGAGATTGACTATGATAATTTACCAACCCCATTTGAAGCAGTGTTTCACTGTGCACATTGTTTCAAAAAGATTCTGAAATAGACAAAAAAATGTTGATACAATTGTAGGATGGCTCAAGGTTACATTCAACCATTAGATGAAAATGAACAGTAGAAGATGTTGGTGATCAATATCTCAAAAGTTCTTATCTGATCATTATTTCAAGAAGGTTCAAAAGGTAAATAACAATAATGTAGTGAGATTGTCAATGCATGATCTTGTATCCATGATTTGGCACAATCTATAATAAGTAAGAGATATTACTTTAACAGAAGATACTGAAAAATATTTGAGAAAAGACTATGTGTGTCATTTTGGAACGGAGTCCGGTAATGAAGGTTTTAAAGGCAAAACCCATAAGAACCTTGCTTAACCTCTCTGGATCTTATTCTTATTTTGAGTCTACATTTATTTCAAATTGCAAGCATTTACAGTATTGAGCTTGTCGGTTGCGGCTGAAGTGTGCCGTATTTAGTTAAATTGGATCATGAGGCATCACATAGAATCTTTCTTTAATTTTTTTGAAGTTATAATGATCTCCTAACACAAAATTTGCAGACATTGGAGACTCTGAGGTTGTCAACGGCTTCAAAAGTACCGAGAAATATGAGAAAACTGATGAAAAGGACACCTCAAAGATTGATGGAAGCAATGGATTGTTGAGATATATGCCATATAGATTGGGAGAATTGACTGAGCTTCAGACCCTACCGTTATTCATTATCGAGACCAAGCATAAAGGGGGTAAGTGGGGTGGTGGTGAAACATATATTGATCAGGAGAGACTATGGATTAAAAATCTTGGAAGGGTGAAGGGTGGGACGTCAGAATCAAAATGGTGGAAGGAAAAACACTTCCCCTTCAGTCGCCAAAGATTAGATTGGGGCAAGGGTGAGTTAGTAATTGGCACAGAGTGGGCCACTTGAGAGCCAGTGAGTTGGTGATGGAAGGCCTGCATGAAACCTATAAATCTAAGAAGCTGCAACATAGAGGCTATCAGGTGTGAGGTTTCGAGGATTGGTTCAAGTTCAGCCTGGCTTTATATGATAACAGACTATTATTCGCATCTCTTAAGGCACTCAAACTTGACAGGTTGCTTAATTTCAAGGGATGGTGTAGGAGTAGGAGGGAGATAGTAGCTGGAGCAGGAGGTACTAATCCTGAAGCGAGTCCACCAGCAGATAGTATGGCAGATAATTTTGGTCTCTTCTTCATTGAAGTCTCTGGATATTGAGCGCATATATGGTCTGGTATCTCTGCTAGATGATCGACTACAGCACCTCACTTCTCTCAAGTCTCTACGAATTGAGCGTTGTGATGAACTAGTGTCTCTGTTTCATGGGATTCAACGTCTCAGCGCCCTTGATGAGTTACGGATTTTTTATTGCAAGAAGCTCAATTTATTGGATAAAGAGGACGATGATGATGATGGCTTGCAATTTCAAGGCCTTAGAAGCTTGCGTAAACTAGAGGTTATGGGAATTCCAGAATTGGAATCGCTCCCAAAAGGCCTTCGACATGTTACCACATTGGAAACTCTCACAGTACGGCATTGCTCTGGTTTCACCACTTTACCAGACTGGATAAGCACCCTAACTTCCCTTTCCTATCTACAAATTGTTGATTGTTTTAGATTCAAACTTGAGGATCCCTCCAAGATTGCTCACATCCGAAGAACTCAGATCTACTTGGAATATGAAATTGCCTTATTCTTCTCTTTTCTTTTTTAATACAAATCGGTTTAAAAGGGACAAATCAAAAAAGTTATTTGCAAAACTAACGTCTTGCAAAAGTAATTTCAAAAATGTCACATTTCGGATAAAAATACCCCTGAATCCCCATCCCCCGGTAACTAAATATCTTATAATATATCCTTCATCCCCAAAGGTATTTTCGTCTGAAGTATGCTTTATACTTTTTTTATTTCAAGAAAGTTGTTAGTTTTAATTTTTTAGATTTGTCCATTTCAAATCGATTATCCTTTTAATGACTTCATTTTCTTATTTTAAAACCAATTTTTCTGTTTATAAGTCACATTATCCATTTATTTTAATGAAATTACAGTATTTTATTGTAAAAAAAAAGGTAAATGTGAGTATTTTAAAATTTATTAACTTTATAACAATTTCAAAATTTTACATATTTTTAAAAATAGCTGTTAGCATTATAAAATCAATGCCTACTTGATAATGAAATTCTGAACTAATTATCTTTTATTTTAAAGTGAAATTCACTTTAACCCCACCCTATCTTTGTTTCTTTTGAAATTTGAAGGAAAAATATCAATATAATATTAATAAGTATTTTGAAAATAAAAATATATTTCAAACTATTTTTATTTCTTTTTACATCTATTCACTTTGCATTTTGATATTGTGGTACTTTTTGTTTTTTTTTTTATTTGATCTATGGTTTTGCATACCACACAATCCCGACCCACTTTTATCATTTGAGTCGGCGCTTGGCCCCAAGTTTATAAACTTCTTTAATTAAATTTGATATATCTTTAGTTATATTCAAGTGGAAGTATAAAACATTCTTAATGTTTTTATGACTTTATCTTTATTACCAAAATTTTCTGTTTTTAATATTCTTCATTACACTTCCTTATCTTTTGAAAAAAAAACAAATCTTTTCACTTAATATTCTTGACTGATATTACATTTGTTTTTCAATTTTCCTTTGAAAAATAATTATATTTCCCGCTTTTAAATTTTCCATTACTTTAATATATTTGATTTTGGGAAATTTTGATGGAAAGAAAATAAAGAGAGAAAATACAAGACAAAACATGGAAGGGAATTAAATGATATATTTTAAAATTAATAGAATTATTTTTATGTACGCATTGGACTCATTGAGAACTTATTTTTTTCTTTTTGTATAAAAATTAAAATAATTTGAATATATATATATATATATATATATAGGCCCTTCCTTTATATTATTCATGTTAAACTAAATGTGACAAATTCATTTTCCTTAACTTGTTTTCCTTTTTTTTCCTTTACATTAATATTTGTATGTCCCATCACAGGGAGCTAATCTTCAATTGTCCACTGTTGCAAGGAAGCTGTCCAAAGAAAGATGAGCAGATTAGCCTATGATTGCTCATGTCCTGGTAACTCTTATTGACGTTCTATCTTTCCTAGCTGCAAGAAGGAACTCCACTCTATTTTGTTCTGGGTCAATAATACTGCAATTTTCAGGGAGTTCGCAATGCTACATCTTTTCACTTTGGTGGATAATCTTTCATGAATTTCTCTTTAAAAAAACCTTTATGTTTGTTTTGATCTGTTTAGAGTGTTTGAGAATCGGGGAAATAATAGCTGGCTGTGTCGCGAAACCTGATTATTGTTGGGAGGCAGGATCACGGGTGGCTGCGGAATATGGGTAGTCTTTTGAACTATAGGGTGGCGGAGACCAATTAAGCCTATAAGGGGGATGAGGAGGCTGATTAGGTGATGAGGTTTCCCACCACTCGATGGTCATTTTCTTCTTTACAATACTTTGAAACTTGAGGAATAAAATTGCCATTACTTGACATCCTTGAATTTGCTTTTCTTACTCTCATTTATAAGAATTCATATTAAACTCAAAGATATAAATTACTTCAGTTCTTGTTACTTAAAAATGTCTTGTTAAATTTGTGTTACTTGTTATCTGTGTTCTACCTGTTTATAACATTCTTGGGTAACTATTTTATTGCAGATGTGTCCTATCAAGTGAGAAAAACAGTCTAATGGTGGCATCAATACTTTTGTCAAGTATGCGTAAGGTCAGAGGTACTTATAGCCTAACTTGCAGAATCTCATAATCTAGAATTCTTCATACTTATTTGAAAGATGTCTAAAAGACAAAACTGAAGAATGGGTCAATAATATTTCTCAGGTTCTTGAAATTGATAGTGAGTAGCAATGGGCTATTGATTTATAAAGTCTCAAATGCCACATGTTTCAGGTTTGCAATTCTACTTGAATTCCATTTTTTTCGGGATCACTTTTATTGCGCATAATTCTAAAACATTATGCTCTGCCCTATACATCTTTGTAGTATTTGTTGTCAGGACCATGAGTACAAATCTGCAATGCTCTATCTTTTATCATACTAAAATAAGTTTATTATGACATCCATAATATCTTTTTGGTTCACAATACTGAACTTTTAAGAGTACTGTTAAGGGTCCTATAAAGTTGTTTATATTTCTATTTGATAAAATACTGTGCTTTCTGTTAATTTTGAAGATATCAATCTAATTAACCCAAAAGAAAAAAGGATAAAAACACTTCTTATTGTGTTAGTTCTCTCTAGTGTTATGAATTATAATTTGGTTGAATAGGTTGCAGATCATGCTTGTAATTATGTTATAGGGTAGCTCTTGAACAAACTAATTGTGTCATTTTTCTTTTCCTTTTTCGATAGCAAACTTTGATTAGGAACGTTAGAAAATTGTCTCCTCAATTTTGGCATCATGCTTTCAGCATATGTTGTCTTAGGCTTTGTGTTCCCTGGCGAAGTCTGCTATTATTCATGTTTAGATCTCCCCTTTTCTTTCTGTAATTTTGATTCTCTCATTTAACATATTTAAAAAGATTGCTATACCTTAGGTGGAGTTCTGATGGCTGATTTTTATTTGCTGTAGCAGATTTAACTGAATCCATTTTAACAGTCAGTCAATTCTCTTCTCCCCAGTCTTTTCATTTTCTTTGGGAGACAATCTGATTTAGGAACAGCAGCAAACAAGAAGAAAGAAGAATTATCACTAGCAGAGAAACTCTATGTCTTGACCTTGGGTGGTAATTCTGTTTTCCTTTATAACGATGGGAGAAACTCTCAAGCTGGAGAAGCTTTAAAAGAGACATGGTGGAAGAGGGTGGTATTACTAGCAGGCATGCTTGACACCAGCATTAAGCATCTATGTCTCGATCCAGGTTTTGAATCTGTATATATCTTTCCCAGAAAGAGCTTCAACACCTCAATTTTCTTAATTTTGGTAAGCATGACAATGGTTGCCAAAACATATGGAGTTCAGATATTTAATTTTTAAGATGTCAAGAATGTCTTCTCACACTTGAAGAACGAGAATTTTATGTTGGAAGTGAGAGATTCTTTTGTTAGAGAACAAGGATGAAGATAGCATGCAATTTTTAGTACTGACCACAGTCCCAGAAAGTTAATTACTTCTCTCAAGAGAGACTTTGGCATGTCAATTCTCTGCCAAAAATCTAACACCCTAGAGATCTCACTTGATTGCCTGAGCTTTGTGGGCTTCAATTGTACTTTGATCCTCAAACTTGTCATCATTTAAATTTCCCAAAGCTTGGAATCAAGCAACATCAAAACACGGCTCATGACTTATGTTGCAGGATAATCAAGCTCTCCTTTATGAGGTAATTTAGTTTTTGGGGAAGGTAAAAGAAGGATAATTAGAAAGACCAGTCCTTCCTGTCCTTGAATGTATGCGAAATAAAAAAATGATGGGTGGAGGGGGTAGTGGTACTAGCAGCACAATAATTATATTATTTTTTTTCTCCATATTCTGCATCCATGCCACTGCATCTAGATTTGTATAATACCATAGTATCTTCTTCATTTGCATTCTTGTGTTAGGCAATGAGGATGAAGATCACACACATTTCCTGGGACAATGATATGTTGTGCCAAATATGCATTCATCTTATGCAAGGTTGACGCACAGCATGTTACTGCACCAAAAAATCTAACATTTTGGGATTGTGCTTTGATAGACAAGGTAGGTACTTCACTGCACAAAGTCTGTTATTGCTTATCTCTGTGTGTGAAATCTCTGCCTCCAAGAATGTTAGAAGGAAATAAGTGCAGATTGGCCTAATGATTGCTCCATGTCCCAGGAATGATGTCTACTATTTACAGAAGACTAATTCGTATAAGATGTCTTTAACTCCAGTGTACTATCCATGGTACATTTCAGGTCTGCAATACCAATCATTTCTCCTGAGTTTGATGTTTGCTTCATTTCTTGTTTCACCATTAATCTATTCCGTTTCTTAGTTTACAAGTTATGGATGGACGATGCATATGGAATGAGTAAGTTCACTTGCATCAATACGTCTTCATTATTCAGGTTTGTCATCCTAACTATTTGCCGTTTTTCATGATGTCTTTAGAGCTTATTGCCAGCAGCCAAATTGATAAAAATATTATTCCCAAATTACAATTCTTGTAGTTTGGTTCTTCTAGGCAATAGAACAACAACATAGTGAAGTGCATGAGTAGGCAAATCTTTAGGTGCATGGGACCTAAGCCTTTTGTTCATTGTTATAACTCAGAATTGTACTGTCTGCTGCTGGAAGAGCAAGTTGTTGAAATTGCATTCTTTAATGATATATTGAGTTGGACAGCTTACTGGAATAGCACTTCCATGTGTATGCTGATGAATCCGTCTCTGCTAGTGTGTTCTCCAGTTTTCTTTTATCATCCACATAACAGAGCAGCCTTTATAGTCTCTGACTGATTTCTGCTAGAAGAATTATTTATGTTATTTATGTTCCCACCTTGAGAATTATGTGAATATTGTTTAATATTTCAGAATCCAATGTTCACAGGTTATGGATGACTCATGTAAATGAAAATTTTTTGACTCCCATGCATCATACTCTCGATTTATGCTCTATTTAGGCTCAGCATGCAGTCTATAATATGCCTTCATTATTCAGGTTTCTGGTTCATTCTCCTCTTTTTGCTTTTGATAGTTTTTTGCTAATTCAATTGTTTAGTAGAATTTCTGATTTCCTGTATTGTTACATGTCAGGAGAGCAGTAACAACTTGAATCCCTTTGACAGTGTGGTTAATTATCTTCTTCATCTTAGTCATCTAAATGCCTTGGAGTTAATGCCTAACAGTAATGGTGGTGCTTCTTCTTCTTCATTTTCATTGAGAGTCAATTTGGTTTGGGAAGGGAGAAAACAAGGAGGATCTGCCAGACCAGTTCTGGAAAGTGTACTAGCTCAAAAGTTGGACAATCTGCCAATCTTTCTGTTTCTTCTCCTTCCATAAACTCCTCAATTAGAAGTTTTATGCTGTTTCTCTTTTCTAGTAATTGTTATGTTTTTTTCATGAAGAGCTGTTGGATTTTCTTACATGTAAATGAGTTTGGCTTCAAGTATAAACAACTGATATCCAGTTTGGGCATCTCATGCCACTTTACATAAATGTTTGTTTCATATATTTTGTAGTCTCTTGATCATCATGAGTTATAGTTTCCCTCTTCTAATACCATTTCTTTTTTGTTTGGTCTATAATGAGGTTGACTTGTGTGTGTTCTTCAATTCATATGGGTTGTTCATCTCTAATACTAGTCTATTTCAAAATTGTTAAGTGAAAACATTTATGGCAACATTGGCTCCGTGCCATTTTGGTAAGAGATGAGAAAATAATATGAGAAAAAGATAGGCTATTGAAATGATGCTAACCTTCAGAGCCACAGACATTTGTATAAGTGAGAAGAGAATAATCACAAAATATGTCATTTTTGGTGCTCTAGCATATATCTTCAGTTACATATATAGGGCATGTTTGTTTCAGGTTAAACACAGATAACACATTTGCTTCCACCTTTTTTTTTTCCTGAAAAAACGGCTGAGAAGCTGAAAAATCTTAGGAGTCGGATAATAAAAGCAATTTTCAAACTGGCAAAAATTGTGTTTTTCACGTGTTTTTAAAAACTTGTTACCGAAACGATTTGCAAAAGAAAGTGGAATCAAAGAGGCTCTTATTTATTGTTCATTGCTAGTAGTAGCTTTTATTTTTCTATCCTCAATGTATGTTCTTGAGAACACTGTAAATAAATAAATAAAACTTATATAAAAAGATTTAATAATATTTTTCAATGAGGTCCTCAACAAGTTTACAAACTACAAATTCTCTCAGGATTATACACTGTTCTGGTTTGTCAACTTTCCAAGTTAAATATTGGTAGTCTCCCATCAGAGCTAATAATTCAAGGATGCTAAATATCGTGAACATGGTTTTATATTCAAAATAGATTGTAATTTTGAATCAAAATCCTATTTTTCTTGACTCTTGTACTTTTTTCTCAATTACTTGAACATAATCGTGTTATTCTATTTTCACTTTACTACTCCTTGTTTTTGAGAACAAAAGCAATTTTCTTATGTCGAATAGGTGCTTTTAGTAGACTTCACACCTTCCTTGTTCACTCCCCCACTCACTTTTCCATCTGAGAATAAAATTCCATGTATATTAATGTTAAAGATTAATGTAGAAATTATTTGTTGTGTTTTCTGGTTATTTAAAGACTGCTTATGAAGAGAATAGACATATTCCTTTTGGCTCACTTCCTTTGCCTTTTTAGTGTTTGATTTAATTCCTCATTGAACTACTCTTGTCATTGTGTTAATTGCTTTCTTATTTTCTAACAATTAACATATCAAATATCCATCATCATGGACAACCAAATTTCTTGCATATGCAACTTGAGATCATATAATTCCAAACTTTTTCCAAAAATTTAATAAAATATGAGATTGAGAATCTCATAGCATCCATACTAATGAACTTCAGCATTTTAATGTCCTCCAGTAAAGCCAAGGATTTAGTCACCATAAGGATGAATACTATTGAATAAACAAGTGACAAAAGATTATTCATATTGGGTTTTACCTTATATTTATGATAAAAATCAATGGCTACATTTCCTGTTGACCCATCTGATATCTTTTCTGTCACAGCACCAAACCGTTTTTCAGAAATTAGTACTGGGTTATAAAATAGGAAACTTGAGTTTCAACCCATTGGTTAGGGAATAATTGCAAGAGAGGCATAATAATGCAAGGAAATATCACAGGATTTCGGAGCATGGAAGTGATGATTTGAATATAATATACTGAAAATACCCTCTTACCAAACCAGCACCAGTCCTCACGGTATTGTTAAATTTAATGGTTATCTTTTGGGAGGCCCAGTAAGATAAATATCATAGTTTATTAAAGTAATCTTTCCAGAAACTTGAATTTTTTTGAAAATTGAGGTATTATCTTAACATCTTGAGTCTTAGTTTAATAAAGCGTAGATCTTAAGCTGTAGTCTTAAATGCATCATAATAGCAGTATTCGACTCGATCAAAAGGGTGTATTCAATATATTATGTCCAATGGAATTCGCACATCTGCAAAGATAAATATGTTATATTCTTTTTATGTACTGCACTGCGATGTCTAAATCAACTGAGCAAAAACAAAAGTTTCCCAATAAAATTCAATTAATCAGGAAACCTATGTTGAATTTTGTCTTTCATCAGAAGTATTGAACCCATGAGTTCAAAATCTTTTGGATGTTGCGATAAAAAGAGGTCTTAGTTTGAATAGTGTACATTAAACTTGGAAAAATATGTGTTATGCATATAGACATAGACATGTTTCACCAAATCCTTTTTCTCTTATTTTGAATTTTTTAGATATTCTACATCTTTTGCAATGGGCCAAGTTTACCTGGAAAATAGCCATTGAGGTGCCCTTTTCTTCTTTAACTTTTTTTTTTGGGAAAAAGCTCTGGCTCACAATTTTCATGGTCCCTCTAATGCTTTTCTTTTTCTTTTCTCATATTTGATTGTTCTACCAAGATTTTTATTTTCTAAATCAAATATAATTAAAAATAATTAGAAATTTATATATTTTTAAATCAGTTAATCTTCATACTGTTTAAAATAAATAAAATAAGTTTAAAGGTGTAGATAAAAATAGTTTTTTTTTACCCTTTTTTTTAATTTTCCTTTTGTCAAATCTTTCAGGAACAAACATAACAAAAATAGGTTTGAAATGAGGGTTAAAAAATAAAAAAAATAAAAATAAATGGGTCATTTTATCTCAAAATGAAATCGTAGTTGTCAACTAAAACTTTAGTTAAAAAAATATGAAAATGTTAAATTGAACCTAAGTTTATGAAAGGGGTTAGCTTTCTTATAAGTTTGAAATAAGGGCTGAAAAGACCATGATTTTTTATTTTTAAATTAAAGAGGTCATTATGGCCCTAAACTCCACATTATCAAGTTAAAAGTGATGTGCATAGGCCAACACATAAAAGCATGTCTTAGCATAGGACAATTATTAATCATAAATGTTGACAGCTCCAACAATTAAATTCAATCTTGGCCCCACCATGTCATTTATCTTTTTCTAATTAACCATAGCTAGAACCACATGTTCTAAAAGTTCCTTTTACAGATTTTTTGGGATTCAATCTGACTTTGTGAAGTAGAACCAATGGTCAAGAATGTCTTGCCAGGTGATTATTATTGGTATCTTGGGACATCCCTCTAGAAATTTATGATTTCTTATACAACATAAGTAAAAAATAAAATAAATATTAATCAAAATGGAAGTGATCCGTGAATTTTTTAGGCAATAACTGATGTATAGCTCTTGACCATAGAGTATGAGTTACAAGAACAATTCGACGCCTTTTTCTTTTAGATTTGGGACATAGATAAATTCTTTTCCCTCTGAAATTAGTCTATCTCCATAGACCTAAATATAATGTTATATTTATAATAGGGTTTAGTGGACCATTGAATCCACTTACATACTTGAGCCTATAATTAGCCCATATAAATTCAATGGTCCAATTTAATTAAAACTCTAGTTTGCTTATATGGACTTAGTTTTAACATTCTCTCACTAGCCCTAAAGCAAACTTGAAGGCTTATATGGATCATAAACTGCTCATAACACGGCCACTTACAAATGGGTTTGCCCGAGGACCCATGGTACTTTCCCATTTTGGCTCCCGTGGAATTAATCAAACATAATTTCACATTTGGTCAATCAAGCATTATAGTAGACTAACTGCACTCCAAAATCGAAAACTTCTCATTCCAAATCATTGTGGAAGATTACCAAGGCCTACTAATCACTCACACCTCCCCGCTGAATCAGCCATAGTAATCTCAAACATTTATACTATAAAATATGAAATTACCATTTTACTGAAGGCTACAAACTTACCTTTGACTTGATCATATTTGTAAGTCCACCCCAGCTCAAGTGGAGTGCTGGCTAGGAACTTAGCCCATGATGATTAATCATTTTCGCTACCTTGGAGTTACATGTTACCCTATAATTAGGGTCATCATGTTTCCTATGTTTAGTCAAAACAAGATTCTATATGAGCGAACAGAAAGCCATCCGAATCCGCTCACGGTGACTATCACTAATAGATGGTCACAAGGAGCACCTCAAAATGACTCCACTTAACTCTTTCGTGACATCGGGGTTAAGAGTCCATGTGAGATAGTAGCTAGGGGCAAAACCATCCAAAGATAGTATATGACGATTTGCACTTCTAAGTCCCGTTCAATATGTACCATGTAACGCCCCATCCCCCACCTAGAAGGAGAGGGGGAACGCCACACACAGGACTAAGACTCCTTTACCTGATTTCCTGATATTGGTGGGCACATTTCGAAACTTAAATCATAATATCATATTGACATAAACTGTAATACTACCACCGTAGTGGTGTTTAAATTGTCCTTTACATATATTCTTTGAGTCGTTCTTGTAACTTCCTGCATAAATCACACTATCTCAAACATTTACATTTACATTGCAAAACAGAATCAGAAACCTACATATGGTGGACTCCTATTACTTTGTTGGCCCTGGCGAGTGCGGAATGCCACAGATGTCCTCTTTAGTACCTACACGGATGAAACACCAGTGCTAAGCTTATAGCTTAGTGGGAAACAGATAACATATACATGATCACTTGGGGTGGTCCACATACATATAACAAAATGGATTTATCAGAGTTTACGTTTAACATAATTTTATAACAGAGTTTTCATATAACATAATTACTTCTCTTGGGGTTTTCATATCTCGTGGAGTTCGAAGCAGAGATCTTTGTACATAAGGTACTCGTAGGTACATTACAGAGCATGATTGATTCTGGCAAAAATTCGGGTCGGGTTGACTACGTCAACTGCATGGAGACCTAGTGAGTCGGGTTACCAGCTGAAAGGTGGGCGGGAGTGCTCTCACTTTATCACGGGGAGCTCTACCCCAAAAGCAGTGCACCTTATGCACGTCGAAAGCAGTCCGATATATCACGATATATATCCAATGCGACCATGGGCCCATAAACGGTACTCAAAATATACATACCAACTAGCCAGTCGCTATATACTCAATAGTTACAAGAGTTAATATGTTTTTACTCTTATCGTACGCACGGTAAAATTAGAATTACAATACATGTATACATCAAAGCCTGACGGCTTTCTTCTATCTGACCTCGGGACGAGCAGTCTCCTGCGCGCTCCTGTGCACGAAGGGTCCCACGGCGGGGTGAGCTAAAGCTCGATGGGAGAATCGTACTAAGTGGGCTACTGCACTAAGTGCGGGTGAGTAACAGTAAACACACATTCAAGCGAATGCATGATCCTACTTGAATGTCTGCATGACGACTCGAGATCCAGGAATTCACTCCGGGCTCTCTCACACTCGCAGCTAGAAAGCACTTGTATGAGAATTGTTATTTTATTGAGTGAAGCGACCACTGGTGAATATATATATCAATTGGGCGCTCAGGCTGATTGATATATTATTTGTTTGTGGACTACCCTCAGGTGAATATATATCGGCCCGGGGCGCTCGTGATTTGATATATTATTTAGTTTGGACTACCACTCCAATCATTTTACATTATTAGACAACCCTCAGAGACAACCTTTTCTCTAGACTTGTCTCATGCACTCACTCCTAAAATCTAGGGTGTCGGTCGTATGGAATGCATGTATCTTGGGATTAAGCCTGAGTCTAACCAGCATGCAAATATATATACGTAGAATATATTTTGTAAAATTATATCATCTGACATGTTATGAAATTAGCATTTCAAACACCCAAAATTATCACTTGGGCTAATGTTTAAGCCTAACTTGATTGATTAGTTACTTAACCAAACATAATTTCACGAAACTATATTCTTAGAACACTATTTAGGAATAGTGGCTTCCGGTTACTATCCTGAAAAATCACGATTCAACTTGATTTCTTGGTGAACGGCATCCTACGGCCATTCGGGCTATTTCATGCAATACATGATCGTACGGCCTGCCAATTTTTCGCACCAAATCGGTCGTAGAGAGCCGCGGTACGCTCCGTTATTTCTTCCAAAAATTTTGCCAAATTAGTGAGTTTTGGGACGGAAATCATTTGTTTCGCGACTCAAACAACGGCGTCGTAAAACACTTAATAGTGGAATAAAACCCAGAGCAGGAAATGCGCACTGGGGAGTTTGAAGAAACTCACTAAGCAGAGTCCCTTGGCGGCTCATTCCGCGTAGATGGGTTTTCCTTCTCGCCCAGTTACGCCGAAATTATCGGTATTTTCAAATCTAGAGAGAAGTTCCCTCTCTCTCTAGAACTCTCTCCAAACGGCACCCACTGGATCTAAAAAATGGTGTTCACGTTTTTTTGCCTTGGTCCATTTAAGAAGACAAGTCACTATTTGCTAATTTGGCTTTTAGTGACTTAAAATCTATATTCCCCATAATGCGAATTTATGTCCCTCTTTTACAGTTGTGTTTGGCAATACACCACGTTCGTCAAATTTCATTGTTTACCACTCATCTGACTTATGGTACATGAGTACATGCTATACGTGCCTTTTCGTCGCATTGAAAATTGGTTCACGGCACGAAACGGTGATGCCTCGAGAAAAAGCGTCTCAGTGTCTCAGAAAATTATGAAATTTCACGTGCCCGACTAGATTTCGCGAGACGATTCAGTCTGATCCATTTCGCCATCCAAGATCTAGAGAATTAATTATGGTTTTTAGCGAAATTACTATTTATAAACAAAATTACGATTTTTGCCATA
This sequence comes from Tetrastigma voinierianum, assembly GCA_016808115.1. Lineage (NCBI taxonomy): Eukaryota > Viridiplantae > Streptophyta > Magnoliopsida > Vitales > Vitaceae > Tetrastigma > Tetrastigma voinierianum. The sequence goes on along the minus strand of JAEQBH010003380.1, from coordinate 365,062 downwards.
TTCATTAAGAATTTCTCGGTCTTATAGATTTCTTATGCTTTCTTATTATTAGTTAAGTGATTCTTATCATATAAGTGTTTACTGTATAGGCGGGAAAATAATGAATGAGAGGGACCTGACCTGATGAGACTACCGAGAGGTGCGATTGCGATCTTGAGCGACGTGTTTGCCCACATAAAAGAAGTGTCGTAGCCACAGTAAGTCTTAGGAAGCATTGAAAAGGCGTGCTGCCCCGCGTGCTTGAGTCTTGGCTCTTGGTAGGGTCTTGATGACGTACTTTGCCCACATAACGAGTGAGTAGCCTTGCAAAAATCTTAGAAGCCATTTAGAGCAGAGAACGATGTCTGCCACGTAACGAGTGTGTAACTTAGCGGGTGTCGTACTTAACGATAAAGTGCCTATTCATTTGCTATTCGATCTTAAGCAGGCATACAATTATATGTATTACTAAGCTTGTTATATTGTTCTTAATCCCATTAGCAATAAGGGGTAAGACACAATGTTTGCCCAACAAAGCTTTGCCTCGACCGCTAGGTATACATATATGGACCATTTCATTCACTTATTAGGGTCCTCCATTAATCTCATGGATGATTGTTATAATTAACGGAAGAGAGAAAACAAAACAGGATCGTAAAAAATACGCTTCGTACGAAAGCCAATCTTCCGCCTACAGGCGGAAGAAACCCTTTAAGCGAAGCAACTGCTGCCGCTGGCCGGTCAGAGGATTCGAAACTCGGTCTCAGTTCGCTTTAGGCGGCCAGGCCTTCGCTGGCGAGCAACTCCTTCGCTGAAGCAAAGGGATTTGATGATAGCAGCTAAAAATGGCTTGATTTGGCCATTTTCACGAAGGCCTAACTTTCCAAGCAAAGAAACGACTCAAAATAAACCACGAAACTCATCCATACCAACCAACAACATTTTTATTAGGATTTTCCTACACAGCTTAGACAGAGGAATTTGATATAGTCTCATATGAATTCCATACTTATAATATCCACGCCATATAGGTTCCATGTGATCTTCTTAAAACACTTAAATGGCTTTCTTTTCTTCTTTTCTTCTACTTTGGCACAGACCCGAGAACCGAGACAAAAGGAGAGAATCAAACCAAATTGACAACTCTCCCTGCACAAATGTCAACCCTGTCTCCCTTTGAGCCAAAATGAGATATTTCCCTTTCTATAAGACCATGTTTGGCTTTATCCACATTTGGTTTAAAACTTTCCCTTTGCATTTTAGTCCTTCAATTTCATTCCATTTACAAATCAACTTATCGAAATCTACAAGAATATATCATCTTCTTACGTTTTATTTGGGTCCTTAATCTTTGACATTTGACCATATTATCTTTACTTCTTTAATAATTCAAGATTATATCTTTTTCACACCTGCAATGTTAATTTACGGAAATTCAAATTTTATATTATACTAAACATGTAATAAACTACTAAGGTAATTTAACAGATTACATACTGAGTACATCTTGGTATGATGATCTAGAGACCCACTCTAGTAGTTGTGATAAACTACTCCAATAAGCGGGCAAATGTCATACCACAACTACTTATACTGGATTGTCCTTAGCATGTGCCTTTTCCAGAGTATCTTTGATAGTTTTATAACATGTTTAAGTATAATAAAAATAAGCATATTTTTCGAGAAATAAAATAATCTTTAAATAAAATAAAGCAAGAAACCAGAAATTAATACGAAAGATCAGGGTAAGTGATAAAAGAAATTGCCAGCTTTCAAGGACTAGTAAACTAAATAAAATATTGTATGCCAAGCAGATTTTAGTAAGTTAAATGAGGAGGAATAGAGGAATAAAATGAGGACAAATGCAAGAAGTAAAAAAGTGACAAGGCCCGAGACTTGCAGCCTCTTACAATTACAAAAATATCTCATTTGGTCTTTGGCTTGGCTGGGCATCGGATAAGAGAGAAGGGAAAGAAGAAGAGAAGAGAAGGAGAAGAAGAGAAAAGAAAGAAGAAGAAGAAAGAAGGAAGAAAAAGGAAGGAAGAAAAAGGAGAAGGAAAGAAAGCGAGTGCTTATGGATTCTATGGACTTTGTACTGGATTTTTATTATGAGACCATGTATACTGGATATTGTGCTGGAGGTTTTAGAATCTTTGCTTTTTGTGTAGAGTGTCTTTGTTTTTTTTTTTGGTTGTGGTGTAATGTGGAGGCAATTTGTATGAGAAAATGTTGGGTTTTAGGGGAGATCTTGTCAGTTTTTGGCAAGTTTTGTTTTGGCATAACTTGGTCATCGCTCATCCAAATTGAGTTATTTGCAAAATTATGCAGACAAAGCTAGGCTTACAGGAGAACAAATCTCGTGAAATAAGTGTATCTAAATTTATAGACTATTAGACTAGAAATTCTCGTCAAAGACGAGGAACAATTATGTCTTGTGAAATCTGTTCAAACGGTCCTGGCTGGGTAATTCTGTGGCGTTATGTCGTAGCGAGTTATCTCTACGTCGAATGAAGTGATTCAAATTTCTGTACAAACTAGACATCTGGGAGAACAATTTTCATGAAGATATTATGGTCAAATTATGTCTCCTATCATTCAGGAAGAAAATTTTCAAATATAGAACACAATTATTCACAGGAAATTGTGTCTGAGACGGGATACGATTGTTTGAATATATCTAAATTAAAATTATGGATTGTGATGTTTGAACCATAAAACTTTAAGACAGTATAGAGAGTTTATTCTGGTTAGAAGATCACTTCTCTAACATTCCCGTTTTATAGGATAAAAATGCAAAAATTCAAATGGACTTGGGGTACAGAACTATTCGAGACAAAATTGATTATAAGCCTTGAAAATTGTATAGGTTATATATATAATCATTGTTATATGAAATAATGCATTATAGTAACCTTAGATTACATGATAACTTGTGTTATGAAATTAAAGAGAATACATATAATTGTGTTATATGAAAAAATGCAAAGTACGAGTTAAATATTTTACAAGAATTATTGATAATATGACTCTCTCAAAAGTAAACACAATGTAATCATTTTCATGTATGAGATATCTTTTACGATACCTAAAAATTTATTTAAAGAAAACATGGCAATAAAATTGATTATGCGCATGATTTGGGTAGTTGGATAGATGAACATCTATCAGGACCTGATTCTTATAACAGCCATTTTATGAATGTGGCGCATTTAGTGATGTGGCATGAATCCAGTTTGGATCATTATAGTGGCCTCGTTTGGTCATCTGGTGAGATGCTTGTCCGTGGGTGATGATGGTACCCAGCCGGTACATGCAGAGATAAGAATCACTATATGTCATTAATCATTAACCGGTGCATACGGTTCTTTCATTGTATGTCGCCCAAGGCGTTTGGGCATGAAAGCATGCAAGATAAATGACAAGAATATATAGAAATGGCATGATATGATGAGGAAGCATACTTATTCTTATGTGATGATATTATCTAGGATTTACAAGAACCAAAGTAAAGTGTAAGATGACACGAAAAGTATATATGAAATATGATAAAAAAATGAAATGAATATCACGAATAGTATGATATATAGTGGGGAAGTATATCTATAAATGATATGTTTCAAAACATGAATAAGAATATGTATATATGTAAATGATCTTTAAAGTTACCATGGTTGTCTAAAGTAGTGATGACCGCTTATTGAGGGTCGTCCATATGTATTAATTCCTACTAAAATTATAGAAGATTAGCATGGGTGTTTCATCAGGTGTGAGTACGGGAGAGCGAAGCGAGAAGTCGACTTTCCACGCATGACAGCAGAGGTCGACCACCATAGGTGTCCCGAAGACTTTGAATCTATTTTTTGTATATGTTTTGTTTGTAAGCAATGTAAATATTGCAAATGTTAGACATTTCCTATATGGAACACAATATACATATTTTGTAATCGACTCAAGAATATAATACAAGTTAAATAGCTTGCCTCATGAATAGACAAACTTAAAGTTTATGAAGTTTATAATGCTTTCAAAAAAGTGACCACCCTCGCAGCCAAGGTGCCGAGTTGGGGGCGTCACATCCATGAATCGTCGTGAACAACCTCAAACATAAGGAGCCCAGATTTGTGTCCTCTATGCATCCACACGCACCCAAACATGTTCAATGTGCTTGAACTAGGCCTGAATGAACACAATAATCTGAAGTAACTGAAAAACCAATTTTATTAATGCAAACTAATTACATTGCCAAACCATGAGAAAGACTAAAAACTAGAGCTGTTTGAAATATAAAAAACCTTAAGAAATCACAGATTTTCTAAGGAAGATAACATTTCGGTCAAAAATCGGAATTTCTAGATCTCGGATGAAGAAACGGGCTTCATCGTTGATATCGTCTTGCAAAATCCCCAGCTCTGCGTGCGATTGGATTCAGAATTCAGGCGGTCGGAGGTTTCCGTCTTTCGAGGCAACGAGGGGTGGTGGGACGTTTGAAGCTATGTTACAGGTGGCCCATGAGCCCCCGTGTCAGCGTAACCATGTGATAGGCAAACAATAACACGAGGCAAGACAAGTACTCTCCCACTTGGCCCATCTTGGACCAAACGGTAGGGGGAAAGGAAAGGGAGAAAGAGGAGGGAAGAGGAAGAAGAAAGTAGAGAGAGAGGCTCTACATTCTCTCTAGATTTCCGGGTGATCGGATCATCGTCTTTCGGTGAACAAGGGAAAAGTGTTTCACATGCGGAGAGCTTTGCAACAAGACAGGGTTGAGGAGTTTGAGCAAACTCAGAGGTGAGTACCACTGCTTTGACAATCTGGCAGGCCCAAAATGGGCTACCGAATGAATCTGCAGCCCGGATGTTACGAGGGCTGGGATGGCCATGTTAGTCAGATTGGGATTGGATGGTGAAATCCCTAGAGTTGTCCATGACAGTTCAAAGACCGTGTGTTGGACTGTTCATAGGGCTTGTGTGATGCTTGTGTTATTGCCATGAGTGAATAACATGTTGATTGTGTGTAAATTATGTTGGTATATGCATGCTTAATATATTAACATTAACATGAATTGTCAGGAAAATGATATATTGTACTATATAATCAAAATTCCTATAATCGTAGGTGGAGTGCAGGACATGAAATAAAATCGGAGGGTTGTCCAAAATAATAAAATTATATCGAAGAATGTCCACAAGTGTATGTATCGGAGGGTTGTCAAAAAGAAAAGAAAAGAAATTATATCGGAAAGTTGTCCAAAGAATTGCATTGGAAAGTTTGTAAGACCCGAGAAAATTCCAATTTATGGAAAAGGGTAAAATCGTAATTTCAGTCAAAACCAGAAATTTTTCTAGATCTCGGATGATGAAATGGATTTCACCATTGGAATCGTCTAGCGAAATCTAGCTACCATGTCGAATTTCATCGAATTTCGAGATAGTCAGAATTTGCACGTTTTTCGAGGCACTGAGTATCGGGTGTTGTAAAACGACATGTGATGTGACAAAAATCACCTATAACATGTACTCATGTGACATAAGCAACATGAGTAGAGAAATGATGGAAATGGACGGCCGAGATAGTGCCAAATGTAAAAAATCCAAGCTTAGGGACATGATTGGCATTATTGGAGTTCTTAAGTGAGATAGGACAAAATTTTGAATAGTGTCATCTCTTACATTCAAAAAGGAAGGAGAAAACGTGCAGGGGAAAAACGAATTCACAATGAGCATAAGGTTTGGTTTTCTAGTGAGAGAGTGAGTACCTTCTCTCTAAGATCCCGCCTAATCCGACAGTCGGATTCCTTCGGAGCAAGAAGGAAAGTCGTTCTACGCGGTGAGGGCAACGCGTAGGTACCGGTTTCTTGGAGTTTCGACAAACTCCATGAGGTAGGGGTTTTATCCTACTTGAGTTACACTTTGTTTAAGTGTTTTGTTGATGATTGAGTTGATTTGAGGTCTTGAACGGCCGTTTGATCGGTCCCAAAACTTGGGACCGAAATGTGGAAATCTTAGGAGCTCGTTTGGACAGTCCGTGACAGTCCACGGACTGTTTGGGCATGCTAGTGGTACAATTTATGCTATAATTTATGTTGTGATGTGCATGAGGCCGGAATTGGCCATTGGATTTCGGGTTCACAAAGTGGAACCGATACAGGATTGACCATGAACAAGAACTCCAAGGGTTTCACCGCTCTCATGAATAGTGTTCGTTTTAAATATTTTAGAGAAAAGCAAATGGGTCGAGTAATTCAAATTGAATTGCTTGTGTTTGTTAATTAGCCCATGTGAGCTGATTTTTGGTGTAATGGATTGAGAATTAATGAAGGATCCCGACTCGGATTAACCTCATGAACCCGAGGGGACCTCCCGACACTCCAATGGATATAGAAACTTTTCCTCAAAACAATCAAATAAAATCCATGGAGCGAACCCCTTTACAATCCTTTACATATCTTTAGAAAATAATGCGGAAGCCGGCGGATAAATTTTTTTTCTTTCTCTTTTTCAAACACTTAGATTTTTCTTAAAAATTGGCCGTAGTTTCGTTTTTTCGGACTTTCCCAAATTTACAAAACCTGCGAAAACATTTAAAAACACTTCTAATCTTTCAATCCTCAACTTCTCAACTTCCGTTTTAGGACTCCTCGTCCACAACCCAATCAACACAATATATATACCATATACCTTTATTCATTTCAATCATCAAAACATTTAAAACTTCTTCAATTCCATGCACATTTGTATCAAAAATTTGGCTTGAGCCTAATTTGCCGACGCCTAAGTAATTCATTTTCAAAATATATCCATATATGCATATATACATGACAAATTATTCGACATATAAAATATGCAACTATATATACAATGCAGTTCACATGCGTCGTCTCCTCGATGGCTCAACTCACTGCATAGGAGGGTACTCTACCGGCGCACCTGTCTCGGGTCCTGAAAATGTTTTTGAAATATATGGAAAAGAATGAGCTAAAGGAGCCCAGTGAGTGTACATTTTCATTAATATAACATTTTCAGTATATGTCAAAGTAATACATACATATACATTTAAAAATCCATTTATGCCTTAAACTTTCTTTCTTTCTTTATAATAAATATTTATACTATCAACATCAATTTATGCCTTAAACATTTATGCCTCAAACTTTCTTTCTTTCTTTATAATAAATACTTATACACTTCAAATCAAATTATGCTTTAAACATTTATGCCTCAAACTTTCTTTCTTTCTTTATAATAAATACTTATACACTTCAAATCAATTTATGCCTTAAACATTTATGCTTCAAACTTTTCTTTATTTCTTTTCCGATGGAACCCAAGGGGAATAAACACACCGAACGCTTCCGGTAATCGACTATGAGGGATGTCACATTCCAAATATAACCACTAATGGGTCAAGGGAGAAACTCACGCTTTGCATAGGGTTCCAAATATAGCACTATCACGGTAAGGATATTACTCTAGACACCTATTTCCTCCTCGCTAGTAACCTATAACTTTACCCTCTCTAAATCCTTACACGCTAAAGTAATTCTACGATATCAGTCATAATGTCATAGGGTTTAGGGTATCAGAAACATTTCTTCAAAAATACATTTATAAATCCATTTAAATCATTTAATTTATCATTAAAACACATACTTTACACATTTTTAAATCTTCATAATACCTTAACATATGCATACATATTTCATATACATATAAATATTGATGCAAGATAAAAACATTTCCATATGCCTTAGCATTTTACATAAACATTTCCATTAAACTTTCAGTTTAACATTAAATCATTCACTTTTTAAAAACTCAATTTTCAAAATATCATTTTCACTACGCTCACCGCTCAATCCCCGCTTTGCTTCCCCGCCGACTCCCTTCCCGGGTCCGAGCAGTCCTTTTCACCTTTTTCAAAAAACCACAAATTATACATTAATCATAACTTCCATTTTAATCCACCATACATTCATTTAAAGCCAAATGAACAAATTACCCTTTAAGCACTAAACCCACTCATTTTGGCAACCTTTTCCAACAATACTCTCATATACTTTATGACTAAAAATTATTCTAAACGGTCTTCAAATTTATGAAACTCTCCAGATCAGTCATTTATATATCCAATGACATCTCTTTAAATTTTCAATTTAAAATTCCTTCTCTAAAGCCCTCAAATACATAACACAAGTTATTGTATTTTACATCTAGATGACTCAATTTGGCAGAACAGAATCTGCACATAGCTCCACTTTGACAAATTTTCTGGGCACTTTGGGATTACAATTTGCTTGAACTTCCTTCAGATAAATTTTTTCCTTAGAAGTCTATTTTAACCAGCAACTTGAATCACTCAAATCGGATCAGAAATGAGCAAGTTATGGTCAAAATACGAAAAATGGTCGAAATAAGAAAACAGAGCATTTCCTGTACCGAGAACCAGAAAGTGGCTTACACATGGCCCTATGTTGAGTAAATTTTTAGGCCATTTATAATCAGAATTTGACGATTCCTATTTCTATAGGTTTGATTCTCCTTGAAGTCTATTTTAACCAGCAACTTGAATCACTCAAATCGGATCAGAAATGAGCAAGTTATGGTCAAAATACGACAAATGGTCGAAACAGGAAAACAGAGCATTTCCTGTACCGAGACCGCCGCCTTAAACGACTTTCATCGTTGCTTTCTTCCACTTTTTTTTTCACTCTAAACACTCCAATCTAATGCCTTATACTCATTTCAACATATCACACAAAATTCACTATCAATTCCTAACAATTCCCTCACTTTCTTTTTCAAAACCTAACCTAATCCATTTCCTTCTCAATTGATATCAAAATCAGCATCATTCAACCTTAAATACCACCAATTTAACATCCATACCAGAAAAGTCAAGACATTAGATATGAAAAACATCAAACCCTAACAATTCACTCACTTTATTTTTTTCAAAGCCTAACCTAATCCATTTCTTTCTCATTTGATATCAAAATCATATCATTCAACCTTAAATACCACCAATTTAACATCCATACCAGAAAATTCAAGACATTAGACATGAAAAACATCAAACCCTGAATCCTTCCCACCATTAAAACTACTTGTTCTCGGGGTTTCCTTTGGCTCCTCCTCCCTTGCTACCACTTGTAGAGCACTTGAAAGCTTGAAGCAGAGAGAAGAAAAATCACATCTCCCACTCCGCTTCCACAATTTTCTTCCCTTTCTCTCTTCTTTCCTTTCTTTTCTCCTTCTCCCCTTCTCCTTTCTCTCCTACGGGTTCCCCTAACTTTTTGAGAGACCAAAAAATGAGACTTTTTGTTTGTCTTCCCATTTAAATATTCTAACTTTCCTTTAATTACCATTTGGTCCCTTGAATTTAGCTATTTAACTTACACTTTGCCAAAATTGCATTTGAGCCCATGAATCTCATTGGTCCATTCTCATGATATTTTAAACTAACTTACCACAAGAAGATTTTGATTTGGCTCTCACAATAAAATATCTCCATTATAGCAGATTTTATCTCGCTCACCTATACCTGCTTTTATACCGACAAATGTAAAATATTCTATGGTCGCCTAAACTTCACATTGACCACATGAAATATTCTAATTAAATCCTTCATGCTGGGATTTCAGTTCAAATCAAACGTAAACGGATGAAATAATTAAAATCGTGAACCGACAATAGTGTATTATTATCCGACCACGCTCGGACAAGTTCGAAAACTATCCAAACTGGACTCAGCTTCACTCCTGCTTTCGGGGCTAAGGGACTCTATGATTATTTCCGACATTTTCAGATTTTCGGGCCTAATTTCTAAAATATCAGCGCAGTTCAATTTCATCCGAAAAATCACTATTCACTTCTAAATCTCCTACTTCTAAATATTAGTTCAAAGTCATAGGAACCGAAATTTAAAATTTCCTTGCAAACCCTCCATCCGGATATAATAAGAAAAATCACTATTCCTAGGGGCACCCAATTTTCTAAATTCCACTTCATGCCCAAATGACATCCAGAGCGCTCTAAATTTAAGCTACTCCTTGTTTCTAATAATAACTCTAATCGCCTCAAAACTACTATTATAACATTCAATCAAAGTTGGGGTTTTATACCAATATAATATGTTGTTGTGATTTAATTTATATCAATATATGCATGATGATGTATTTGCACGTGTTATATAAATTGTGTTGAAATGGCATAATGCATTTCATAGTAATCTAGGTAACTAGAAATTAGGTGTGTGTAAATGACATGAATTTTTTCTCGAAAAACGAACATGGTTGGCGGTAAAGGAATTTCACAGATAATTTTTCGGAGAATGGTGTCGAGATGGTCCTACAATTACACGCCTGGTATTTCCATAAAATATGGGCAAGCCTTCAACGATTACTAGCCTCGAGGGTAGTCCCATATTTTTACCGAAATTCGGTAGCGTATTTTTAAGAACAACAAGTTTTGTTTTGAAAATGATATTTTTCTCATACATGCCTTAGGCAAGTGTGAGGGAGTCGGTGAGGACTCGAGACATGGGAACGGGCATTTAGACATTCAAGTAGAGTGTGTGTTTACATTGGAGCATTGCATATGCACTTAGGTGGGGAGTAACCCATTTAGGGTGATTCCACTACTGGGCGATAGCTCACCATGTCGAGGGAATATTATTTCGTGCGTACAGGAGCTCGAGGAGACGGCTCATCCTAGAGGCCGATTTAGAAGAAAGCCGGGTCAGGGTTTTAGTAGTTTTAGTTGGATACATGTATTAGAATGTTTTAAAACTTTTAATATATGCTGCAAAGAGTAAATTATTAACTCTTGAAACTATGGTATATAGTTAGTGTATATTGATGAGTATTGTTGTATTGGACCCAAGTGGCCGCTTTTTACTCATGTATATGTCTTCTGATGTTGATGTTGGGACGTGGTTCGGGCAGAGCTCCTCGTATTAAAAGGAGACTCGCCCGATTTTCATGGGTGCGGCTCGTTACCCGAAGATCCATGATTATTCCATGTTAAAGGGTTGTCAACGGACCCCGTTTCAGCGCCACAGCCTTGGTATCGAGCTATAAACGACATTTCCCTTTGGGTCGTGGGTGTATCCATAAGTTTAGTCCCGATACAAGCTTCACAAATGCCAGAACGAGCTTAGGTACACGAGTACCTAGGCTCGGGGACTCTGGGCTTAGTGCCACGGTCTTAGAGTGTAGAACTTAGGTATATGAAAACCTAGGGATTGAGGGACTTGGGCTTAAGCCATGGTCATTGAGGTATAAGAACATCACCACTTGGTGGCTCGATGTTAGAGTTTAGGTATGTGATTACCTAGGAAATCACGAGACCGGATTAGAACACTACATGCATTGTGTTTTATGTGTGATTGGGTGTATAACATGTTGATTGTTATGAGTGTTGTGTGAAATTGTGTGCTTAGTAATTAGCACATAGAAGTGTTGGAAAAGTTTTGGAGCTTACAAAGGTGTGTAAACTCGGAAAAATAAAATAAAAATTAAATAAATTCTATTAGCTTATTGCCTTGAAAAATGAGGTGGAGAAAATATGTGTTTAGGTTTTACAGTGTAAAACTGGAGAAAAGTAAAGAAAATAAATTTTTATAAATTTACTTAGGTGTACTAGAGAATGAGAAAAAAAAAATGGATATGTATTTTTAGCGCTCTGTGAAAGGGTAATGAAAAAGAAAAAAAAAGTGTGTGAAAAAAAAAGCAAGAAGCAAAGGCAGGAATGATTTGCCACGCTTCACTGCGGTCACGATACAATGGAAAATTGTAATGACATGGTATGCCAGCATGTGGTTGAGGAATCGTGGTCATGATACAAGGAAATTGTATCGTGACACAACAGCTTAGGTAAAAGAGGTCGCGGGAAAGTGTATTGCAATGTGGAGTTGTATCAAGAACAGCCGAGGCCGTAAGATGCAGGAGTGACTCAGAGTGTGCTCTGTTAGGAGTTGCATTGCAATAGGTCGAGGCTTAAGGCAGAGGATCTTGGTCAATGATACAAACTGGCTGTAATGCGGACATGAGAGGTCCCACGATTGGCCAGGTCGCAACACACTACAAAGCAGTATCAGGACTGCAGGAGCATGGAGGGCAGGCGGGCCAGGTCGCGACCTAGCCACGACACCCGCCAGCGCAGGCGCTGCAGCTGAAGCCCGACAATCGCCTACCGAGGGCCCGCAACAAGGCCATCAACCCCGCGACACCACAGCCGTGGCCATGACACTATTCTGCTCGTCAGCCGGGCGCACCTGGGCGTGGCGTGCCGAAGCCGGCCAAAACTGTGCAAATCGCTGGTTTTGACCACACGTTGAAGTCAACTGCTTGAACACCTGCTCACAAAACTTTTTTGAAAAATAAAAACAAAAATAAATAATAATAATAATAAATTTTGAAAAATAAAATAAAATAAAATAAAATGAGTTAAAATTTTTTAAAAATGAAAATTTCAAAAAATAAATTTATGTTGATTGGTGATTTAATGTGGAATTAATTGTCTCGCATTGCCTAGTAAATGGACAATGTATATGACAAATGTATTCTCGCGGGGTATGAATAGTGTCTCTGGTCAGATGGCGCTTTATACTGCAGATCAGATGAATCGCCATTCGAATCGCAGAATGCGCCAACAGGCGGCGAGATAGAGTGAAGGCCCATGTGGGTACTAGTCAAGCACTAACAAAAGATTTGATCGCAGCCTTTGCTGAGGCTCGTAGGTATTGCGCTGCCGCTATCGGTACGTTGGTATAGCAGTCGGGAGGTCCGAGTAACCCCAGGTTTAGGCACACTATATCCTCCGACATTCATAGGAGGAGATCCGATGGCGCAGCAATCAATGGGTTCAAGTGATATCGAAGGTGAGAGGCTATGAGATTACCTCCGATATGACCAAGATTAGACTAGCTATGCCCAGCCTAGAGGCGAGGCCCAAGGGTGGAACGCGACCCAGAGACCTGTGAGGCAATGATTAATGGGTAGAGTCTCCAAGAGTCGTTCATGGGTAAGTATTTTCTGATACTCGCGAACATGCAAAGGCTCAGTATTCCTTGAGCCGCTGTGGACGAAGGACCGTGAATGGATTATGTGGGCCGACCACAGAGCTAGCCCGTTTTGCTATCGATTACGTACACGATACGTGCCAAGGTTAGGAGATCTCGAGGTCACAGCTGTCCATCGGGTCAGGATTGGTAGACTTTGCCTACGTGATATAGACTCTATGGTTTGGACAACTCGACCATAGAGAGAGATCGATGATGCCTGACACTCCCTGATGCGGGTACAGCAGCAAGAGGGAAGGAGAGTCGGTCTTCTTTCAGTTCGGGAAAGAAGCAGAGGGCTTCTGGCTCACGAGGTTCCAGTCGCATCCGCTGTGGAGGAATCGAGTTGCATCAGCCGCGTATGGTGTGCTACCACGCGTTGTTCTGACACATGAGGGGAGGGATTGCCCTTAGAGCATTGTGGATCCTAGGGTTTTAGACAATGCAGTCCTGGCCACCGTATGACGTGAGAGGATACAAAGATATCCTCCACACTCCATTGTGCTGGGAGGAGTTAGTTTTCGCTTCTGTGGAGCCACACCGCACCTCCCTTTACATGTGAAACAGAGGCCAGTGGTATGGGTCGGGTGGCAGAGTACCAGGCCCACAAAGTAGGACGCCAAGGTTCAGGGGTGTGTCTACACTATCACACCGCTAGCCGAGTCTGGATCACCCATATAGCTGCGGTACTTTTCATATCTCGCTACGTGGGAAAGAGTGTTATTCGATTCTGGTCGCATTCATTTATCGTTGCATCAATTGTAGAGTTAGCTCGGGAGGTTGAGACCTTTGAGGAGCCTTTTGTATGTGAGTTCTCCCTAGGATTAGGGGGCGAGAATAGGGATGATATGTCGTGGTTATGAAGTCATGATTCCCTGTGGACTCTACTCATAGTGGACTTGAGGATCATGGATATGTCAGAGTTCGACGTCATCCTGGGATGGATTGGCCTGTGACAAATTTACAGGCTTTATCGATTGTGAGCGTAGGGAGGGTTACCGCCTACACGCAGACGGTACTGTGGTGGTATTTTAGGACAAGTATGACATTTTGCCCCGTATAGTATACGGTCCGTGTCGTGGATAGTTAGCGAGTCAAGCAATGAGCCTTACTCTGCAGGGACGAGGAGAGACCGCACTTAGATCTACCTCGAGTAGTTTCCATGGAAAGTATGTGGATGTTTTTCCTGGATGAGCTACCGGATCGTTCCATAGAGGGCTGTAGACTCTGCATTGAGTTACACCCAGTACTCGCCCATCTCTATGACTCCGCGCATAGATGGCACTAGCCGAAGGTAGGTGAACTCGCAGTCCAACTAATGTGGAGCTACTAGACAGTGGGTTCATTAGACCGAGCACCCCACCACGGGCGCTCCTGGGCTCATTTTGCGAAGAAGAAGGACAAGACCCTTCGACTGTGCATTGATTATCGACAGTTGAATAGGGGTACGATCAAGAATCGGTATCCACTACCGAGGATTGACGACTTGTTTGATTTGTCGAGAGGAGCAGTCTACTCCAAGATGACTCCTCGCATCGTTACCATCACCGAGGGTTAGGAGACAGATACTCCCTAAGACGCTTTAGGACGCTGCTATGGCACTTGAGCTTACTGGGTGATGCCCTTTGGATAGACGAATGCACCAGCAGCATTCATGGATCTCATGCATAGTATTCCAACCCTATCTAGATTAGTTTGTCAGCGGTTCGTGGATGACATCTCATCTACTCCCACGTAGTGGGAGCATGAGTATCATTTGAGGATTGTGTTACGCTTGTCAGAGACCACCGCCATACGCTAAGTTCAGCAAGTGCGAGTTTTGGCTTATTGAGGTGAGATTTTGGGACACGTGTGTCGCATCGGAGTGTCAAAATGGACCCGCAGAAGGTCGAGGCCGTGGATGTAGTCGAGAGGCTGAAGTCGCCTTCAAGATACGTAGTTCTTGGGATTGGCTGGGTATTACAGGAGATTCATTGAGGATTTCTCTCGATTGGTAGCACCTATGACGAGGTTGACCCGGAAGGAGGTCAAGTTTGATTGAGATGACCGATGTGAGGAGGCATTCCAGAGTTGAATCGAGGCTTACTTCAAATTCCTATCTCGATAGTCTCGCATAGGACAAATGGGCCACAAAGGTTCAGGATGTCGAATGCTTGACTGGATGTGTTTTTGATGCAATTGGGAGGGTAGTAGCTATGGTCTCGCGCCTGAAGAATCATGAGCAAAATTACCCCACACACGACTTGGAGTTGGCGGCCGTAGTCTTCGCCTTGAAGATTTGGTGCCGCTACTTATATGGCGAGGAGTTCAAGGTATACTCAGACCATAAAAGTCTGAAGTATATTTTCACGCAGCGGGACCTCAACATGAGGCAACGTAGATGGATGGAGTTCCTAGAGGATTATGACTTCACTTTGCATTACCACCCTGGTAAGGCAAATGTGGTGGCTGATGCGCCTAAATAAAAGTCATGGGAGTATTGGCTTCAGAGTAGCTTCCCTAGGAGTGGCAGATGCTCGAGATTGTGGGATAGTTTAGGTTACGTGACATCGATGTGCACGTAGTATGTTGGGGAGTTTAGTGGCTAAGCACCGTCTCTCGCTGAGCAGTGATTGAGTCCCAGGCGTGGACGCGGAGATGTCCATCGTGACCAGTACAATGTGCATGGGCAGGATGAGGGCTGAACCATCCACACAGATGGTAGTCTTCGGTATAGAGGACGGGTAGTGGTTCCCTAGTTGACCAATTTGAGAGAGGAGATTCTCAAGGAGTTTCACCGCCTCGACGGCCGCGGCATCCAGTGGCACGGCGACGGTACTGAGATCTTCGTCGCCAAGACCACCGGGAGCTGAAACGAAAAGACACGTAGGGGACTTTGTTCGACGATGTCTCACGTAATGCCAGGGTTAAGGATGAGCACCGTATAGCCGCAGGCTACTTTAGCCATCGAGGTGGCCGAGTGGAGCGGAGCATGTCACGATGGATTTTGTGACCCACTGCCACCTGACGCCTACGTAGAGCCACGACACAGATGGTGATAGTCGACCTGGCCACGAAGTCACACATTTTCTAGCCGTGCTGGATGACCTTCACATTGAGAGATTCGTAGGTTGTACATTCGAGATAGTCCCCGACTGGCTATTGAGTACCAAGATCCACAAAGGTCGGATAGAGACCCGAGGTTTACTTCGCGCACTTTTGGAAGAGTTTCCAAAAGGTTATGGCACACGATCAATTATGAGCATGCTTCCAATCTACGTACAAATGGTCACCAGAGAGAACTATATTGTGTGTTAGGAGGACATGTCGCGAGCATGCGTCCTGGATCATAAGGGTAGCTGGGAAGAGCACTTGCTCTTAGTGGAATTCGCCTACAACAATACATTCAAGCAAGTGTACAAATGGCACCATGAGGTGCATTGTGGCTAGGAGGCCATGTAGATCAATGTTATGTCGACCGAGGTGGGAGAGAGCCCCACCACCGGTCCTGATCCGATTAGGAGACACCCCACCGTCTTCCTCACAAATTTTTAGAGCCGAAGGTAAGAGCTATACCGATGTACGACGCCGACCCCAGAGTTCGAGGTCAGATCACGCCTTCTTGAAGGTGATGCCTAAGAGAGGAGGGTTAGGTTCTGTGAACGCGGAAGTTCATCACCAGGTTTATTAAGCCTTTCGAGATACTCGAGTGGTAAAGACCGTTGCGCATCGTTGGCTTCACACCCAAAGATGTCGTGTCCATGAGGTATTTCACGCTCCATGCTCCTAAGTATATTCCAGATCCAAATATGTGGTGATCGGGGATACTGAGGTCACACACCGACGACTTCGAGTGAGGGATCAAGCAGCATTTTGACAGCTATGATTAGGTTTTGCGACGCAAGATCGACCAGAGCGAAAAGTACGCGCATCTATGGGAGTGGAGGAGTCAACGTGGAGCCGAGGACACGATGCGGGCCACCTATCCCTTCTTGTTTGTGTGGGATGAAGGTACGTGGGTTTAGTCAAGCTAATATTTAAATGACGAGTTTACATGCATGGTATAGTGCACGCCGTGACATGCATGTGTTGTGTTTTGATTGTCCGTAATTTTTGATGAAATTCCTTTTAAGGAGGGGAGAAATGTAAGACCCGAAAATACCTTAAATTTCTCTGAAAAAGGGCAAAACGGTAATTTCGGGCAAAACCCAAATTTTTTCTAGATCTCGGATGATGAAACAGTATTTCTACTGGAATCGCTCAATAAATCTAGCTACCATGTCACCTCACAAATTCCGAGATAGTCGGAATTTTCACGTTTTTCGAGGCACAGAGTATTGGGTGTCGTAAAACGACATGTGATGTGACAAAAGTGACCTATAACATGTACTCATGTGACATAAGAAACATGAGTAGAGAGATGATGGAAATGGACGGCTGAGATAATGCCAAATGTCAAAAATCCAAGCTTAGGGACATGATTGGCATTATTGGAATTCTTAAGTGAGATAGGACAAAATCTTGAATAGTTTCATCTCTTACATTCAAAAAGGAAGGAGAAAACGTGCAAGGGAAAAACGAATTCACATTGAGCTTAAGGTTTGGTTTTTTAGTGAGAGAGTGAGTACTTTCTCTCTAAGATCCCGATCCGACCGGGCCTGATTCTTCTCGAGCAAGAAGGAAAGTCGTTTCACGCGGCGGCAACGTAGGTACCGGTTTCGGTGTTTCTCACAAACCCGTGGAGGTAGGGCTTTATCCTTACTTGAGTTACACTTTGTTTAAGTGTTTTGTTGATGATTTGTTGATTTCGAGACTCGAACGCCGTTTGATCGCCTCCAAAACCTCGGGACCTAAATGTGGAAATCTTAGGAGTCGCCAGATAGCCCGCACAGCCCAATGACCGAGCCGCTGCTAGTGGTACAATTTATGCTATAATTTATGCTGTGATGTGCAAGGAGGCCGAATTATTGATTCGGTTCACAAAGTGGAACCGATGTTGGGTGATTGGCCGTGAATAGTAACCCAAGGGTTTCACTGTTCATGTGAATAGTGTTCACGAAATATTTTGTGAGAAAATGTGTTTGGTTAAGTAATTCAAATTGAATTGATCGTGTTTGTTAATTAGCCCATGTGAGCTAATTTTTGGTGTAATGGATTGAGAATTAATATAACATGTTGTGATTTAATTTATATCAATGTATGCATGATGATGTATTTGCATGTGTTATATAAATTGTGTTGAAATGGCATAATGCATTTCATATGCAATTGGGTAAATCCTAGAAATTAGGTGTGCATGACATGAATTTTTAAAATCGAACATGGTTGCAAAGGAATTTCACAGGATGATTTTTCGGAGAATGGTGTTGGGAGATGGTCTTACAATTACACGTCGGAGGATCCCATGTATTGTTTTGGAAGGTTCTCCAACACATTCGCCTCGGAGGGTAGTCCTATATTTTTACCGAAATTCGGTAGCGTATTTTCAAGAACAACAAGTTTTGTTTTGAAAATGATATTTTTCTCATACATGGCTTAGGCAAGTGTGAGGGAGTCGGTGAGGACTCGAGACATGGGAACTGCATTTAGACATTCAAGTAGGGATCACGAATTTACTTGAGTGTGTGTTTACATTGGAGCATTGCATATGCACTTAGGCGGAAAATCATTAGGGTGATTCCACTACTGGGCGATAGCTCACCCTGTCGAGGGAATATTATTTTCAGGTAAAGGGAGCGTTCGAGGAGACGACTCATCCTAGAGGTCGATTTTGAAGAAAGCCGGGTTGTGGCTTTGTTGTTTTAGTTGGATACATGTATTAGAATGTTTTAAACTTTTAATATATGTTGTATAAGAGTAAATTATTAACTCTTGAAACTATGGTATATAGTTGTATATTGATGAGTATTGCTGTATAGCCCGCGGCCGTTTACTCATGTATATGTCTTCTCGATGTCGATGCCGGGACATGGTTCGGTAGAGCCCGTACAAAGGAGACTCGCCGATTTTCATAGCGGTGTCGGGTTACCCGACATCCAGATTATTCAGCGGCCGACGGGTTGTCAACCCGACTCGACGCAGTAGACGCCACAAAGTTGTGCAACAAGCCAGGCTCTGAGGATGTCCAAAGAATTGTTTCAGAGAGTTGTCCAAAAATTCACCTTGAAGGATTGTCCAATGTATTTGTTCGGAGGGTTATCCAATAACAAAATTATATCGGAGATTGACCAATGTGTTTTCCAAGACAAAAACCTTTTGTTTTGAAGACGGTGTTTCCACACTTGGCATATGCATGTGTGAGGGAGTCAGTGAGGGCTCAAGATGTGGGAAAGGGTGAGTCACATTCTCATCCATATCATGTAGACATTTGAGTAGGAACTTGTATGTTTTACTTGAATGTTTGGTGTGCCATTACATGAACACTTAGGTGGGGAGTAACCCATGTAGAAAAATTCAACTACTGGGCATTGCTCACCCCGTCGTGGGATTAACCATTTTAGGTACTGAAGGTTTGCCCGGGGATGGGACGCATCCAAGGTCTTAGAGGCGAAGAAATGGCTAGAGTTGGCTTTATTTCTGTATTTTGTAAAACTCTGGGTAAAAGACCTAATTTTTCTTGTATTTTGTAGATTCTGGGTAAAAGACCCAGTTTTTATTGTAATTTGTAATTGAAAACAAATTGTAATTAACTCATTTTTGTATAAAATATACATTTTGGTGAGTTTTCCAGGTTCCAGTAGCCTTTGTAGCAATACGGAAATTTTAATTGGTTTTACAGTAAGTAAAATAGGTAAAAAATAGGTGTAGGAGACCAAAATGGAAGGGCTACTCGCCCATCCACCTCCCAAGTCGCGACACAAAGCAGTGGTGTCGCGGGACAGGGCGCGTAGGCACAAGGCAGAGCACAAGTGCGCACGCTAGCTTGCCAAGGCAAGACGACGCGCGACGCTGGCGCGACATCGTTAGCGCGCCCACGCACTGGCCTCAGCGCGGCGGCCAGGCGACTCCGCCGCGGATAGAGCATTCTTGCGGTCGCGATTGTGGTTTGTTTGATTCCATGTCATGACATGGATCCTTGGTGGCAAGGGTGGCTAGGGTCGCAACAAAGATTTCTTGTCTCGACCGGTAATCTGCACCGCTAGTGCGATTGTAGTAGCTCGCCGCGACAGAGAATTCCTTCGTCGCTGGCTAAGGTTGGCGGCTGAGAAGACTGTCTTCGGTCGCGACAAGATTTTTCATGTCATGACAGGGGTGGTCCAGTGAGGAATGGAAAAGCCTGTCGCGACAGGATTTTCTTTGTTGCGATAGGGTTGGCGCGGGCGCGTTTTACCGTCGTGGACCTGAAATTTTGCCGCGCATGTGGCCAGCGGGTGGGTGTTGTCGCGGATGCGCGACGCCTAGTAATCTACGACAGTCGCCAGCAGTTTAGCCGCTACTGTGAGTGCGCACGACAGCCAGCTGCGAGCTTACGCAGAAGTGTGCATGCTTATTACAACCGCAAAGGAGTGCGCACCGTGTACACGACTGACTTCTACAAAGGCAATCGCTGTGCACCGCTCATGGACACTATTCAAAAAAAAAAAAAAAAAGAGTACAAAAATGACCCCCGGATTTGGGGCGTCACAAGACCTATGTTGTATACATGAGAGTCAAACACTTTAGTCTTAAGTGCTTTAGTAAAAGGATTTGCTAGGTTATCCTCAAATGCAATCTTTTCTACTATAATGTCTCCTCTCTGCACAATCTCTCGAACTAGGTGATACTTCCTTTCGATGTGTTTACCTTTCCTATGATTCCTTGGTTATTTGGCTTGAGCAACAACCCCACTGTTATCACAATACAAGATCATAGGATCAATAGCCTTAGCTATGACTCCTAATTTCATAAGTAATTTCCTAAGCTATACTGTTTCCTTAGCTGCCTCTGATGCTGCCACATATTCAGCTTCCACAGTTGAATCAACAATACATGATTGCTTAATACTCTTCCAACTAACAATTGCTCCTCCTAATGTAAAAACATATTCAAAGGTGGATTTCCTTAAATCCGCATATGATTGAAAGTCAGAATCAGTATATCCTATAGGGGTCAACTCATCGCCATGATAAACTAGCATAAAATCTTTCGTTCTCCTTAGGTACTTGAGTATATGCTTCACAGCGGTCCAATGTTCCCTACCTAGATTAGACTGATACCTACTCACTATTCCAACTGAATAGTACATATCTGGTCTAGTACATAACATCACATACATAAGACTACTAACTACTGAAGCATATGATACTATCTTCATGTATTCTTTCTCTTCAGTTGTCTTGGGACATTAGTCCTGAGAAAGATTGATTCCATATCTAAAAGGTGTAAATTCTTTTTTTGAATCTTGCATGTTGTACTTAAACAATATACTATCTATATAATTTTCTTGAGAAAATGTAATAATCTTATTCTTTCTATCTCGTATTATCTTAACAACTAAAATATATTGTGCCTCTCCCAAATCCTTCATTTGAAATTGAGTAGCTAACTGGATCTTTACCTTTGACAACATCTCAAAGTCGTTTCCAATCAACAAAATGTCATCCACATATAAAATCAAGAAAACCACTATATCATCCTACATCTTTCTATATAAACAAGGTTCCTCTTCATTTTGATCAAAATCAAAAGAGTTGATTACCTGATCAAAACGTTTGTTCCATGATCTCAATGCTTGCTTAAGTCCATATATGGACTTATGCAACTTGCATACCATGTGTTCTTGACCTTCGGTTAAGAAATCATCTAGTTGCATCATATAGATGTTCTCTTCAAGATAGCCATTAAGGAAGGCTGTCTTGACATCCATTTTCCATATTTTATAATCATAATAAACTACAATGAATAGAAGTATTCTTATGGACTTGATCATGGCCATTTGTGAAAAAGTGTCCTCATAATCAAAACCTGATTTTTTTACTATAACCTTTTGTCACCAATCTGGCTTTATAGGTCTCAACTTTTCCATCTACTCCCCTCTTTCTCTTGTACACCCATTTACAACCAATGAGTTTAACCCCTTGGGGTAAATCCACAAGAGTCCACACATTATTAGAATACATGGATTCTAATTCTGATTTCATAGCCTCTTTCCAAATATCGAAATCTTTATCATTAATTGCTTCGTAGTAACCTATGGGATCATCCTCATATGACTATGAGATTGTCAAAGATGGTTCTCCTACCAACGTGAGCTTAACAGGTGGTCTAATGACCCTTCCATTACGACTGGACATATTTGGTGTATCAGTATTAGGTGTTGTTGATCAATAGGAACAACATTATCTTGGATACTAGGGGATTGATTCTTTTATGTCCATTCATTCATATCCCTAATTATGTGATTCATGATGTATTCTTCTTCCATGAACTTGGCATTTGTACTCACAAATACCTTCATATCAGATTTACTATAAAGATAATAACCCCTTGTACCTTTTGGATATATAACAAACCAACACAATTTTGACTTTGCATCCAACCTGTCAGATGACTGCTTTAACACATATGAGAGACAACCCCATATGCAGATATGACTTAAATTAAGTTTCCTAAATGTCCATATTTCTATGGGTGTCTTTGGTACTGATTTGAATGTCACCATATTTAGAATGTAAGTTGTTGTCTCTAGGGCATATCCCCCAAAAGACAAAAGTAATGTGGAAAAACTCATCATTGACCTTACTATGTCTAATAGAGTTCGATTTCTTCTTTCCGCCACTCCATTTTGTTGTGGAGTTCCTGGAGCATTAAGCTGAGATAAAATCCCATGCTCTTTGAGGAAAGAAACGAATTCAATAGACATGTACTCATCACCTTGATCAAAACAAAGTGATTTAATGTGTCTTCCTAATTGTTTCTCTAACTCAACCTTAAATTCCTTGAATTTATCCAAGACCTCAGATTTCTTCTTCATTAGGTACACATATCCATATCTTGATTAGTCATCAGTAAAAGTGATGAAATACTCATAATCACCTCTTGCATGGGCACTAATTGGCCCACACACATTGGAGTGTATCAAATTCAAACATCCCTCGGCTCTAACTCTTTTGGTAGTAAAGGATCTCTTAGTCATTTTACCTTGAATATAATTCTGACATAGTGGTAGTTGCTCTAGGTTCAAAAAGGATAATGGCCCATAACTGACTAGTCTTTGTATTATTTTCAAATTTATGTGACCAAGCCTTAAGTGTCATAATTGAGTTTGATTGATACTAGGTTTTTTTTTTTTCAATGATTTTTCCACATTATCAACTTGAATCACAACACAATGAATATGATATAGATTATTCATTCATCAATGTGTCAATGTAACAACTTCATTTTCTCTCATAATAGAAATAAAAGTTTTATTAAAAGAAACTGAATAATTGTCATTACATAATTTAGAAACTAAAACTAAATTCTTTCTAGAATTTGACACAAATAAACAATCATGCAAAACTATAACTGAGATCCCCCTATAGCTATGACTGATTGATTAACGGAAAGAAGACAAACATATTTATCTTGAGAATCAAATTGGTGTTGGTCAAAGAGTGTGTCTATTAATAAAGATAAGACATGTATAATTATATATATAATTTGCATTGATAGTATATAACATAACACTCAAAATTACATACATCAGTATAGGATAAATTAACTTCCATGAGAACTTGATATCCTACTTTAGGTAGGTCTAACTTCTCAAAGTTAATAAGATGTATAATCTAATCAATCCTAAAAGTCACTTATCCTTAGACTAGGTGATTGACTTAGGGGGTGCATGGTTGAGCTGATTAAGGGGAGCTGATAGCTTATTCACCCCAATTAGCTCTTATGGGGGTGCTTGGTAAATGTTTGTAATAAGTTCCTGATAGCTGATTAGGCCTAATAAGCTTCGGTTGGGAAAAAGCTACAAATCGTAGCTTTTTCTGGAATGCCCTTGTGAAAATATTCAAAATTCCATTTTTTTTCCCTTATGATCCACTCCTATTTTTATCCAATGGAATGACATCCTATGGTTTTTGCATTATGGTTTTTCTTTGTTTTGATTTTTTTATCGGGCATGCACATGAAGCAATAATAAACAATTCAAAGATATGGTGGAAGAAGATAAAACAAAATTATCTATTAAAAAGGAATAATAATTTTTTTAAGTAAAAATATTCTTTTATCAACTTCTAATTCCTATTTCATCTCAAATTACAGTTTCAATCAATAAACAAAAGAAGAAGAATATCAAAATAAAATATTTTAAAATATTAGTCTTTAGAATTAAAGATTATCTATTTTAAAAAATGAATAATATTAAAGATTAAAAAAACATGTAACTTAATAATTTTTTAACGTAAAAGCTCCTTTTTAACACCTCTTTTCATTAATTTTTTTATCTTAAATTATTTTTAAATAAATAAAAAAGAACGATAAATAACATTATATATATATTATATATATATATATATAGAGAGAGAGAGGTGCAGAAGGGGTTATATAAGGGCAGATATATATATATATATATATATATATGGCAGGTATATATTTTTTGTTCTTATATTTACTAGAATCTAATCAGTTTCTTCAAAGATATATTTTGAATAATATTTTTTCCTTGTTTTGTGGTTATACTTTTTGAATTTCATATTCTAGTAATTTATTTTGTAGTCATTTTTCCATATATGTGTGTTTATTTTTACATCTCTTTTATAATGTCTATATTGATAATTAACTTTAATCAATACTTACCGCTTTAGTTTTAATTTAATCACTACAGACCAATCTTATTTAACCATTTCAAATACCACTATCAACTGAACAAAACAAGACTATCTTTTGTAAAGCCCTTGGTGTGATTTCAAACTCAAACTCGCTTGACCACCACAACTCGCTGGAATCAGAAAGGAAGGCGGGGAGGTGGATGTCTGCATCTGGTCACTGACAAATCAAGGCAGTCTCCTTGTACTGGAGCCTCTACCCCAAATACACAAATTCAGCAGTGTCCCTCATTCCAAATGAAATTCAATATAATCACAACATGAGTAAAACAGCCACGGGCCCATAAACAATACCCATAAACATACCAACTATGTAAACTAACTATATCCATGAAGTTCTAAGAGTTCAAAGGTTTTATTTATACAACACATATATTAAAATTAGAGAATCAATACATGTATAAATCATCAAAGCCATAACTGGGACTTTCTTCACAACCTCGGCCTCTAGATTTAGCCGTCTCTCGCACGCTCCCTCGCACTCAGAAAATAGTATCCTCGACAGGTGAGCTCATGCTCACGCGCGCGAATCCGCCCGCGGGCCATCGTCAAGTGCAAGGTACGTTATAAATAAACACACATTCGGCCACGCATGATCCGGCTTGAATGTCTAATCGATCATCTGCATTCGAAGTCCTCATCGACTTCAAACCGCCAGCCTCGCTGTGATGAGGATTAATATGTTTATCCATGTATATATATCAATCGGGCCATCTCCGACGATTGATATTATTATTTACGACTACCCTCCGATGGTATAATCAACTGCAGTCGCCTCTTATCATTATATTCTTACTTCAGTGTTGACTACCCTAATTATCATTTTTATACTACCTCCTAAATCATTCTCTCAAGAATTACCCCATGCACTCACTCCTACCGCTCCTGGGTGTCCTGGAAGGCATATGGAATGCATGATGCAAATTCCATTACAGTCTATAACACATGCAAATATATAAACATGCATATATTCACATAAAAATTAAATCAAACAATCATGTTAAGTAATTTCTACTCCCATCACACCAAAATTAGCTCACGTGGGTTAATATCGATCAAACACGAGCAACTCTACTTGAATTACTCGACCAACATATTAATTCACAAAATTATTTAAGAACATCAAGCTCGTGAATAATAGTGTCCCCGCCATTACCCCGAAAAATCACAAATCATCGGTTCACTGAAGCGAGTCCCACAACCATTTCCGCCCTCATCTAGGTCTTAACATATGCATCAACACAATAAATGCACAAATTGTTCAATCTAAATCAGCCGTGATGTCACGAGTCGCCCATTATGGTTTCAAAATTATATCAATTCGGTCCCAAGTTTCGATCGATCAAACGCCCCTCACGCCTCATTCAAATTTCAAACATCGACAAAGTACTTAAAAGAAGGAACAAACTGCAGTAGGAGAAACTCCACTCCTCTCGGAGTTTGGTCAAAACTCCTCAAATCCCATCCACGCAGAGCCCATCCGCTGCAGCAACTTCTCCTCTTCGCCCGGCCGACGGTCTGATTTGTCGGAACTTAGAGAGAAGCCAAGACTTCTCAAGTCCCTACTGCTTGAACCTACTATAAGTCCCCTCTTTTCTCATTCACGTTTTTTGCTTTTGGTTTAATGAAGGAGATGGTTATTATTCAGAATTTTGTCATTTAGCTCATTTAAAACAAATTTCAAAATGATCGTCATGTCCTTCTTTTCCCAGTTTTGACATTCGACACTATCTCGGCCGTCCATTTTTATTATTTCTCTACTCATACCACTTATGACACATGAGTACGTGTTATATGTGATTTTCGTCGCATCAAAAATCGGCTAAGACTAATCTACAATAGTGCTCAAAATGTGCTGTCCCATTCCGCTCGAATCTCGACGAAATTTTGAAGTGCTAGCTAGATTTTGCAAGACGATTCCAACGGTGAAATCCGTTTTGTCATCCAAGATCCAGAGGTCAGGTACTCTATTTTAACCGAAATTACAATTCTTGTAATCCTTAAATTACGATTTTGCCTTTTTTTTTTTCCAGAATTGGAATTTCTAGTCTTACATTCTCCCTCCTTAAAGGAATTTCATTCCAAATTCAGGATCGATCACAATCACTACATGCATATGCAACGTGCACTCTACCATGCACGTAAATAGTCATTTAAATCTTAAACGACTAAACCACGTACCTTCATCTCTAAACAAGAAGGCATAGGTGGCCCGCATCGTGTCCTCGCGCTCCCACGTGAACTCCTCTACTCCATAGTGCCTCCATAGTACCCTCACTAGCCTCACGGTCTTGCGTCGCAAAACCTGATCACGGCTATCCAAAATGCACACTAGTCCCTCCTCGAAAGTCCGCATCCAGGTTTCAGAACCCCATCGTCTAATCCACCATACAGCTTTGATCCGACAGCATTTTGAGCATGGAGACGGAAAACACCTCGTGACACTCCAATACAGCCGGGCGCAAAGCCATCCTAAGACGCCATAATGTCATCCCTTCGAGTATCTCGAAGTGTCTCAGAATCTCGGCGATAGCTTCACGCTGCCGAACCCGACCACGCCTCTAGTATCACCTTTAAGACATGATCTCCAACTCAACTCTGTGGGTCGACGTCGCACATCAACATAGCTCTTCCACTGGCCTGAGTCGTAGAGCACACTGCCGTATCAAGCTCACCTTCTGAGGTGTCTCTACTAGGATCAGACTGGGTTGATTTGTACTCCGTCCCACTTCTACCCAACATACGCGACCGTACGGCCTCCCATACAAAGGCCTCATACGGCGCCGCCTGTATACTCTCCCGATAACTCAGCAGGTGCGATTCAACTAAGGGCAAATGCTCCTCCCACCGCTCTTATAGATCCAAGACGCATGCTCGTAGCATAACTCAATACCGGTGATACCCCTCTCGTGATCACCATCCGTCTCGAGGGTGGGAACTGCACTTCATCAAGCCAAATGAAACACAGCCTGAAACTCTCCAAAAGAAAAAGCCGAAACTTGTCCCCATCCGACACACTATGATTAGTGGTACCCAGCAGTGGGGCCTGACACTCTTCGAATGCTAACCTATGCACCCTCCAAGGCGGCGTCATCCGCACGGCCAAAATGCGCTGTCTCCCCAGTCGCAGCCCACCTATCACCCATACCGCCATGCTTTTGCCGCCCGTGGGAAAGTGGGTCACAAAGTCCATCGCGGACGTGTTCCCACTTCCACTGCACCTCCAATGGCCGCGCGAGCCTCGTCGCTCGATGCTCAGCCTTAACCTCGTCGACATGAGACATCAAGGCTGAATAAAGTCTCTACGCAGTATCTTCATCCCACTAACATGATTTGTTATAAAGATCCCGTACATCTTTATGCCACCTGATGCACGGAAAATCGAGAGCGTGAAACTCCCCGAGAATCTCCTCTCAAATCTGGCCAACTCGAGGAACCACTACCCGCCCCCTATATCAAGACTACCATCTACGTGGAACGGTCCACTCGTCAATTCGCATCATCAGGATTTCAGCCCCCGATGGACACTATCTCTACGCCTTGCCATCGGACTAATCACTCGTCACAGAGACTTGCAAAATAATTAAACTTCCCCATAGTACCCCGAGTCCAGCTTCTCAATCGATCAGAAATTTCAAATCGTCCTATATTCTGCATCCACACCTCAGAAACTGATAGCTGCCCTTCTCGTGACTTTTAATTGAGTGTGATTAGTTACTCGCCATTGCCTTAACGGATGGTAATGCAAAGTGAAGTCATAACTTTCTAGGAACTCCATCCATCTCGTTGCCTCATATTGAGGTCCCGCCAAGTGAAAATATACGGTCTGCACACCTCGAACTCCTCGTATAAGTAAAGGGCGCCTGGGCACCTTTCATGCTGGCACTACGCCCGCCAACTCCATGTCGTGTGTGGGGTAATTGCTCGTGATTCTTCAACCGACGAAACGCATAAGCTACTACCCTCCCGGATCGTGATCAAAACACATCCTAATCCGCCCTCGAGGCATCACAATACACGTGCACTTATCCCACGTTTAATCCACAAGACGAAACAAGAGTTCTTCTTCAACCCCTGAACTTTCCAGCGAATTCGGTCATCCCAATCAAACTCGAATTCTCCTTCGGGTCAACCTAGTCATAGGTGCCGCTATCCCGAGAAACTCTCAATGAATCTCCCAGAATACCCACCATCCCAAGAAACCACGATCTCAAGACCACTACTCCCAACTCATCAACGCCTCACCTTCTAGTCGATCGACACTCCCGATGTCGACACCATTGTCCAAAATCTCACCTCGCAATCCGTAATCCTCGCACTTACCGAATCACGATGTTTTAATGGTCTCAACAATTGTAAAACGATCCTCGCGATACCCATGCCCACCACCGGGAGTGCATCAAGACGCCATCCACGAAGACTACGACAAACCGATCTAAATAGGGTCGGGAATATCCGGCGCATGAGATCCATGAATGCCGCTACGCATTCGCTAATCCCTAAGGCATCACCGCAAACTCAAAGTGCCCATAACGCCGCCCTAAATGTCAGCTCAGTGGGATATTCAGATTCTAACCCTCACCGATGGTAACCAAGGTTCATCTTGAGTGTACTCGCGCCCCCTTAATGATCAAATAAATCACAATTCTGGCAGTGAATGGGTACCGATTCTGGATCGTAACCCTGCTCAACCTGCCTGTAGTCACGTACGTCGGGTGGTCTTGGCTCCTTCTTCTTCAGAAATGTAACCTGAGCCCATATATGAAGTGTTCATTCCTGAGTGAACCCTTTGTCCAAAGAGCTCTATAGCTTGACTCTGGAAGTTCCTAAACTCAACCTAAGGCTTACTCCTATGCGAGTCATAGAGATGGGTGAAGCACCAGGTGTAACTCGATACCGGTCTACTACCCTCTCCAGGAGGTAGTCCCAGCGTGAACCCCATCTGGGGAAAAATGACCACATACCTCGCATACTACTCGAGGCAGATCTAAGTCCGGTCCCTCCTGTCCTCCGTATGTTTCTGTAGCAGTCAACCCGG
This sequence comes from Tetrastigma voinierianum, assembly GCA_016808115.1. NCBI lineage: Eukaryota > Viridiplantae > Streptophyta > Magnoliopsida > Vitales > Vitaceae > Tetrastigma > Tetrastigma voinierianum. The sequence continues at coordinate 335,215 of JAEQBH010003380.1, read as the reverse complement.
GCTTAATCGTCCCGACACTGGACTGCGAGATCGTCAGGGCAACATCATGCTCGTCCCTCGAAATACCACACGAGTACCGCCCTGCGTGTAAGCGGTAACCCTCCACGCCACAATCGATAACGACCAGAAGTCGTCACCAATCCATCCCCAGATGACATCAAATCTTGACATGTCCATGATCCCAAACCATCAGAAGTGTAGTCCCCGAGATCTCCAACAAGAACTCGATACATATCATCCCTATTCTCGCCCTAATCCCTAGGGGAGAACTCACATATAAAGGCTCCTCTAAGGTCTCAACCTCTAAGCCCAACTCGATCACAATTGATGCAACGATGAATGAATGCGAAGCACCAGAATCAAATAACACTCTTGCCCATAGGCGAGATAGCAAAAATGTACCCTGTATAACTCAAGACCATGGATCTGGGGCCTCATGGTAAGGAAGGCATAGACACGCCCACTGGTCCCCTGATGGCCCCTGCCGGGCCCCCGCCCTCCGCCTACCTACTCGTTTCCAGCTTCTGGCCAGCCTGCAGCCGGTGCCCGCAGAGCTCCCCGAACCGGAGACTGGCTCTCCGCCTGCACTGCGGCCTGAGAAACGCATCAGATCCTTCTCCTCGTCTACTGACACATCGGGACAGGCTTCTGCTCCCAGCAAACCTCGGGATCCCTGCCTCTGGCAATCCCGCCTCATGTACCTGTGTCGACAATGGCAAGACACCATCCGTCCCGCCTCGACCTAAGAAATCTCATATGTCCCTAGCCCGGATGACCGCGACTCTGGAACCCTCGTGAACTAGAAGCTCTCCTCGCCTTTCTTGAACCGGAAGATCGACCGTCCTTCCTTCACTAATTAACACTCTCATTCCAGTGCTCCAGTGATCTCCATTCTCTCTGTATCGTGGCCGTCCCAACCATGAATCCATATCCCATAAAGGAGTCCTACAACTCGCCCGACGGACAACTTTAGTCCATTCTCGACCCTCCTAACCTCGTCATGTCTCGCGTCGCTATAATCGCCAACCCGCTAACTCTTAGTTCAGCCACGATCACTCACCGTCATCACTCCCTCGCTTCACTTAGAACTCGAGCCTCGCATGCCTCGCAGCCTCCGGGAGTACTCGCCGCCAACGCCCCTCAAACTCACCACGCTCATAACCTCCCACCCCCAGAAGTCCAGCCCATCCCACCACACCCGGCCCTTTAGCCGGAATGCGCCTAACCCGATCCCGGTCATATCGAGGTGATCTCCATAGCCCAAAAGACGCTCTCGATCTACAAACCAATGGTCCGCCACCATCTGGCCTCCTCCCCTCAGGAATGCCTGAGGGTGGTGCGCCTAAATCTCGGGAGGTTACCAGACCTCCCCGACTACCCGCGGCGCTGGCTCACATGGCACTCACGTAACACCTACAAAGATCAGGCCTCTGATCAAATGTCGACTACCGTCAATGTCAGTTCTGACTACACCCATGATTTCCACGCCCAAGCCCTCTACTAGTTATCATACAATGAAAATGGCAAGAGATATAATGCAACATCTCGAAGGTGATAAACACAAATTCTCGAGACATCGAATCATACACAAAATCACGTATATATCGTTCTCATTTATAAGCAATGCAAGACAATCATTTTATTTTAAACAAATCATATTTTGATTTTCAAGAAAAATTTCATTTTTAAAATTATTTTTTATTTTTTATTTTTTCAAATATATATATATATATATATATAGAGGAGATATATATATATATATATATATATATATATATATATATATATATATATATATTCAGTAACCTCTCAGTACCACCTAGAACAAGATTTAGGTCAAACTGACAAACAGGCCGAAAAAGACCAGCCCGATGACTCCAAGAGGCACGCCCAGCCGGCCTGTGCTCGTGCATGTTGCGCCTACCGCCGCACCGCGGCCCCGTGGCGCCCGCGCCGCCAGACGCCTTACCGCCCCGGGCCAGCGCCCGCGCCAGGCTGCCGCGCGCCAGCGCCTGTGAGCCGCTGGCTCACGTGTCAAGGCGCCTGCGCTACGCCAGGTGCCGGGCCAACACCCAACCGCCAAATTTCGTCACAACACAATTTTGGGCAGTAGCCCATTTCAATCCTAGCACCATTTTTTTTTTTCATTATTTATTTTTTCTTTTATTCTGGACATTTTATCCAAAATCCCCTCAAAACCTCTGAGTCTCATGATTGTCAGCCAAATTATTAAATTTTATTTCATTATAAAAAAACCAATAAATCTCTCTAAAATTTATTTCTTATTTTCTTCTTCGTAGTTTTATTAATTTTGCAAAACTCCTGAATTTCTAACACACTTCATCCTATGCTATCCACCAAGCATATTTGCACACAATTCACCAATTCACATGATCACACTTCATTTCACCAATTCATTAATAATAATTTTATCACATCACACAAAACACTCCAAACACATGCATGTAGTGTCCTAGTTTTCAACCTTGCCTGATTTCGGTAATCTTATTGTCTCCGAACATCAAACCACCCATGGTGATGTTCTTACTCGACTACAGCCTAAGCCCAAATCCTATTCTTGGTTTTCATATACCTATACTCTGTGATCGTGTCCGTTCCCAGCGGTGATGGATACTCAACCCGAGCTCCTAGGTATTCGTGATAATCTAAACTATGATACCAAGTCGATGCCCCAACCTCGGGGTCCGTTGACTACCCACAACCCGCTGAATACAAGTGGATGTCGGGTTACCCGACGCGACTTCAAAAAATCGGCGTAGCCCTCAGACGGGAGCTCTACCAATACCCAGAGAACCCACCCAAAATACCAATATAATCAACATGAGTAAACGCCCACTGGGCCCATAAACAATACCCATAAAACATACCAACTATGAATCCAACTATATCCACAGTTCTAGAGTTCAAAGTGTTTCTACTTATACAACACATATTAAAATTAGAGAATTTAATACAGTATAAAATCATCAAATATTTCACAACTGACTTTCACAAACTCTACTCTCAGACGAGCCGCCTCCTCGCACGCCTCAGACCAGAAATAGTATCCCCGACAGGGTGAGCTAATGCTCAAGAGTAGAATAACCCTAAGGGCTACTCTCCACCTAAGGTAATTAAAAATAAACACACATTCAAGCAAACCGATCCTACCAACGCCTGAATCCACCATCTCGCACCCGAGTCCTCACCGACTCCCCCCCACACTCGCCTAAGCCTCAGACATGAGGATTTCTATTATGTTTATTTGCTCGTGGACAACCCTCCGACGATATGGCACTGGTCTCTGCCTCCGACGGATGATATTACTTGCTACCACTTCTCCGATGTATATCAATCGCCGCCTCCGACGACACGAGCATTTTATTTTAGTATGATCACCCTCCTATAATTATCATTTTTAGACTACCCCTCCGAAATCATTCTTCAAGAATTACCCATGACTTACTGTCTGTCCCAAAAAGGCCCCATCAAGATACTGGAATGCATTTACTTAAATTCCATTACAAATTATAACACAGCAAATATATAAACATAAGTGGTACTCATACAAAATGAATCACATCTATGTTGGCGTAATTTCTCATTTCATCACACCAAAATTAGCTCACGTGGGTTAATGGATCAAACATAGCACTCTACTGGTAGTTCTGCCCACCAAACATATTAATTCACAAAATTATTTTAGTAATGATTCGTTTTTGACATAAACGCCTGCCATTATTCTAAAAATCACAAATCATCTGCTCACTTAAAGGGTCTTGTTTACCAATTAGTTTCCACCATTCAATCAATACATGCATCAACACACAAATGCACAATTAATTCAATCTAAATCAGCCGTGACGTCACTTCGCCGCCCATTATGGTTTCAAAATTATATCACCCGGTCCCAAGCCTTTGGGACCGACAAACTACGCCACGGCCTCATTCAAATTTCAAACATCGACAAAGACTTAAAAGCAGCGACAAACCCAAGAGGAGAACCCCCACCTCTCGGAGTTTGTCAAAACCTCAACCGCCATTCACGCCAGAAATTCTTCGTCACAGCAGCAGCTTCTTCGCTCAAGATCACGTGGGACGGTCGGATTGCCGAAACTTGCAGGTCAAAGACTTTAAAACGCCATTGTTGAACCTACTGAAGTCCCCTTTCTCATTCCACGCTTTTGTTTTCTTGGTTTAATGAAGGAGATATGGTTACTATTCAGTTCCTGCTTATTTAGCTCATTAAAACAAATTTCAAAATGACCGTCATGTCTTCTTTTTTCCCGGGGCTTACATTCTAGATTATCTCGACGCCCAGCTTTATTTCATTTCTGTTCATACCACTTGGCGGCACATGAGTACGTAGTTATATGTGATTTTCGTCCTATCAAAATCGCTTTTTCTAAGACTCGAACCGCGATGCTCAAAACGCGTACAACTCGGATTGTTCTTGACCGACGAAATTTTACGTATAGCAGATTTTATGAGATTTGAAATCAAATTGAACTGCTTCATCATCCGACCAGAGAGTAGTGTTCTGCATTTTTAACCGAAATTACAATTTTGTAACCAGTTCATTATTTTAATGTAATTTTCCGTAAATCGAATTTCTGCTTTACATTTGGCCTTCGAGAAAAATAAAGTTAAGTATATCAGTTTTGAGAGAGTTTATTATTTTCTTCAAGTTAAGTGTATGAAACACTGATCTTAGTTTCAATATTTCTTAAGTAAAGAGCCCCAACTTTACGATGGTTGCTTCCACTAAAATATTTATTAACTAACTAGAAGGAAGTCTCTTAACTAGGACCCTTACATTCGTCTAACCGTGTGTCGATCCAAATACGAATCTCAGCATCTTTTCACAAAGGTCAGAGTTTCCTAAACCTACTCTTACTTAAATTAGAGTTTCAAAAATATTATGTTTTGAAGTTTATGTCTTATTCTTAAATTCAAACAAATATGATCTCTAAATTTATCTAATTATCAAATTATATGAATAAACTAATTCTATAATAAGTACTAAGTAACTACATTTATATAATTTTCTCAACATATAAGTTGTTTACTTTAATTTAATAATTTAAATACCTTAAAACAACAACATGTCTTAATTAAATCAATCATTTTATTAATAAATTAAATTAGTAACTGATTTCAATATTTATCCATTAAAGGATAATTCTTGTAAAAATATAATTTGATTTCTAATAATAAATTAAATTATTTATCTACTTAACATTTATATAGTTGTAAGATCATTCTTGAGCTAAAATATAATTTAATTTAGTAATAATAAATTCTAAATATATATCTTATTTAACAATTATTCATTAAAGAATGGTCTTTGTTACAATATAATTTGATGTTTAATAATAAATTAAATTATTTATCTATTTAACTATTATCCATTAAAGGATAATTCTTGTTAAAATATAGTTTAATTCCTAATAATAAACTAAATTATATATCTATTTAAATAAATATTGTAAAAATATAATTTAATTATTTATCTATTTAACATTTATATATTATAAGATAAACCTTTTTAAAATATAATTCAATTCCTAATAATAAATTAAATTATTTATCACTTTAATATTATAAAATCTGGTTAAATGACTGCACTCTCATAATAAATTAAGTTATTTATCTATTTAACATTTACTAAATCTTGTTAAAATATAATTTAACTTATATATCTATTTAACAATAATTCTTGTTAAAATATAAATTAAGTCCTAAGTTCAAAATTCAAAATTAATTGAAATTAATTTATCTAGGAGTTTTCTCATTGCAAAAACTCAAGAAAAAAAGAAAAATCCAAAATAAGTCAAATTATTTATCTAGGATATTCAAAATTTCAAAATAACGGTTTTCATAGGAAAACAAAAATATGTTAAGATAATTATTCTCACTTTCCAAAATAAAACCATCCTACAGTGAAAGGACTAAAACTCCAAACTACTACAATTGGTATTAAATATAGTATGTATGACTTTTTGTTCCTTCCAAGATGTTTATGCCAGCAGTGATTAAGTTATGATTAATTTTGTACTCTGACCGACTAACTGCCTGACCAGATCGACAAATTTAATAATCGGTCCCGTGTTTGGTACAGCCTAGACAAAATTATGGACTTTTTATCCTACGCTTCCTATGACATACCTAAATGCGGTGTGTTTTGTTTTTTTACTTAATGCCGAATAGAAAATCTTTGAGCTTGATTATTAAAGACTTACAATATTAAGTATTGGAATATTGTTTTTTAACATTAGGTAACGAGTGGTGATTAACGACCCGATGATTTTGCCTCGCCCACCATTCTTAATGGCACGGGGTTTGTTCTAATTTTAATCGTTTTTAATAGATTTGAAGTTTATTTTATCAAATCCGATACGTGTTCGATTTACCAGAAACCCAGTGCCCGAATTTTCTAAATCATGAAAATGTTAATAAAAATAATAAATTGTCATAAGGGTTCGCAGGTTTTAAAATTTCTGATCTTGATGACGAAACTAATCACACATAAATTAAGCCACAAATCTAATGGTAATTCGTAAGCTTTGTTTAATTGATACAGCAAATCACGTGAAAAGTACCTTTCCTGATTCTTTATGATAAGTCGCCACTGACTACTGCACTCATGACAATCCACCAAAACCTGAGTCAGAAGGCTTCTTAAATACTAAACAAGTTCATTTCATAGAAACAGTTCACCCAAAAAGCAAACAATCATTGGTAGAACTAACACCTAAAACTGTGCCGCTTCAAAAACCTTTCTGTATCCAAAAAAGCACACAATGCCCCGCCCGATTATATTTTAAAAATAATTTTTTATTATTTCGATTTTTATACTTTCTTAAATATAAATAATAATTATTATAATGTTTCTTTAATAATAGGTTCTTATAAAATTCATAATATTTTTATTTGTATGAAAAATATTAAGCTTAATATATAAGCTAAAAAGCTAAAAAAGCAAATATAAAAATATTAAAATAAAAAGAAAGCAAACAAAAATAAAATGCAAACGGGCGAGTTTTGAGAATTTTTCCCATCTTCGCTTCGCCTGCTGAGATTTTTAAATGAGACAAGTTTGTGAAAAATTGAAAAAACAGAAACGAGTTTTAGAGAACATATTAGTTAGCGTGTACTGCTTTTGAATTCCTTGTTACATTAATTTTTCTGCTGCCCATAAAATATTTCGTCTCCTTTAGCCACTCCCAAGACCCACTCCTAGACTGGGGCATTTAAAACCAGCACACAAAAATAATCCTCACCTTCACTAATTTTGTCCCCGCTTAGTCGCCTCCCAAAGATCTGCTCAAACGCCGCACCACTAATTTCTTGTCTCAAAAATTAGTCTAACTCTCACCCCGCTTTACCAAACACGGCCTCAAGTCATATGTTCAAGCATCACAAAGAATTCAAAAGGTACAAAACATGTCTACTATAATTCAAGCAATAAGCATGCGTTTGGCATCCATTCTTCACAAACCCCATACTTTTGGGATGGAGAAATAGATATATCAAAAGATTAATAAGGACTAAATACGAGACTCAATCCAACCCATAATCAGAATATGAAATCAATAAAGACTGATTTTTTTTAAACAATTCCGAAAGCTTATCAAATAAAAAAATTGATTTTTCTTTTTATTAATCTATGAAATCTCAAGATTTCAAATCTAGAATCTAAGAAACCTGCTCTAATATTAGATGTTGGAATCACGAGACATTCCTCCTGAAATCTATGATTTCATATGCAATGGAAGCCAGTGGCCAACATACACCTAATGAAATCATCCGCACCTCCCAAAGCGCAATAATCGATTTATGGTGTCTCACTCCCACAGAGTGGTGCCTCCAAGAAACAATCCATTTTCTTTTTTTCTTTCGTACATGGACACAAACAAATTCTCTTCCCTTCTCGAAATTAGTTCTGCTCGTAAATATAAATATAATGCTAGATGAGTACAGGTTTAGTAGGCTTCGGCTGAATCTACTTACATACTGTTTATACTACCCATATGTAAAACAATCATTCAACTTAATTAAAACCCTAGTTTGCTTATTTGGGCTTAGTTCTAACAATCATGACCACTTAATGTACACTAAAAAATCACTTAGACTCCGTTTGTAAACTCGGAAAGTATTAAAGAAAAAAAATACTAAGGAAAATGAAATTTTCATGTTTGGTTCTACCATGAAATATATAAAAAAATCAAATATAATTAAAATTCCTCAAAATTTTACATATGTTTAAATTTCTTAATCCTTATATAATAGAGAGAAACAAATAATTGAGACATATTAAACTATGATAGGATATATGAAAAATAAAAATAAAAAATAAAATTAAAAAAGGGAAGAAAACGTAGAAAAAAATAAGGGGGTAAAAAATGGGATGGCTCCAATTAAATGAGAGGATTCTGGATAATTCGGATTCTAATGCCCCTTTAGGAATTACTTTTGGGAAAAGTATGTATCTGCACACTGGTACAAAAAATAATTGGACATGATTAAGAAGAAGAAATAGGTGCTTCAGTATGTAAGTGCGGTCATAATGTAAGTGTGTCTTGCTTATCCTTCATAACGCAGAGTTCATTCCCTAAAGGTATTAATGATACCCATATTGTGCTTATTCCGGAGAAGCCGATGTTTGAGGTTATGTAGGATCTGCGACCAATAGGCTTAAAAGGATTTTAGCAAAGGTGATTTCACCAAATCAAGGGGCCTTCATTGTTGGGAGGTCAATTACTAACAATATGTTACTATCTTATAATTTATTGCACTATCTTCATAGAAAATCTCAAGATAAAGTCGGGTATGCCGCTTTGAAAGTGGATATGGCCAAGGCCTATGATAGGGTGGAGTAGGAGTTTTTGGAGAAAGTGGTGCTTCGAATGGGATTCCATGCCAGGTGGGTCACTCTCATAATACAGTGCATAACAACAGTCAAATTTAATATCTTACATGATGGCGAAGAAATAGGCTCAATCACTCTGCATAGGGGACTCAGACAGAGGATCCATTGTCCCCATATTTGTTCATTCTCTATGCTTTTAGGCACTCAGTTCTCTCATTCATTATCAGGAAACCCTAGGCCGCATACATGGTTGCAAGATAGCCAGCGGGGCTCCTCCTCCTATCACACATTTTTTTCGTTGATGATTGTTTTATTTACTTTCGAGCTAACGAAGATAAATCAAATGTTATTAAACAGATATTATCAGTCTATGGTGGAACAACAGGGCAGAGAGTCAATCATAAAAAATCTTCCATATCCTTTAGCCAAAATATCGCTCAAGCAGACCAGGCAATGATATGCTTCATCCTAGAGGTTCGGAAGACTATAGACCATGGAAAATATTTGGGTATCCCGTCGTTCATTTGTCCTAGAAAGAGGAGGGCTTTTGAGTTTCTAAAGGATAGTTGTGGTCGAGGATAAACAATTGGAACAACAAGAAGTTATCCCATGAGGGCAAGGAAGTACCGTTAAAGTCTATGGCTCAAGCTCTCCCGAACTATGTAATGTCCATGATTCTTCTTCTGCTTCAAAAGCTCCTGAAAGAATCTCGACTTACAACCTCAACACTTAGACATTTGTCCATGCATATACCACCTATCGTTCATATGGCACCAGCCCCATTTAACCTTTGGGCCGCTTCTCGTGCCTGCGGCTTCAGGCGGTCCATCGAACGCACGTAGTCATTCAGTGTCATCATCCCGGCATTTTTTTTTTATTGGCATCGTGCCACAGGAAGCAAGTGCTCCCCACCCCACCCCCCTCTCGAGGTTTTAGCTCACGGAGTTTGTTTAGAGTATGGCTTAGCACCGCAGCTTGTTTAGATTGTATCTCCCTTGTCCGAACTCGGAATCATGTGCCGTTTGTTTTGTTGGATTCCTTATTCGCCAAGGTGGTTTTTTTTTTTTTTTCAAATTCATAATTTTTGTCAACCGTTTGACCAATCGGTTTAATTGGTTCATCAGTATAAGACAAGTACTAACACCTGCTTTCGGGTGATTTAAGTAAGGATTTGCTCCTTGTTTCAATCATATCTCCCCATCCGAACTTGAAATGTGCACCGTTCTTTTGTTGGCCTCTTATTCTTTAGGAACATTCTGTCATATGTAAGGGTACCATATTTTTCTGAACGAATCCCGGACTCATTATATCCAAAGTTCAACCCGGTTCATCAAATATAAATCCTGGTGGAGAGCTATTTTTGTGATTTTAAGCTCAAATCCCATATGGATCGTGGCCCATGATGCCCTGTATCTGGTTCCTAAAGGCATTTTGGGTCCATTTTAGTGATTTAGCCTTGCCAGCATGTGTAGTCGCTCCCACAAACCATGGATACTTGCAAGTAGCTAAAAGCTGGGAAGTACTCCCTAAGATAGTCACTTATACGGTACCAGGAGGAGGTAATGGAAGTCGATTCCCAGATTGATCGGGCTCTTTCAAAGCTTGAAGGTGAAAACACCAGGTAGGTCAAAGATTTATGAAACTGTGATAAAGGCAGATAAAGATCAGTTAAATGGTCTTGGGGGTACTTTTCTCTGCTCTGGACACATTTAATGATTTTTTCTAGATGCTTAGCTTGTGGAGTTTTTTTTTTTTTCTTTTAAGGTTCATTAAAGAGGTAAGAAATGTAATTCTCGACTCCACCTCTATTCTTTAAGAGATATTCTGACCAAATTTGAGGTTTTTCCTTAACCATTTGAACCTGTTTTCAAGCTCATACGTGAGAGCTGTCACGTCAAGGGGCCCTAGTTTTAGAAAAACAACAGCTGAGCTGCTGGTTCACTCATATGAGCGAGAATCACATCGCTTGTTTTGTTAGTTTCCTATTCTTTGAAGTAGATATTCTAATCTTAAATTTGAGGTTTCTAAACCATTTGGACAGGTTTTCATGCTCATACGTGAGAGCTGGTTCAACAGTTTTTGCTGGGCATTCCCTATTTTAGAAAACAACGGATTGTTTCAGTTGGTTCTCACTCATCTGAGCTGAGAATCAATCATTGTTTGTTTTTTTAGATTCCTGACTCCTTAAGGAAGGTTCTGACTAATTTTGAAAACTTCTTTCAACCGGATGAACCGATTGGGAAATCGGATAAGTTGGTTTATGAAGTTCAGTTTTTGGAATAGCCAGTTATGGTACTGCCTCTGTTTGACTTGCTCTAGTCATTCGAGTTCTTAATTGCACTCCGTCTCTGCCCTTCTTGGATTCTGACTCTATAAGGAAGGCGTTCTGAAAATTTTTGAAAACTTTCACCATCTGAACCAGCTTGGAAAGCCAAACACCAACTGCCTATTAAAGTTCGCTTCTCCAAATAGCAGCTGCAGTGATTTGCTTTGTTTCAGGTAAATTCACCATATTCAAGTCTAATTGCACTCCGCTTATTTTTTGATTTTTGACGAGCAGAAGGTTTTGAAAATTCTGAGGTAGTCCTGCTGGGAAACCGGACTCCAACCGTATCTACTATGTTCACCCTTCCAAACAAAGGCAGCCTGGGTTGTGTATTGAGTCGATTTATAAGTCTCTCATTTCCAGCCACCCGTGCTTCTAAGTGCATTTACAAGGTTGTCTCTGTCTCCTCGTTGGCTCAGCCTTTGGCATTGCATCTACTTAATTGGTTTCAGCCTACATTTTGACGATGATTTACTAACTGAGGGATTAAGCCATGTTGGTCCCTTATTCATCGATGTTGCTTATTCAGTCGTGGTGTCAGTTCGTCCCATCGACAACGGCTCGCCGCACAAACGCTGGTCCACCGTTACCGCCATTGTTGATTTTCCCATCCGATTCAGCTCCATCTCGCACATCAATGAGCTATGACGGACTCAGAGGATAGTTATGGGTACTCTCACTACACATGTCATGATCGGTCCGGTCAGATACTCCATACTCTTTTAGGTTTTGAGGATCCAGTCATCCTTTAACCTTCTTCTTGGTCGCCCTTGGATTCATGAGGCAGGTTCTATACCATCTTCCCTTCATTAGAAGGTGAAGTTCATACATGAGGGGCGCATTATCACGATACAGTTTGATAGAGATGTTATTACTCCTCTCGAGCAAAGCCATGACGTCCTGTTTAGAGGATGACCAACATTTGACCTGTTTACTCTGACTGTTCAAAGAGTTAGTCTGGCAAGATATTCAGCAAGGGACATGGTGCCCATGTTTATCAATTTCAAAGACAAACAGCGACTTTGGGTGTTCCCAGATGATGAAAGCTAATAGTCCCATATGCCTGGTTTGGGATTTGTCACACAAACAGGCCGCATGAGTTTACTATTATAGTTGATCATGACATACCTTATGGGTTGGGTTACATCCCAACGGCGGATGATGCGCGACACATGGCACGACTGCATAGAGAGAGAGTGAGAGCTCGCATGTTTGGTATTCTCTTCAATTATCCCCTTCGCCCGTACACTTTCACTGGGTTTTACCATTTTTACTAGAGGATCGAGCATGCACCTTAGCAGGAGTTGACCATGTTTCAAAGATGGCTTCCAGTAGATCCAGAAGGATATATGCCCTGTGACGAAGTGTTTGTGCCCCTGAGACCATCGAGCCACCCGAGGCCATGATAGTTGCACCCTCATCACTGGATTGAGCTAGTGTGTTTTCCATGTGCTTTACTGAGGAGATCCCTAACTATGACTTGCCTATGGATTTAGGAGATGTCCCAATGGTGTGATTTTGTCTGATACTTATATGAACACAATGGACATGATCAAAAACCACTGACTGATGCGCCTCGTGGGCCCTGCTATGCTTTTGACATGTTTGGTTTCTATGATTGATTCGGTGCTGTGACACTTTATGACGCTGCACCGGACGTTATGACATGATCGACACCTGCTCACTTGAGCTTCCCCACCAAGCCCCGATCCGCTTGATGCTTGGAATTATTAATGAATATGAATAAAAATCGCAACAGCCAAAAACATAGTAAATCGAATGCATGGCTAATTCACTCCGATCATATTCGTGAGATCGGTCCTGCTACGTGAGTGTCGCCTCATCGCACGTATAGCATCCTAGGTTTACGTGACACTCAAGAGCTCCAAAAGGCTATGGGGACAAATCGACGATGGCACGCATTTCATCCACAGAGACATGGTCAATAGGAGGATCATACAGGTTTTACAGACATGCTGCAGCGCACACATGGATCTTAAGGGTAAATGGAGGAGCACTTACCCTAGTGGAATTCGCTACAACAACAGCTATCGCGGTATCTCGCATGGCACCCTATGAGGCCTTATATGGGAGGCCAAGTCAATCCCCGATTTGTTGGACAGAGGTGGGAGACAGGTCCATCACTGGTCCAGATTCGATTAAAGACACCTCTAAGAAGGTGGGTTTGATACGAAAGCCGCCTTCACGCTAAAGCCTAGAAGAGCTACGCCACCTGACAAACAGCCTACCCTGTGAGTTCGAGGCGGGAAGGAGTCTCACTTTCCTCGAAGGTGATACCTAAAAGATATGGCCGGTTTGGCAACGGAGCTAGCGCCGAGGTGACATCGGGACCCTTCGAGAAGGCCCCTAGAGAAAAGGGCGGCTTGCTTATCTGGCTAGTGCCACCGCCAGTTTATCGTGTGTCTAAGGAGGTGTTCCACATCTCAATCGCCTAAAAACTACTCCATTTTAATCCACTCTTCTCGCATGTTTTAACAAAGTTAAGATCTATTTTATGTTAAATGTGAACAGATCATCATATTTGTGTCTCCGCAGTAATTACGAAAAGTAGAGAATCCCAGTAGAAAAGAAGCAAAAGATTTTAGAAAGGGTGCAGCTGTCGCAACCTAATCTCTTCTATGTTCACGATTAATAAATACAAGCAAATCAAGGAAACTATGTTGTGTTCACACTCCAAGCAGTAAAGGCCAGCCAACTCAAGGCCGAAAAAGAGCTCTAGGTCATGTATTGATAAAGATTTATTTCACACATATTTGAAGAAGATTTTGCCAAAGTCGTCATGAACAACCTTGAACTCGTCACATACATACTTAAGGAAATAGTGAAGAATTAAATGCCAGATTATGTCCTATGGTCATAAACATAAAAGCTGAAGACTAATAGATAAACACTGTCACAATAAGAGATAGTTTTGTCGATAAGAGACAGTTCTGTCGCGACAAAAAATGGCAAGAAGGCAACACAGGTCAGCTACGACAAGTGTTTTTATATTGCGACAAAGTTCTCAGAACCAAACTAGCTCAAGATGGATTTTCTATCGCAACACAAAAAATCCTATCGCGACATAACATTCTGAGTTCACAAAAAGGAGCAACAGAAATTAGGTCACGAAAAAGACAAACCATGTTGCGACAAACAAAACATGAGAGTGAACTCTAGGTCGCGATAGGATTTTGAAGAGCAACACAAGAAGAATGTCGACATATAATGACCTCCTTCCTGGTGTGAGGGTCTAGAAGCAGCTCCCTGTTAACCTCCCGGCTAAGCTGGCTACGTAATGGAAGTTACCATGAAGGTAAGCAGATTAAAGCTACTAAAACGATCTTTGGAAACGTGGGTTATAAATTTTCACTTTTCTATCAAAATCACCTTTAGATTTAACGAAAATCAAATGACATAACGAATTTGCAAAGAGGTAGTGAAACTCGAGAAATACTAAAATCCCTTGTATATAAAAAATACACTCGATATTTTCCAAAATCTAACTACAACATAAGGACCTCAGTCTCATCAAAATATAAGATAAGAATCAATCCAGCATAATTTCTCCTTGACTGTTTTCTGAAAACCATGCATGCATATTTTACAAAAGATATTTACATATACAAAATGCCACATTTTAACTTTTATTACGTTTACTTTACACCTTATCTTATATAAAAATATAACACGTCTAGGGTGAGGATCTGAAAGGTCTTTCGACCGACACACAATACTTTGAAAAATTATTTAAAAACAAAAGCGCCAAACGGACAGTAGTACTATAAGTTCCAAATGTTGTTGTCTCTTTGTGTATACCTCCCAATATAAAATCTGTACATAAATGGTTGTAAAGCATTTTATGATAAAGCGAGTTTTGCTATGAAAACCATTCGAAAACTATTGCGCTGCGAAAATTGTTCGTGGTGGTTAATATCCGAAAGTGCTATCTTTGTAAATCAAGTACCAACCCACTTTGTGGCCTAAGCGTGCGAAAACTATTATAGCTGTGAAAAGCTGTTTCGATGGTGGTTAATATCACGAAAGATGCTATCTTGTAAATCAAGTACCAACCCGCGTGGCCCATTTAAAATACCTTAGACGTGATGCCCGCGGAACCTCAAAACACGGCATTGGTAGTAAACCTCGAACCTTTACGATCTAATATGAGTCAGTTGAACAGTGAGATCTCTATAAGCATAATGGAACCTCGAAACCAAAATGCCCGGTGATGAAACCTCGGAACCAACACCTCATCACCATGTACTATGTTAGCGCGCTAACTATCTATATACCTCGAATGTGCAAAGGGCGACTCACTATATAAATATATACTATATCTAACCCCTCATTCTTAGAAACAGACGATATGATTGAATCATAATGTCCCATAACCACGCCATACGTCAGGGTCTGTCGGCCAGGAAAGCCCCAGTATGCCATGCAGGGTTTTCTTGAAACAGGGCCAAAGCATTTCTTTAATGCGAAATAAATTTTCTCTTGAGTATAACAAGCTTTGGGAGGTAAAAATAATAGCTACTAATTGCATTGTATTTTCAAATCACTTTACAAACTTGTAATTTAAACATTTTTGTTTTAGCGATTTTGATACTCACGCTTTTCTACACTAATTCTTTCAATTCTTGTCAAGCAGCTAGATTATCGTCGGATATCGATCGCTACCTGATTCATACAAATTACGAAAATGCCCTCAGTTCAACGTTTTAACCATAAAACATACGAGGCTTTCAGCGACTATATCGAAGCGAACCCGATTAACAAAACTTTACGTGCTAGTCTCATTCGATAAGGACATCGATAATATGAGGTGAAATTGACTAAAATACCCCTACACATGAAATGCCCCATAAAAACTATCCATTTTAGCAACTTTTTCAAAACGACTCTATGTTATTCGATGTATTAAACCACACACGTCAGCACAACCAAGCAATTTGCACACTTAGTGCTACAATTAAATTTTTTTAGCAATTATGTGGGCACCAAATGCTATTGATAGGCATATGGTAAGATTCTAGACTCAAGGGACTTCTGCAGAGTCTAAAAAAAAACCGAAAACATTTCGAAATTATGTTATTTGTTCGGATAAAATCTTGAAATTTGACCAGTGTCAGAAAACGATTCTCGAGAAATTATTAGGCTGTCAGATCTTATCACGAAAATTCTAAGCTAGTCTAAAAATTTTGGAATTTGGGGTTTCACGACCTTTCACGGCCTCTAAGAAAATTTCAAGTCATTACATAACATTTAGGCTAAAAATAACTCAAGTAGGAAAATTCCCTACCCCTTGGAGTTTGACGAAATGCTAAGCTTTTGGTACCTACGCGTAGCTCTCGTCGCGTAGACCAACTTTGCCTTCTGCTCCGACAAAAATCTATAGTCCGATTTCTGTAGATCTAAGAAAGAAATGAAGACAAGAAAAAATAAAAATAAAAATCACTCTCACCTCTCTCCTCACGCTCTGTCCATCCATCTCCTGCCCATTTGACTTTTATTTTTATTGTTTTTAATCTTTTTCTTTAATTATTATTCTTATTATTATTTGGATAAATGTTTATTGTCTCATTCGGGTCCATTTCTGTCCCGAAAAAATTTATTTCTTTTCAGTTCACTTTATTGTGAATGAACTTAGATCAATTCATTTCCTGACTTCCAAGATTTTTGTAAAAATCTCGTCCCTGAAGTCACTGGCGACTTATCACCCAGAAAATCGTAAAATATTAAGGCTATCGGAGTGGGTAATTTTCTAGGTCACTAGATTTAGGAGGCAAATTTACTTGACCGCAGTCGTTGGGTCATCAGAGATATAGAGGGCCTACAGAACTATGAATAATTCGACAATTTATTATTATTATCCTTTTGAAATTCCCATAATTTGTACTTTCACCCTCCACTTTCCTTAATTGAAAAAGTGCCACAATTCTTTAGCTTTATAATTTCACCCTTAAAAACAACTTTCAAAAATTCTATTATGGCACCAAAATAATTAAGGAAGCTATGAATACACATATACGACCTACGAGTTACACATCTAGTACACACCATCTCGAAAGCGAGGTGTTACAAATCCTCCCTCCTTTAAAACATTTAGATCCTCGAATGAACAAAACTAACATAAAGAGAGGATACCTTAATCAAAACAAGCGAGGATATTATTTGTGCATACGAGCCTCGACTCCCCGCGTGGCCTCCTTGAAATCCCGTGATTTCCAATAAAACTTTGATGAGGCGATTCCTCAAAATCACTCTCTACAATCTACTATATACGTGTTTGCTCCTTATAGGTGAATTATCCTTTAATTCTCTTGGTGATCTCACGAGTACATGGGAGGGATCTAGAATGTACTTGCGGAGCATGGATACATGAAACACATTATGAACCTTAGACAACTCTAGAGGAAGGTCTAGTCTATATGCTACTAGTCCCACTCTGGTAATAATCTCATATGGCCCTATGTATTTGGGCCTCAGCTTTCTGTGCCTTCCAAATCTGAGGACACCTTTCCAAGGGGAAACTTTGAGGGAAGATTACCGTAGCCCGCCTTAGCGTGAATCCTACGGCGTTTGTCAGTATAAATTTTCTGTACGTTCACGGGTGTCTTGAGTGCATGCAGGGCCGATGCGGATCTATCTGGGTAATTTGTACTAACTCACGGGGCCTGTCGGTCTCCTCTCTCCTACTTCATCCCGGCATACTAAGTCACGACACTTAGGCCGTACAATGCTTCAAATGGGCCATGCACATCTTTGGTTGATAATTGTTGTTGTAGGCGAGCTCCATCGGAGATAAATCGCGTATCCCGGCTTCCTTAAACTACATCATGCATGCTTTGAGCATATCCTCTAGCGTGCGAATAGTTCTCTACGGTGACCATCGGTCGCGAGGATGGAAAAACGTGCTAAAAATTCTGTCGAGTCCCATGGCATCCTGTAAAGCGGACGAATGCGGATGTGAATCTGGGGTCTCGGTTTGAGACTATCGATATAGGAACACCATGTAATCTAACTATCTCCTCCACATATAATTGGGCCAACTTGTCTGGCCAGGTCATCATTGCTAGCGGGAGAGAAAATGCGTGGATTTCGTTTAGTACATCACTATCACCCATATGGCATCGTGTTGTCTCAGGAGTTCTCAGGAGTTCTCGGCTTAGATAACCAAAATCCATAATCTTATCCCACTTCCATCTGGGGAATCGGGAAGGCCTATCTTTCTCTTGCGGGCCACGGTGCTGCCTTTTGCTAACATGTTGAATACGGATCTGAAATGTCACGATTTCCTTCTTCATGCCCTTTCCACGATAATGCTCCCTCAGTGTGATGCATCTTGGTGCTATAAGGGTGCATAGGCGTATCTTTGAAGAAATTGAGCCTCTTCCATGATTTCTGGATTTTAGTTCACCTATTTCGGTACACACATTAGGCTCCCTCAACTATTACACCATCATCTACGTCTGGAACTCACGGTTTCCTACCACCCTCAAATCTCAGCCCTCGGCTTAATCATCTTTCTTTGCTTTGATGTCTGATCCACTAGAAGAGGACCAGGCATAAAATGATGTACTTAGTGTCTGTATCCGACTACACTGCAACTAAACTCCCAGATCTCAACTCTATCAACAGCTGGAAGATATAAGGTATGCGAGATAAGCATAGGAACCTCTGGTTTTCGGCAGGCATCGGCACATTAGCCTTCCTGGATGGTACTCTATCGTGCAATCATAATCCTTAATCAACTCTAACCACCGGCGCTGCCTTAAGTTAAGTTCTTTCTTAGTGAAGATATACTACAGGCTCTTATGATCGGTGAATATTTGACATGGAACACCATATAGATAATGTCTCCAGATCTTTAGAGCGAAAACCATTGCTGCTAGCTCTAAATCATGGGTCGGGTAGTTCTACTCGTGCTTCTTTAACTGACGGGAAACATAAGCTATCACTCTACCATCCTGCATCAAAACACACACTAACCCTTGTCTGGAGGCATCACTGTACACCACATAGTCAACTCTGAGGGTGGTGCTAGGGTATCGTCGATCTGCCTCGGTTCTCAGCTATCTTTGGCGGTGTGTTCTTTGAATTTGATCCTTTTCAATAGATTGATTACTTGGGTTACTATCTTTGAAAATCCTCGACAAATTTCTGTAATAACTTTTTGCCAATCAAAGCTGGACTTGAAACATTCGTGGCGCTTCGAGTTCCTTGCTACCTTGATCCTCTGAGGATCCACTAACGCAACCTGGCAGAATGACATGACCCAGCTACTTTATCGACCAAAAGCGCACTTACTAAACTTAGCGTATAAGCGCTCTCGAGAAGAATCTGCAATGCGTGCGGAGATGCTGCGCGCATGTTCTCTGAAATTGCACAATTACCTCTTAGAATGTCATCGATGAATACGATCACAAACTTATCTAAATACGGATGAATACTACATTCATCAAATCCATGAGCATGTTTGGGGCATAGTCAATCCGAATGGCATCACTAAGAACTCGTAGTAATAGTATCACGTCTGACGACCTTAGAAACCATCATTCTCCGGACCCTCAAGCCCGATGGTAGCGACCTTGGGTGATCTTAAGTATAACGAGATCCGTGCAATTGGACAAATAGTTCATCTATCTGACGAATCTTGGTTGCGTATTGTCGCCGTTCAAGCATCTGTAGTCTATACCTGGCTTGTAAACCTGTCTTCTTCTGCGGCTGGGCTCCCAACGATGAGGTACTAGTCGGATGAAGCCGCGCGCAATTCCTCGATTGTGCCTTGATTCTTTCAAATCTTGGCGCCATTACGTATGGAGGAATGGATATCGGCTCAGTCCACAGAATCGGTTCAATAACAAGCTGTAAAATTGCTCTATCGAGGTAAACCTAAAATATCATACGGAAAGACATGCGGAAACTCTTTGACTATGGGTTGTCTTCGACCTTGACCCTCTTGTCTCTATCCACCACAAATGCCAAATAACCTATGACCCTTAGAAGCATTTTCAGTGGTAATGGCATTAATGAGACTAGGGGATCTCTTACGATTCCCAGAAATATCACTCTGGTTCCTGCGGCGAATCAATCTTACTTCTTATAACGATCTAAGAATTTGGCTTCATGCTTGGATAATAGTCCATTCCCGAACTCTCGAAATCACGGATACCTAACTTATCAAGTCGGTTGGAAAATCCTTATTGGATATGTCACTTCACAGAACTATCCTTTCGGATAACATAGTATCCCCATTAGTGCGAAACCACCATCTGACCATCTATAGGTGCAGGACTTTATCAGGTGCCTCTCGATTAGATAGTACTTAAATAAATGAATGAGTGGCCTTTGGGTCCACCAATGCATATGCATCATGATCGTAAAATGAAATAATACCGGTGTCGTCGGTGATGCGTGCCTCTCTTGTGTGTGTAAATACGGGCTGATGCGGGGCAGCTCTGGTCTTGATGGGGGTACTGCCTTTACCTCCTGCGCCCCTACCATGACCTTTACCGGGTGTTATGCGCCACCTCTGCTGAACCACCCACGACTGGCTGGGACCACTGAGTGCAGGAGTAGATCTCTTTTTGTACCTACCTCAGAGGTCTCTACAGCTACTAGCTATGGACAATCTCAAATAAAGTGACCTTCTTGCCCGCAATGGAGACATCTTGTCATGTTCATCCTGCACTCTCCGAGATGCCTCCTTTGACATGTAAGGCATAATGGAAAAGATGATCCTGAAGATTTACCACTTCCTAAATTGCGATTGGGCGGATCCTGGCTAGATCTGTCTCGTCTGAGAGCCCACCACCCATGGGGTCCATTTCTTTCCTTTCTTTCTCACTAAGGCGTAGGTGCTGGGCGACTAGTCTTAGGGAGCACCTCTTTGCCCCTGCACGGCCACCCTTGAGTTCGCGAAGCGTCTTTCTACCTTTAGTACGGCCTCAACTGACTCTCAAGTTATTTTGAGATGCTAGGCTAGATGAAATTTAATTCTTCGTAATGTGCAGATAGAAACACTTATGTTTCCTCGTTTTCTGTATCATGGCACCCGATTTCACGAGCTAAAGAAAACCTCTCTCACTCATATTACATCCTTGTCGAGGATGTTGCTTTAACACAGAAGGAATTCTTATTTTCATCCCGATATAGCGCATAGATAAAATCTATCTATAAATGCTGGGAATTGGTCCCAGTGATTCTGTAGGGTGTCTCGCTGTGGCCTCCCTTTGGAGTCCTTGGCCACTGGTATATCGAACCACGAAAGAGGACTTTCTGCTCATCTGAACACCCCATTACTGCATAAATTTCACTAACCCTTTCTAACCATAAGTAATCTCTGGGTCACCGGTACCATCATAAGTTTTAGCCCCTAATTTTAGAGCGCGTTCTATCATGCCCTACGCTCTTCCGGAGGTTCAGTGGTGTGGGTAGCTTCTGTAACAATCGTATGTGCTGATCCATCGTCAGTCTTTAGCCCTTGGTGCCACGACCCTCGATGGTTCACGCTGGGGGCCACTGATTCATTGAGACATCTTACGTCACGAGGGTGTGCTCGACATTTGCCTCTGGTGGTGCCTCCGGTGCGGAAGTCCCCAGATAGAGCCTGCGACCTGGAATCGAACTTATATCTTGTGAATTTCAAGGTTAAAAGATTCAGTGACACTTTACAATATTTGATGCATGCAAGGATTTAGCGAAACAATATAGGTTGCAATAGGAAAATCATTATAAAAACAATTCTATAGAAATACGGCGGAAGCGAGAGCGGCTTGAGGGCGAACTATACTTTAAAAAGCGCTCTGATACCAACTTGACGGACCCCTTGGTGACGGGGAATCTGTCGGCAACTCCACAGTAACCTCCCACTTGGCTCGCTCATTGACAGAGATTCTGTGAAGTAAGCCATTAAAACTCTTGATTGTCTTTGGAAAATGTGAGTTATAAAAATTTTCACTTTTCTATCAAAATCACACCTTTAGATTTAGCAATCGTGACCTCTTGTTTGCATGGTGGTCGAACGAGAAATACAAAAATCACTGTATATAAAAAAAATACACTCGATATTTTCCTAAAAAATCCAACTACAACCATAAAGGACCTCTGGTCCTCATCAAATATAAGATAAGAATCGATCAACATCAATTTCATCGCCTTTTGTTTTCTGAAACCATGCATGCATATTTTACAAAAAATATTTACATATACAAAATGTCACATTTTAACTTTTACTACGTTTACTTTACACCTTATCTTATATATAAATATAACACAGCTTCTAGGACTGAGGATCCTAGAAAGGTCTTTCGGCTTCGACACCTGCACCTGAAAAATTATTTAAAAATAGAAAACCGTGAGCCAAACGGGCTCAGTGAGTATTATAAGTTCCAAATGTTGTTGTCTGTTGTATGTACATCCCAAGTACAAAAATGGTTGTAAAAATGTTTATGATAAAACTGAGTTTTTGCTATGAAAACCATTTTTGAAAACTAATCCAAGCTATTTATAGCTGTGGCATTTCCGATGGTGGTTAATATCTGAAAATTGCTATCGCGTAAATCAAGTACCAACTCTGTGGCCGCACTGCAGCGTTGCGAAAACAATTTTCTTCTTCAGCTGTTTCGGTGGTAGTTAATATGCGAGTGCTATACTTTAAATCAGAGTACCAACACGTGGCCCATTTAAAAATACCGCTTGGCGTGATGCCATGAAACCTCAGACACGGCATCGATAGTGAACTCTCGGAACCTTTACGATGCAATATGGTTCGGTGAACACGGCGAGATCTACATAAGCATAATGGAACCTCGAGCGAAATGCCTAGTGATGGAACCTTGGAACCAACACCTCATCGCCATATTACTATGTCCCGGTAGCTAACTATCTATATACCTCGAATGTGCGGGAGGGTGACTCACTATATAGGCATATATATCTAATCCCCAAATTCTTAGGCAGAGGCGGTATAGTTAGTCATAATGTCCCATAACCTGCCATGTACAATCAGGATGCATGCGGCCAGGAAGCGGGTGTGCCGTCTAAAGTTTTTGCTAAACCGGGCGAACTAATTTCTTAAGTACTAAAATCGGGGTACTACGCAAGAGTATAACAAATGGGAGGTAAATATGCTTTCTTAATTACATTGTATTTTCAAAGAAGCACTTTACAAACTTGTAATTTAAACATTTTCGTTTTCAACGATTTGAGAGTACTCACCTTTTCTCTACGACTAATTTCTTTCAATTCTTGTATCGAAGCATGCTAGATTATCGTCGAGATGTGACCCTTTACAATTCATACAAATTACGAAAATGCCCTCAATTCAACGTTTTAACCATAAAACATACAAAGGGCTTCCAAAACGACTATATTGAAACGAACTTTGATTCTAACAAAACTTTACGTGCTAGTCCCATTCGATAAGGACATCGATAATATGAGGTGAAATTGACTAAAATGCCCCTACACATGAAATGCCCCATAAAAACTATCAATTTTAAATGACTTTTTCAAAAAGCGACTCTATCTTTATTAAATTGTATTAAACCACACACGTCAGCACAACCAAGCAATTTGCACACTTGGTGCTACAATTAAATTTTTTTAGCAATTATGTGGGCACCAAATGCTATTGACAGGCATATGGTAAGATTCTAGACTCAAGGGACTTCCCATAGAGTCTAAAAAAAACCCGAAAATATTTCTGAAAATTATGTTCGAACTGTTCGGATAAAATCATGAAATTTGACTGAGCTAAATAAAAGCATTACAGAAATTCATTCAGCTGTCAGAATACGGTCAAAAATTCATAAAATTCTAAACTCAGTCTAAAATTTGGAGATTTGAAGTTCACGATCTTTCACGGACTCTGAAAATTTAGTCGATTCACATGCGTTTATGTTAAAAATAGCTAGTAGGAAAATTCACACCTCTTAGGAGCTTGACGAAATGCTAGCTTTTTAAGTACCTACGGCGTAGCTCGTTCGTGAACCAGCTTTTATATAACCGACAAAAATCATGGTGAATTTTTCGTAGATAAAGGAAAAAGACGAAGAAGAAAAAAAATAAAAATAAAGTAAGCTTTCACCTCTCCTCACGCACAATCTAGTCTAGTCTCTTGCCCATTTGACTTTTATTTTATTTTATTTTTTTTAATCTTTTTTTTAATTATTATTCTTATTATTATTTAGATAAATGTTTATTGCCTTATTCGGGTCCATTCTGCTAGAAAAATTTATTTAACTAGGTTAAGCTGTGAATGAACTTAAATCAAACCGTTCTTGACCCAGAGATTTTTGTAAAAATCTAGATCCATGAGTCAGCGATTTATCACGGAAAATCGTAAAATATTCTACTTGATCTCGAGTCGTGAGAAATTTTTTAAGGTCACTAGATTTATAAGATGATTTAGCAACCTGGAGTCTAGTTTTATCATCCGAGATCCCAGAAGAATTTTAGGCTTTCATGAACCATTATGACAATTTATTATTATTATTATCCTTTTGAAATTCCATAATTTGTACTTTCACCCCTCTACTTTCCTTAATTGCAAAAGTGCCACAATTCTTTGAAAACTTTATAATTTCACCCTTAAAAACAACTTTCAAAAATTATATTATGGCACCAAAATAATTAAGGAAGCCTTGGTGCACATATGCGACCCTACGGTTACTCATACCGTACACCCTCTCGGGACGGGGTGTTACAATAGAGAAGTTGATGTTGTGACAAAAAAATTATTGAAGCGAGAATCAGCGTCACATTATAAATTTTTATGTCCGCAGCGATAAAAGCCATGGAAGAGAGTGAAATTATCGCGACATAATGAAGTCGTCGCTCTGAAGCGAAGAAAGAATTGAGATGAGCAAGCAAAATGTGTCGTAACAGGATTTCTATGCCATGACCAAACGACAAGCAACTAAGAGTGAATGATATGCATCCCGACCATAAAAGTTTTATGTCGCGACAAAAATGACTAACAAATCAAAGAGATATTTGTTGCGGCACAACAAACTTGGTCACGACAGAGCAGATAGGCTAAAAGAGGAACATGTATCTCACGACAGGATCCAGAAGTTGGAGGACATAAGAAGCTGGCTGCAAACAGATTTTATGTCGTGACACAAGGCAATCATGTTGCGATATAAATAAGACTACTACACAAAAGTTCTTTCGCGACATTATCAAAGTCTGTCGCAACAGAACTCAAGTAAAAGCTCAAAAATAAAGTCGCGGTAGAAGAATACAAGCTACGATAGAGGCCAGCGACAAGGACTTAAACTCATGCCGCGACATAATTTTTTTATGTTGTGACAGAGTGACCAATTTGGGCCAAACTTTTAGGGATCCACAAAGCAATTAATGAAATGAGACCCAACATTGGAAAGTCTATAAATAGACGCATCTAGGGCACTATGCGCAACTTCTGCCATTCCAGGACTGCTGAGCAGTTGGAGACTCTTGTATATTTTTATTTTTCTTTTATTTTATTTTATTTTCCATTTTTGTAGATTTAGTTTTAGTGAAGCTTTTGGTTTCATTTTCTTGTTTAGATTTTTCTAGATTTGAGTATTGAACTGAAGTGCAGCTTCGAGCTGTATTTAGTTATAAAATCATCCTTTTTATTTCTGTTTGATCTAAATGGAGGATGGAAGGTTTCTGGAGTTCATTTATTTCAAATTGTTTACAAGTTCTATGAATTTTCCTGATCAACTAGTCACTGCAATGAGCAAACCAGTTTTGAAAAGTTGAGCTCTCTCTCTGGAAATGGGTCAATGATGATAGTTATTTTTGAGCACTAAGCAGAAGAATGCTTTAGTTGGGATTCTTGATTTTATTTGATTGGTATTATTCTTAAAATTAATTTTTCTTAGTACTAGTACCATGTACCCAAGCAAGGTGTTATATCTTGCTCTGATTTTTAGGAGGCCCTCTGCCGTGACACAGAGATGGAGAATCCTGAGAGCTTAGAGCAGTTCTTTGTGGGTATGATAGATTAAAACCATGGAACTAATGAACTTTAAGGGATTACTCAGATGGATCATTACTCATAAATGAGAATAGTTGAATGAAGTATCAGTTTAATTTCTCAGAGGTATCTCCTCTTTCTGATGACTTGCTCCAGATCCCGTGTTAGCAAATATCTAATCAAGGAAATGGAAAGTTTGATCAGAAATGTAGGATGAGTTGTCAATTAAATTGGGAAAGGCTTGCAATATCCTGTCTATAGAAGTAAGAATTTCTCAGTCCTAAGCTCTGGGTATGAAGTACTGAAAAGGAAAAATACTTGAATCTTAGAAAGAGGGTTCGATCTTACAAATAGTTGGTTAAGTTGATGAATCATAAATGAACATTAACCTCTAATCAGTGAAAAGTAATGTTAAGGGAGAAATCCAAACTATGCTATTTGCATCTTTGACAAACTCAGTTTTCCAACTTATAGCTAAACTATGAATAAATATGGTGCAGAAAATGATTATTAATCATTGATCTAATTCCAGTTTTGTCTCACTCGGTGAATTCTCAAACCCAATTTTCATTTTCATTATTTTTATGTAAAATACAGAATTCAATTTAGGATTAAAATTCTTTATCATCTTACCATGATAACAGAGGAGTCCAAATAGTAATGATCTTGAGTAGTCAGGGTAGTTAGTCTTTTGATTTATCACACATCCTCGTGCGAACGATATCTGGACTTTAAATATCCACTTTTATTACTTGTACGACATGTGCACTTGCAGTAATCAGGACCAACTCATATTTTCATGAATATATTTTGCAAGAAGAGCAATTAAATCTTTCTATCTATACAAGTTTTTGGTGTCATTGCCCTTGATTAGAAAATGGTCTTTGGTAACACACACACACACACACACACACACACACACACACACATACATACATATATATATATATATATATATATATATATATATATATATATATATATATATATATATATATATAGTGTTTGATTTGGTTATCAAGTTTTGGCGCCACTCACCAAGGGGACTAAATAGTTCAATGGTGGCAACAATAAAAATTTAACACACACATATATATATATATATATATATATATATATAGTGTTGGTTGGTTATCAAGTTTTTGGCGCCACTACCGGGGACTAAATAGTTCAATGGTGGCAACAATAAAACTTTAACACACATACTGATCACAATATATACATGTGTTTAGGTCATATCAAATTTTTAGCCAGTTCTTTGAAATTTGAATAGTTCAATGGTGGCGCTGACAAAATTTGGCTTATACTGATCTAATATATATATATATATATATATATATATATATATATATATATATATATATATATATATATATATATGTGTGTGTGTCTGTGTGTGTGTGTGTATTGTGTGTGGCTGTGTGTGTGTGTGTGTGTGTGTGTGTGTGTTTGTGTGTGTGTGTGTGTGTTTTCGTCATATCCAGCTCATGTAGTGGATTGGGGAGGGTCTGTGATGGGACGCGGGACGGTGTATCATAGTGCTGGGATTTGGTTTTGCAACGCAAGGCCCAGTGCAGTGAATGAAGGTGTTGTGGCAGCCCAGCAGAAGTGGAGGAGCGACTTGGAATGCGAGGACACGATGCGAGCCACCTATCCTTTCCTATTTGAGGATGAAGGTGCGTTTGTCTAATATTGGAAATCTAATATTGGAACTAGAATAACTATTTCATATGCATGTGTTTATGTGTGCTAGTGTGTGTGGGTAGGGCGAAATTCTTTTAGGAGGAAGAATGTAAAACCGGAAATTAGAAATTTTCAAAAATGGAAAATGATAATAATAATAATAATAATAATAATAACTAATGAAATTGCCATGAGTGATCGGGAAGCCTAGAAATTCTCTAGATCTCGGATGGCCAGCCAGATGTGGCCGGGTTGGATTCGTCTGTGAAATCCGATGACCCAAAAGTTTCGTCGGGTACGAGATAGTCGGAATATTTTTATGATTTTCTGGGTGATAAGTCGCTAGTGACTCCAAGGACAAGATTTTTACGAAAATCTCGGAAGTCAGGAAATGGCTTGAGCAAAGTTCATTTAAAATAAATTGAGCGAAAAGAAGTATTTCGGGAGTAGAAACGGACCGAATGAGAGATGGACACATGGCGCAATGTGAGCCGTAGCATCCCAGATTTAAAAAAAAAAGAAAGGAAAGATAAAAGAAAGGAATTGGAAAGGAAGGAGAAAACCGACAATGTGTGTGAGAGCAGGAAGAAGAAAATTCTAGGGAGAGAAGCTCTAACTTCTCTTTAAGATCTATGGAGATCGGACCGACGGTTTTGTTGGAGCAAGAGGAAAAGTTCATCTACGCGAAGAGAGCTACGCGTGGGCATCGAAATTAGGGAGTTTTGTCAAACTCCAAGAGGTAGGGAATTTTCCTACTTGGATCATTTGTTGCCTAAAGGTCATTTAATGGCATAGGTTGTCTTTAGGGCCGTGATAAGGTTGGTAATGATTTAGTCCCGAATTTTGGGGCGAATATTGAAATTTTTAGGCTGGTTGCAGGTCTGAATTTGGGATTGAGGTTTGGTTTTGATCCCGGGACTGATGTCTTCGGGTTTTGTGGTATGTTTAGTATCTGATAATTTGGTGACAAAGCGTGGACGAAGGTGCCTTTGTTTTATATGGGTCCAAGATTTGGGTCATTTTGTGTGTATTGTTGGAAAAATAAATAATATGTTGTTGTGTGTAAAAATCATGTTAATATGTGTTTGCAAGACGTATTAACATGGAAATTATATATAAGAAATATAATTATCCGAAATTTATAAATGTTGCATGTAGCATAACGTAGCATGAAATGACATGATTGCATTTCATATGCACAGTCACATCGCGTCAAGTCGGGTATGGGTGCATGGTATTGTTATTCACCATTCTTGGTTAATGTGTGGTAAGCTCAGAAATGGGACCATGTCTAAAATCGAGATTCACGGTTGTATAAAACAATAATAAATATAAATCACACGTGTTTGGGCATAGCAAGATAAGGTAGATCCCCCCCAGGGTTAAAGACCCAAATTTATATGCGGTTAGACATGATCACCGGTAGTGAAAGCCTGTAAAAATGTCGGAAGGTGCGTGTCGATCCTGCGGTGTGACCCCGAAAAAAGACGTGGCCCATGAATAACATACGGGATTTGATAAAATTCAAATGAATATTGGAGAGTTATCCAATAGTTTAAGTCATTGGGTGAAACACCAATATTGATTTCCTTGCATTGCGAGGTGTAAGAAATTAAAGTTGGGACTTAGGTTGTGGGCATGAGGAGTCCCATCTCATGCATGACATGTAATATTCCATACAAGGTTATTATTTATATGGAATGTATGATTGGGCGTTTTCATAGTTTGCCATTGCATATACATTTGGCGGGAGTAGCCCTTGTGAAATTTTGCTGCGGGCGTTGCTCACTGGGTGTTGGGACCCCCTTTTAAAGTGCCCCGGGGTGTACGGGAGGCGACACTCAGCGAGGCCTTAATTATGAATATAAGGCTGATGTGTGTATGATATTACCTTTGACTAGCATTTTTTGTAAAAAAAAATTTTTGTATAAAATTATAACTAAATTATTTGAGGTAATTATCTAAATAGTCGGGTATGTAATTATGGTAAGAGGCGTGGTGATAGAACTATTGATTGTAATTAAGCATTTTATTTTCATATTTTATATTTAAATGTGAATGAATGGGTCCCGATAAAAGAATGTATATTGGGGATATGGAAAGATGGAACAATGGGATTCAATCTGTACTTATGTTGGGGCCTGTATAGGGTATGATTATCTTGTTATACGAGGTTATATGTTGGGTGAGCTCCTGAGACTAAGGGGGACTCAAGCTAGATTTTGAAATATGGATCCGATAAATGGGACCTGTGGTGTGGTATCGGGTCGCGAAATCTAGGAATTCCTCGAGTTGACGGGTTATCCAATGGGAACCGGTTGGGCATCTGAAGCGACCACGAGAGCTCTGATCTTAGAGAGAGTGACTTCTCTCAACACCCTCTTGTCTCTCTGCGTGAAGGACCCGAAATGGGCTTTTTCCTATTTCCCCCTCATTTTATTCTAATTAACTTAAGTTTGTTAAATTGGCCCACGTTAGCCACATGTCCTCAATCTGGAGTTCGTTTTGTCTGAAATGATTCATTTACGTCGAAAGCGATTCATTTCTTTGCAGTTCAATTTATTTTAAATGAACTTAGCTTAAGCCATTTCCTGATTTCTGAGATTTTCGTGAAAATCTTGTCCCTTGAGTCATTGGAAACTCACCATCTAGAAAATCGTAAAAATTCTAAATGTCTCATAATTTGTCGAAACTTTTCTGGGTCACTAGATTTCACGAGATGAATCCAATGGAGCAGTGCGTTTAATCATCCGAGATCTAGAGAAATTTCTAGGCTTCCCTGAGCCATTCCAACAATTTTACTATTCTTGTCATTTTTAAAAAAAATTTAAATTTTCTCGGGTTTTACAGTGGTATCGATTATTGAATGAGGCTTGTGTTATCCTGTATATGGGGACAAGCAGACTCCAGTTCTAAGAAATGGTTGTGAATTATTGGAAAAGAAAAACAACCAGATCTTAAAGAGGGTCACGTCTTACAAGTAACTGATTAGACCTATTTGTCTTGAAAAGGAATATGGTTATCTAATTAGTGAAATGTATAGTTATGGAGGAATCCAAACTATACTATGTTGCTCTTGAATGGATTTAGAATCCAGACCCATAACAAATACCTGTTTTAAGAACTTTCTGATTTGCCAGCGGAACACGATCCGTTCGATGTTTGGATCCATCCTTAAATATGTTATTTGATCTATTTTCTTTTCTTATGTTAATTTTCAATTTTGTCATTTCAGTTTCTACATTTCGGTTTTAGTTTACTTTCCATCATTAGAAATTTGAAGTTCAAATAGAGAGGACCTTGAGTAGTAGGGGTAGTTGATCTTTAGATTCTCTTATCAATCTCTGTGGGAATGGTAGTGGACTGTTGGCCCTTTGTGTGACTGTTCATGAGCAATTTAATTTGAATAATCTTTGCATTTTTATATGTTTTAAAAATAGAAAAACCAGTAGCTGAAATTTTAGTGCCAAAATAGTGACAAAAATTCTTGGGCAACATTGTTGTTAGGTATTTCAGAGATAAAACAAAAATAAATGGATTCGGTCTATACGAAATCAGTCAAACAAGTTTTTGGCGCCGTTGCCGGGGACTTTAGTTAGTCTTTGGTAGCCGTGTCAAAAAAAATGGTCAACAAGTTTTTGGCGTCGTTGTCGGGGACTTTAGTTAGTATTTGGTAGTCGTGTCAGAAAAATGGTCAACAAGTTTTTGGCGCCATTACTAGGGATCAAAGCAAGAGGTTTATAGATCAATATTCAGCAAAGAGGAGCTGATATTGAGCATTAACAATTTTTCTTTTCTTTTGTAAAGCGACATTTATTTTATGAATTTTGTATTACTTTGGTTTGTTTTCTTTTTATTTTGTGGTTGTGCGCTCAGGTGCCGCTAAGTGCGGATAGGTAACAAGCAGATGAAAGTGCCTATGCGCACTTGAGAAAAATAGCTACTCTCACACAACTCCTTAATCAAAGAAGACCTCGATTATCCCAACTATCTTTGGAGAAAGCTTAGGATTATAGGTCAGACAGTCAATAGCCGAAGAAGAATTGATTGATGCCTTATGGAATGAGGTGAAAAAGGACAAAAGAGAATGTAACAACATGCTTTTAAAATTAGGAAAATTTGCAATTGTAGTTAAAGAAAAAGAATGAATATGCAGTGAGGTGAGCTACTTGATGGAAATGAGGAAGGTGAAGAGCAACATCTTGGACAAAATTGAAAATGTTTTGGTTGGAAGACAAGTTCAATTTATAGACTTAATGATTTTAGGCAATGATGAGGACAAACAATTTTGTGTATCTATGGGAAGACCTCAATGCCTGGTCGGAGGCATGGTTGATCTGAAAAATGGGGAAATGACCTTACCTGGTAAATTAAGGAAAAAGTAAAGTTCAATCTTTGCCAAAGCATACAACTGACCGATGAAGAAAAGAATTTCTACACGCGGATAGATGATGAGTCTAAAACTCATCTATTTTTAATCCATTTTTTAAATAATTTTTAAGCTTGTTTCCGTGATCTATTTTGGCACAAATTATGGAATATTCACCAACTTTGTGTTTTGCAGGTGTTAATTGAAAAAGGAAAGAATTCCAGCATAAAAGAAGCAAAAAGGTGGAAATTGTAGCAGTTTTTATCGCGACATAGTTTTTGTCTATCGTGACAGAATTTAAAGCAAATCAAAAGAACTATATCGCAGCCAGTAGCTATATGTCGCAACAAAGTCTAAGCTAAACTTCAGGCAGAAATAGAATCTTTGTTGCGATAAAGAGTTCTATGTCGTGACATTGCTAAAGAAGAGTGAAACGAAGATTGTCGCGACAATCCCCTTCCTACTATGTAACCTCTAAAAAGGTTAAGACCCAACACATATGAACTCTATCGCGACAAAACCACGAGTTCTATGTGACATAAAATGGCAAGAAGAATACAACCTGAGATTAGGCGAGGCAAGTGTTTTTATGTTGGGATAAAGTTTTGACATGAAGCCCGACTCAAGGAAGGGTATGTCGTGACAAAGTAAAATCACATGCGCGACATAACTTTGAGATTCTAGAAGGAACAATAGAATCTACGTCACGACAAAGATTAATTGTATCGCGACAAAGAAGTTGAAAAGCGACCTGAGGAATATGGACAAAGAAATTCATATTGCGACATATTAAAGAAGATGGCCGAGTCTCTGTCGAACAAATAAGTTTCACATCATGACAATAAACTATGGAATGATAAAATTACATTAAACTCTGAGAAGAAAATCTATCGCGATAAGTATTATCGGCTTTGAGATGAGCAGTCGGGTTTGTCTGACAATGATTTCTATGTCTACAACAAGCGGCTGGCAGTGAGGACCGAAAAGAAGAGTTTGTCGTGACAAAAGAAAATTCTTTCATGACAGAAATTGTGAAGAAGACAAAGAAATCCTATCGCAACATAGAAAACTCTGTGGTGAAAGAGTAGACAAGCTGAAAAGAAAAATGTTTGTCGCAACAGTTTCTAGAGGCAGGAGTGTAAAAACAACTAGTTGCAACAATTTTGGTGTCGCAACACATGACATTCCTATTGCGATAAGAACAAGACAGTTGAACCAAAAT
The DNA here is from genome assembly GCA_016808115.1 of Tetrastigma voinierianum. NCBI lineage: Eukaryota > Viridiplantae > Streptophyta > Magnoliopsida > Vitales > Vitaceae > Tetrastigma > Tetrastigma voinierianum. Next base: position 301,766 of record JAEQBH010003380.1, on the reverse strand, counting down.
TCTGTTGCAACATTATCAAAGTTTGTCGTGATAGAATCCAAGCAAAAGCTCAGAGAACAGGTCGTGACAGAAAACTGCATGCTATGACAAAGGCCAGCGACAAAGACTGAAAACTCTGTCTCGATAGAACTTTCTATGTTGCGACATAGCGACCAATTTGGCCCAGAATTTTGGGGATCTAGAACGCAATTATTGAAGTGCGGCCCAACATCAGAAAGTCTATAAATAGACGCATCTAGGGCATTGTGTGTAGCAGCTTCCGCTAAAAACTCTAGGACTTTTGGGTAGTTGAAGACTCTAGTATATTTTTAATTTTTTTAATTTTTTTTCTTTTATTTTTTTATTTTCCATTTTAGTAGATTAAGTTTCAGTATAGTTTTTAGTTAGTTTTTCGTTTAATATTCTAGATTTAGGTAATGAACTGAAGTGCAGCTTTTATTGATAAAATCATCTTTCTCATTACTGTCTGATTTAAATGGAGGATGGAAAGTTTTTGGAGTTCATTTATTTCAGTGCGTTTACAATTTTAGTGAATTTTCCTTATCAGTTAGTCACTAATATGAGTGAATCAGTTTTGAAAAGTTGAACTCTCTCTCTGGAAATTGGTCAATGATGATAGTCATTTTTCAACACAAGGTGGAAGAGCATATGAGTAAATTCTTAGACTATTTGATTGGTATTATTTTTTTAATTTAATTGTTCCCAGTACTAGTACCCAGGTATTTTGAGCAAAGTATTGTATCTTGCTCGATTTCCAAATTTCTACATGACCTGATGGAGAATCCTAAGGTATATGTGGAGTTATTTGTGGGTATGGTGGCCCAATACTATACTGAGTAATGAACTTTGATGGGCTACTCAGATAGATCACCAACTCACTCATGATTTGAGGATAGTTGAATGGCACATTGATGGTTCATCCTCGAGTCTATCTTTGTTTCTAATGAATTAGGATTTTGATCATAAGTGTTAGCAAAAGTCTGTCAAGGAGATGGAAATTTTCATCAAAAATGAAGGATGAGGTGTCGATCAAATTGGAAGGCTTGCAATATCTACGTCTATGGGCAGAATTCTCCAGTCTAAAACTAGGTATGAAGTACTGAAAATGAAAAATACTTAAATCTTAGAAAGAGGGTTAGATCTTACAAGTAGCTAATTAAATTCATGTTTCAGAAATGAACATGAACCTCTAATAAGTGAAAAGTATGGTTAAGGGGAGAATCAAACAACACTACCATTGCATCTTTGACGAGCTTCAGTTTTCTAACTTGTAGGTGTTTATCATCGATATGGTGTATAAATCGATTATTACTCATTGATCTAGTTCCAGTTTTGTCTCGCTCGGTGAACTCTCAAACCCATTTTTATTAGAATTTATTTTCATGTATAGTAAAGAAATCAATTTAGGATTAAATTTTTAGTCCTCTCATCATCCTGACAGTGGAGATCAAATAGTAATGATCTTGAGTAGTTAGGGTAGTTAGTCTTTTGATTTATCATCATTCCTTGTGGGAACAATATCTTGACTTAAAACATCCACTTTTATTACTTGTATGATCTGTGCACTTGCAGTAATCAAGACCAACCTTAAATTTAAAATGAATCTATTTCGCAAAAAGAACAAATCCATCTTTTCATATATATATATATATATATAATTTGATCAACAAGTTTTTGGCGTCATTATCGGGAATTAGATAATAGTCCTTTGGTGGTTGAGTCATAACTTTGTTCGCATATATTTTGGTCTCAACAAGTTTTTGGTGCCATTGTTGTGGCGGTACCAAAGGTTTGGCACACACTGATCTCATAATAGATTTGGTTAACAAGTTTTTGGTGCTGCTGCCGGTGATTAGATAATAGTCCTTGGTAACAGTGTCATAAATTTGTATACATACGGATTTGGTCAATAAGTTTTTGGCGCCATTGCCGTTGGCACAGTCCCATAAATTTTTATAAGTATATATATGAATTTGTTTGCACAGTTTGGTCTATACAAAAATTGGTCAACAAGTTTTTGACACAATTGCCCAAGACTTTGCTTAGTCTTTGGTAGCTGTGTTAGAAAATTGATCAACAAGTTTTTGACACCATTGTCGGGGATCGAATGATGAATTTAAAAATCAATATTCTAACCAAAAAGAGAGTTACTAATTTGGACATTTTTTTTTAGTTATTATAAAGTTCAGAAAATCACAAAAACAGTTTTAATGGCAGGCAGTGGCTGAAGAAGTTAATGAAAATTTTCTATGAGCTTAAATGGAAATAACTGTTTCCCACAAATTTCATTTGATCTTAGTGTGTTTCTATTTCAGGAAAAACAGTAAATGCACAGAAAATCATAAACAGATTTGCTGCCTCTAGACACTGAAATAGAGAGAACAGTGAGAAATTTGAGGAAAATCACAAGTGCAGAATCTAGAAGTATGGCAAATCAAAGAGAAAGACTATAAGCTATTCTAGAAGAAGAAGTAGTAGATAAACCTCAGAGGCCTAATACTATGGAAGACTTTTGGAGGCCTATTATTCAAGAGAAGTACTCTGCTGTGAGACAACCTACCATAGAAGCCAACAATTTTGAACTGAAACCAGCTTTGATTACTATGGTACAATAGCACCAGTTTACTGGTCATCCCTTTGAAGATCCCAATGAGCATATGGGAAGATTCATGAGGATGCCCAACAAGGTCAAGCTGAATGGGTGAAACCAGAAGTAATCAAGTTGTAGCTCTTACCCTTTTCATTGAGAGATGTGGCAACAACTTGGTTTGAGTCATTGCCAGTTGGATCAGTGAATAGCTAGGAAGAGTTGATAGAGGCTTATATGGGCAAATTTTTCCCTCCAACCCTGACATCTAAAAGAAGAGGAGAGATTATAGTCTTCAAGTAGGAGGAGGATGAGAGTCTCTACAATGCATGGGAGAGATACAAGAGACTACTAAAAAGATGCCCTATGCATGGAATAAATCTGACTACTCAGATGGATATATTCTATCATGCTATGAATTATGCCTTAAAGGGTATAATTGATGCAGCCTGCTGTGGGGCTTTCAAAAGAAGAAGTGTAGAGGAAGCAAGGCAACTAATTGAAGACCTTGTCAAATGCAACCTGGCTCATTTGAAGTCTGGGACCGGCTGCGGGGCGGGGAAGTGGTTTACTTGAGGCTTAATAATTGTGAAACGCCATAGAAGCAAAGTTGGATGCAGTGATGAACAAACTTGGAAACAATGAAAGAAAAATGCACACAACATTAGAAGTGGGAGCAGTAGAAGAAAGAGAGAGAAGAAAGAGTGCTGAAGAGGGACTAAACCATGAGGGTTCCTACCAGGTTGAGGAGGAACAGTACCTGGATGCTAACAGGAGCTACACTTTTAAGCACAACCTCAACCTGCCTACTCACTATACACCAGCACTCAAGAACCATGAGCATTGCTCGCATGGTGGAGAGAACCACGACAAGGTCAGGCTGGACAGTATCAAAGCAATATCATGCCTCACCTAGGTTCCAACAACAATAACAACAGCAAGCAAGACAGAAAGTAGATAATCAGGGGCAGAGGAGATCTAATTTCTTTGAAGACCAGATGCTTGCTTTCATGGGGGAAAACAAAAGGCTACTAAACTTACATGAACGGTTCTATTTGAGCTAGCAGCATTCTGAGCAAACACAAGCGTATTTCAGGCCAACCTGTGCCTCTTTGAAAAATCCTAGAGACTCGGGTAAGACGTTTATTCCTATCAGCCAAAATCAACCCAAGGACTCATTCCCAAGTGACACAAGGAAGAATCCGAAGGATTAAATTGGTCTGATTCAGAAGAGGAGGGGTGAATTAGAGCTGATAAGTTGAGTCCAGTTGCGAGGGAAAAGTTTTCTTGAAACTAGAGACGTGCATGACAAATGTCTAGTTAAAAACGATGTTGAAGCGGCTTCTTGGGGAGGCGGCCGAAGTAGAATTTTAAATTTTATTAGTTAGATTAATTTGGTTAAAATTTTGTGTGTTTGTTGTTTTAGTTTTAATTATGTTAGAAGTTTTATTTTTAGTTGTTGCTGATTTTTCAGGACAATGAAGCTATATTAAAGATGAATATTATTAGGAAGCACACTTTCTCAAACTAAAATATGCACAAAATAGCTACAAGGGGAAGTATTTCTATTTCCCTAAATTTTTTTTTAATGATAATGCATAATTGAAGTTTGAGGGAATGCGATTTTATTTTAAAGCAGAAATTGAATATTAGCTTTGTTGGTTTAAAATTTTTTTTAGATATTCTGAATATCATCTTGGTGAATTATATTAAATAAAGAAATGAAATGTTGTTGTTCATACTTGAATTGAGGTTCTTTGATGATTAAATGAGTTTTGACAAGTATGTTAAGATGGATATTAGTGAATACACGTTGCTTTGGATGTATCTTAAGTGAAAACTGGGAATGATGCAATTCTGGAAAATTTTAGTTCAATGTCGCGACATACTTTCTCTGTGTCGCAATATAATCAACTTTGGACTCAAATTGAAAAAAAAAAAAAAGTTTTTGTCGTGACAAAAAAAATTTTCATTGTCGCGACATAAGTTCAAGAAGAGCATCAGAAAGAATGTCGCAACATTTCTCTCAATGTCGCGACATTTGACTAGCCTAGTTTAAAATTGATTGCACAAAAAAAAAAAAAAAAAAAACCTCTATCGCTAAAATTGTTTTTATATGTCGCGACATAGTATTAAAAATGGAACAAACCCTAGGATAGTTGTTGTTGCGACATTTAATGAAGGCACAAAAAAACAGTTAGATTATAAATAGAAAATTTTTGAAAACTGAAAGGCCACCTTTCTCGCAAGCCATGACAGCTACAAGCACCGTAATCAAACCTCTCTCATCTTGCCTTCCCTAAAACCTAGAGTTCCAAAACCCTATCCGACCATAATACGAGAACATGCATACCTCATTCCAAACTTGAGCGAGATGATGGAAGCATACAGTAGGAAGAGGCGTGAGGAACTCAGTCGAGGGAAATGCAAGGCGAAGAAATTTGAAGATAGAAGAGCTTGAGCCTTTAGAGGGAGAATCAAGAAAAAGGAAGACGGGAGCTAAAGAAGCTGAAGCAAAGAAGGGGAATGAAAAAGTAAGAAACTTGATCTCAGACAAAGTAATAACTTTAATGGAGAAAAGTCTGAAGGACAGAGGTTTCCTAGTTGAAAGAGGATTCAAAAAGCTGATCTCCCATTTCTCTAAAATGCTTGAGAAGGGAGGATGGCAATCACTGGGCAAGCACAAGGAACCTGGCTGTGTTGTAGTGGTAAAAGAATTTTTTTCTAATATGGTGGAAGAGGAAGGAAAGAAGGTATATGTCAGAGGAAAATGGATAGATTTCAGCAAGGAAAAGATAAATGGATTGTTCAATCTAAAGGTGTAGAAAGATAGCTCAAAGTTCAAGAGACAACTAAAGGAGCCAAAGTACTAGAAGATAGTGGACCTACTGACAGTTGAAAAAGGAAAATGGAAGGGGATAAAGAAAACCCTTTATAAATCCATTTCCAAAGGTGATTTAACTGAAAAGGCTAAGGTATGGTTTTATTTTATCAACTCAGTCCTTTTACCATCAAAGCACCTCAGCATAGTGAGAAGGAACGAAGCAATCCTCCTCTATGCACTTCCGAAAGGGTACAAAATAAATGTGGGGAAGAAAATTGAGAATTCAATCTTGAGCTACTCCATAAGCGAATGTAGGGGCTTAATTCCACAACCAGCTACAATCACTAGCCTTTGCCTTCTTGGGGGAGTAGAGAGAGGAAGATAGGAAAGAAGAAGCATACCTAGGGCATCCTCGACCTTGGTAGGTGACTAAAGGTCCTAAGAACAGAGGAAAGGGGAAAGAAATAGAGATGGAAGAAGAAAGGGGGAAAGAAAGGCGCAATGAGCCAGCACATTGGGAAAGTCCACCCCAAAGGCAGCAAGAATTTTAGGGAAGCCAAAGCCCCATCTGGGATGTACCTCTAGACCAAAGAGAAGTCCATTAGGAACAAGCTGAAAGTTCAGGGCACAAATGTAACAACACAGAACTGATGGAGATGTTGAAATCCATGAAACAAGGAATGGAAGAGAGGGATAACCAGCTAAAAATCCAACTTCGGCTCAAAGATGAATATATGGATGCAAAGCTCAGAAGAAGGGATCAAAATCTGGAGGATGCATTGAAACAAAGAGATGAAGAATGGAGAGCTGAATTGGAGAAAAGGGACATATAATGGAGAACAAATATAAGAGATAGAGAAGTGGCTTTCTGGACTAAAACAGGAAAATATGAAGTAGGGTTGATAAAAATGATGGAGGATAGAGACAACGCCCTAAAGGCAAGCCTGGAATTGAGGGACAATAATTGGTTGAATAGTCTGGCACATTGTAAGCAAAGTTTTTGCATAATGACCTATGAGCAAGTTAACAGCAGGACACTCCTGGAATCATTAGCTAAAAGGCAGCGATAACTGATAGAAAGCAATGCGAAGATTTTAGATTGAGCTATGAAGACGGTCTCAAGCAAGAAGAAAGTGCCACTGCCACAAATCAGAATTTCAAAATGTGTACCTTACAGAGTAGCCCCTCAATGTGACACCCCGAAATATACCCTAGTAGTTATCGGACTTGTTTAGGGTATTTTGTAAGTATAATTTGATTGTTTCGTGAGTTAAATGCGAACCACGGAAACGAGAGATCCGGAAAGTTACAAAACTTAAGGACAAAATTGTAATTTGTCCAAGGGGCCAAAAAGACATGGATTAAGAAGATTTGGGGCAAAATGAAATAAAAAGGAAAATTTAATTATAAATAGAAGAGAGTTATGGGCTTAAAAATAAAGAAAAGTTAACCCAAAAATGGGTTTTATTTGGAGAGCCAAACATGCCCTTAGCAAACATGGGTTTAAAAGATAAGTTGGTCTCATTTGAAGGAGGAGAAAAAAATCGTGAAGGAGGAGGAGAAGAGAAGAGGAAGAGGAACAAGATGGAGGAGCCAAGATCAAGCCAACAAGGTATGGATCTTTGGTTTTGTATGGTTATTATCTTGTCTAAAACCTAGGGTTTGTTAGGATGAAATCCTAACTAAAGATGTATTGAAATTAGGGTTGTTAAAACTCTAAATGTGCCTGAGATAGTTGTAAGATCCTCTCTCTTAAGTTGGATTCATGGTTAATTGTAAGTAAATGAGTTAGGGTTTAGAGTAAACCTAATTAATATTCATGTTTTTGTTGAGGATGGGTCATAACCCATATTAGAAGGGTTTTGGAAGAAATTCATGAAAGAATTTTGAAGAAAGATATCTAATTGAAAGATGAATTGTGTAGAAAAGAGTTTACAAGGTGAATTTGAAATGGTTTTGAGGTGTATATGGAGGATAGAGTTGATTAGGGTTGAAACATATGGAAAAATGTGAGAAAACACACATTTTAGGGCATTTCGGGTGACTTGTACCGGTACACTTTGAAAGTGTACCGGTACACTTCGTTACGGTCATTTTGGCCAAAGTGTACCGTACACACTTTTAGGGGTGTACCAGGCCGCACTACTGCTCTGTTCCGGTTCGACCAGTTTTCGTATTTTGGCCATAACTTGCTCATTTCTTATCCGATTTGAGTGATTCAAGTGGCTACGTAAAATAGACTTCAAGGAGAACAAAACATAAAGAATAGGTATCACCAAATTCTTATCCTAAGTGGCCTAAAAATTCACTCAAAGTGGGGCCATGTGCAAGCCAAATTCTGGTTCCAGTTTTGAACATAGAGTAGGGTTGTTTGGACGTGGCAGGTTTAGTTATCCCAGGTGGGTGATTCAGTTGGAATGGGAACCCTTAGCACCTTATATTTTAAAATAATTACAATGACCTAGAGTCAAACATGAAGTTAGATCCAGGAAAAATTAGTAATACGAACTGTTCTAGTGTAATCCGAGATGCATGGAAGCTAGTTTGGCATGAAAATGCCATAACTTTAGTTTGGATGATCCAATTGGATTGATTCCACTTCCTAAGTAAAGTAGATTCATATAGGAATAAGAATATATGAATGAGGTGTGATTCCACATACATCATACTTCACAAGAATATGAAGTGCATTTTGTAATAGGCATGAAACAAGGAAAATGTAGAAATTGAAGACTGTAAAGATGTGTTCATGAAATATGAAAATGATTATGGAAAATGAAAATGAAAACGAATTGAAACATGATTGTGAACATGAGAGGCAATATGTCATGAACACATAATGTGGTTAAGTGATATATGATTATCACATATAGCGGAAAATGATAACAAATGATAGGAGTATACATGAATGAGTATCGTGAATGAACACGTGAATTAGGTATTTATGAATGAGTATCTGGGGAATGAAGTATACGTGAATGAAAATGTGAATGAGTTTATGAAATAATGTACATAGATTGAGTATATCTTTGAAAGATATCACGAAAGTGATTATGAAGTGAAATGGGATATTTGGCTTAGAATGAATATGAATGATGATAAAGGCGGGATTCATTAAGCGGAATCGTCGTAAATGTGAATTAATTGATATGTCGAATGAATCGCTGACGGGATGCTTGTCGGCATCCGTCCACGAAGGCACCGAAATTTTCAATGTCACTTGGCGGGATGCGCGTCGGCATCGTCGCGTGAAACTATGGCATTGAAGAAATGTCCCACTTGGCGGGATTCACCAATTGGATCCGTCATGATGGCGTATGACATTTAATTGATACCACATGTCGGGATGCACCAAACGGCATCCGTCATGGTGGGAGAACTGAATAATTGATACCACATGTCGGGATGCACCAAACGGCGTCCGTCATGATGGGAGAACCGAATAATTGTTACCGCGTAGCCGGGGGATGCAAGCGGCGTCCGTCATGTGGGAGAATCAAATAATTGATACCACATGTGGGATGCACCAAGCCTTGGCGTCCTTCATGATGGGGCAGAATAACCGATTACCATGTCGGGATGCACCAAGCGGCATCCGTCATGATGGGAGGCAGAATAATTGATACCACATGCGGGATGCACCCAGCGGCATCGTCATGGATGGGAGAAGCAGAATAAGTGATACGCGTGTGTCGGGATGCGCAAGCGACATCGTCGTGATGGAAGGAAGCAGAATAAGTGATACCGCGTGTCGGGATGCGCAAGCGGTGTCGTCATGATAGGAGAACCAAATAATTGATACATGGGATGCACCAAGCGGCATCGTCGCGATGGGAGAATCAAGCGGCATCGTCGTGATGGGAAGCCAGAATAAGTGATACCACGTGTCGGGATGCACTTGAAGCGGCATCGTCATGATGGGAGAGCTAGAATAATTGATACCACGTGTCGGGATGCATAGAACGGCATCGTCATGATGGGAAGAGCTTAGAATAAGTAATACCACGTAATAGGGGTGCACCAAACGGCATCTGTCATGATGGGAGACCGAATTGTAAAATGTGTAGGCACATTACTGAATGATGATAAGAGGCGGGATTCATTAAAGCGGAATCAGTCGGAAATGTAATTAAATAGTCAAGTAAAATAACCAGCAATGACAAGTGTAAATGGGATTTTTATGTATGCTTAAATCTCATAAATTGGTGTAATTGGATGTGCATTGAAAATGCAATATTTATTGATATTATAAATGAAGTGTAAAATGAAAGCATCACACGAAAATTAGTAGCATGAGTTTATGTCAGATAAAATGGCATTATTTTGTAAATGCCTTCATTAGGATGTGAAGGTTATAGGTCTTTGAATTTGTAAATGGTCATGGGATTTCGAAAGAAGTGCTTTAAGCAATTAAAAGGTTTGAAATAGAATAACATAAACAACATGTTTTGGAAAGATAATTGAAAATGTCGGAGTAATAGGGCTCCGACTTGAATCATGGCCGGTCCAGTCGAGTTAGTCGCGACACTTTTTAAAATAAAAATTTAATAAGGCAAATCAGTGTTTTCATTGAAAGCGTCGGGTAAATTGGGCTCCAGCTTGGATCCGCCAACCGGGTCAAGTCGGGGATTCGGGTCGCGACACTTTAAAAATGAAAATTTAATAAAACGAAAACTAAAAGGATTTAACGGGCATCCCAGATCATGAAATGTAAGTTCTAAAGGGAGTTGATTAATGGCTTGATTAGTGAATATGATAAGGAGTCTAATATGTATTGGTATTAGTTTGATTTGACTCATTATGAATTTAATATAGAAAGCGATACATTAGAATTGCCATTGTATACGTATAAGTTTACTTTGAATATAATTTGATCTATCATACGTATAGTAGATATGAGTTACAACCTGTAAAGGGGCATGACACGCGGGGGAAGTAATATGAACAAGATAATGATAAGGAATCAAGAAAGATAGGAATACCATGTAAATATGAGGTGGGTTGAAGTCATAAGAATAAGACTTAGACCTTGTATAAAGTAAAAGTAAAAGATAGTGATGGCGATTATTGTTATTGGTCGTTCTGTCTATGTTTACTAAGCGTAAAGCAGCACGGGTGTTCAATCCGTATAGAGTGCGAAGAGGAGATAAAGAGGGACGGGACGATTCCACACCGGCGGCCGGGCAAATACGAGGAGATAGGTGCTCACTTGAAATAGCATTCGCGATCTCGATGTTTGTTTTAGATATAATTTGTATAAGTAAATGGGACTTAGTATATGTGTATAAACTTTAATGGATACCACTCCGGTGGTAGTTCATTAGTAAATGTAAATGATTGTTTGTTATGAAAAATATTGTTTGTAAAAAAAAAAAAAAAAAACAGGTAAGAAGTCCCAGTATATGGTTTCGCACCCCGAAACCGGTTCAGATTAGGCAATCGGTTCGGGCCGGGAATCGGGTTGTGACACTCAAGGTGTAACAGACCCACCAATACCCTTCTCTAACCCAAATCCAGATGAAGAAAGACCTTCTGAGCCTTGTGAAGCACTGGCTAAAAATAAAACCCCTAGTGCAATAGAAAAGAAAGAATTAACCCTAGTGGAGGAGGTTGAAGAATACTTAAGAATGGAAGCGGCCAGAGAGAAGGCTGCAAGGAGTAAAAAATGAACATTGTCTTATCTTCCATCTCTTTCTCCCTTTCTGTACCCAATATCTAAATCCTGGACATATTCAATAAAATAGAAAATTCTTTGAAAGCTTGGTGTTCACTTTTATTTTTTTATTTTTCATTTCTTTGTTGGTTTGTTTTGTTTAAATTTTCTTTCCTTCCTGTTTGATAGTTAGAAATTTTTTACTTGTGGTAAATAGCTTAGTTGAATAAATGAGAAACCAATTTCCCGGATGGAATTGCTAAATAAGTTGTGAATTGTTTTTTGGAGCTGAATTGTTGATGGAATTGAGTTGTTGTTGTATTACATTTCTCTGAACTGATTTGTTGATCTTCCTAATTGTAAACAACATAACAACAAATCACAAAACCAAACAAACAATCTGATAGATGCATTGGGGTAGGATGAAATGAATGGAAAGGGAGAGTTGTAAGGTTATGAATAAATGTGTTGAACTTCGAGAATAAGGAAGGCTTTAATAAATTGATGGAACAGATAAGACCTATAATTCTGTTTGTGTAAATATTTTGGCTATAAAAATATTTTGATGAACTTTGTACATGGTCAACAGTAACTCTGAAACAAATTGTGCCAAGATTAGGGACATCTTCTAGGATCCATCACAGTAATCTCTCCATTGTCCTATAACTTGTTGGATTATTACTCAAGGCGAAATTCTAGGTAATACCACTAACAGAAAATGATTTAGGCCATCCTTGGAAGTTTGAGCCTTTCAAAGCCTGCCCCTCTGATATGCATTAGCATACACATAGTTCCTTAGTTAAGCCTATAGCCAATCTCATCATCAACCAGCAAATGAAAAGCCAAATTCCTTCCTTACCCATAATCCTACATTAAAGAACCCTTATTTGCCCAGATTACAAGACAAAATAAATCAATGACAAAAAGGGACAAATTTGGGGGAATATTATTTTAAGTTGTAGAGAAGGATAAAAAGGGTTTAGAAAGAAAAAAAAAATGCATAGAGATAAAAAGAGATGAAGAGAATTATGAAAGAAGCTGTGAAAAAAAGAAAACATCAAGGAGGAATGAGTTTGGTCTTGTAGCCTTCCTCCCTTGAACAATTAAGTTTTTAGGGGTGTTCAACACACAATACCTAATACTTATTTGGTATAGTTACTAACCCGAGTTCGTTAAGGGTGGTAGAAGCTTAAAAAAGATAACATTGCACCATTCCATAAAACCTTAGTGAGGGATGAAAAGTGAAAAAGCTTCTAAAATAAGGAAGAGAAGTTATCTTCTGTGTGTGGAAAATGAAAAGAGAAAAAGATAACACAATGAAGAATATGTAGAAAGATGCACAAAACCTAATGGGGAGGTTAGAAACTTACAATCAAGAGAAATCAAGGATGTATCAAGAAGGCAAGAGTGTAAGTTCTCAAAAATCTGGGTAAAGTTGAGCCTAAAGTGTCCAATTATCTACCTAATTACCCAAGCCATACATTACAAGCCTAAAAGACCTATTTGATCTTGAAGGTGGTATTATGCCTACATTAGTGGAGATTAATATGATAAACAAGCATATGGGACTCTAAAAATAAAAGAGAGCATGCCAACTGAGTATTATCCCAGAAGATTAACTGATCTGCCAAGGAAAGAGAGGAAAGACCATCACACACACACAAATCAAGGTTTAATGATTTAATTGTTTACACCATATGAATTATTTGTTGGTTCAGTGAACTTAATTGAAAATATTCCTAATTCTAGATTTGAAACATGTTTAGAAATAATTTTACAATTGACTTATGTTTCCTATCTAATTGAGTTTAAAACAGAAAATATCCTTAAAAATAAAAGTTAAATTGTTTGAAGACAAACAAAACTTTCTTTTCTTTGCTTGGGGACAAGCAAAACTTTAAGTTTGAGAGAATTTGATGAGTCTAAAACTCATCTATTTTTAATCCATTTTTCTAGCATGTTTTTAATAGTTTCAGATCTATTTTTATGCCAAATTATGGAATATTCACCAACTTTGTGTTTTGCAGGTGTTAATTGAAATAGGTGAGAATTCTAGCAAAAAAGAAGAAAAAAGGTGGAATTGGTAGCAGTTTTTATCGCGACATAGTTTTTTTCTATCTCGACATAATTTAAAGCAACACAAAATAACTATGTCATAGCCAGCAGCTATATGTCGTAATAAAGTCCAAGCTAAACTTTAGGCATAAATAAAATCTTTGTTGCTACAAAGAGTTCTATGTCGCGACATTGCTAAAGAAGAGTGAAAAGAAGATTGTCACAACAATCCTTAACCCTATCGCGACAATGATCAAGGCAAATAGCAAAGGAATTATGTCACGACAATCCTTCCTTTATCGCAACATAAAAGGCTGAGACTAACAGATGAACTCTGTCGCGATAAAAGATAGTTCTGTCACAACAGAAAATGGCAAGAATACAACATAAGTCAGCTGAGACAAGTGTTTTTATGTTGCGACAAAGTTTTCAGCATGAAGCCAGCTCAAGGAAGAATTTCTGTTGCGACAAAGTAAATCTTGTTGCGACATAACTTTCAGAGTTCACAAGAAGGAGCAACAGAATCTCTATCGCGACAAAGATTAATTCTATCGCGACAAGAAGTTGATGAGCAACACAAGAGGAATGGCGACAAAGAAATTCGCGTTGCGACATAGTAAAGAATTAAAGGCAGAATCTCTATTGCGACAAAGAAATTTTCTGTGCAATAACAAAAGCTATGGAATGATAAAATTCTATCGCGACAGAAGAAAATCCTGTCACGACATAAATTGTTTGAGAATTGAGATGAGTCAAGTCAAGTTTGTCGCAACAACAATTTCTATGCCGCAACAAATAGCAGCAAGCGATAAGGACCAGAAAAAAAAAGTCTGTCGCAACAAAAGAAAATTCTATCGCGACAGAAATTGTGAAGAAGCCAAAGAAATCCTATTGCGACATAGAAAACTCTGTCGTGACAGAGTAGACAAGCTGAAAAGAAAAATGTTTGTCTCGAAACGGTTTCGAGGAGAAACGGGTGTAAAAGAAGCTGGTTACAATAAATTTAATGTTGCGACACAAGACATTCTGTTACAAGAACAAGGCCAGATTTACTTTAAGAATTACGTCGCGACATTATCAAAGTCTGTCATGATAGAATCGAGCAAAAGCAGAGAATGAGTCGCGTGACGCATGCTATGATAGAATGTGACAAAGGCGAAAGCGTGTCGCGACAGAACTTTCTATGTTGCGACAGAGCGACCAATTTGGGCCAGAATTTTGGGGATCCACAACACAATTATTGGAATGCGGCCTAACATTGGAAAGTCTATAAATAGACGCATCTAAGGCACTGTGCGCAGCTTTCGCAACTCCAGGACTTCTAGGTAGTTGAAGACTCTTGAATATTTTTATTTTTTTTTATTTTTTCTTTTCTTTTCTTTTCTTTTATTTTCCATATTAGTAGATCTAGTTTCAGTATAGTTTTTAGTTAGTTTTCTTTTAAATTTTTGGATTTGGGTAATGAACTGAAGTGCAGCTTCGAGCTAGAATTTATTGTTAAAATCATCTTTCTCATTACTGTCTGATTTAAATGGAGGATGGAAAGTTTCTAGAGTTCATTTATTTCAGTGCGTTTACAATTTCAGTGAATTTTCTTAATCAGTTAGTCACTGATATGAGTGAATCAGTTTTGAAAAGTTGAGTCTCTCTAGAAATGGGTCAATAATGATAGTCATTTTTCAGCACAAAGTGGAAGAACGCCTTAGTTAGAATTCTTGAATTTATTTTATTGGTATTATTTTTGAATTTATTTGTTCCCAGTACTAGTATCATGTACCCAAGCAAAGTATTGTATCTTGCTCTGATTTTCAGGAGGCCCTCTGCGTGACATAGAGATGGAGAATCTTGAGAGTATAGAGCAGTTCTTTGTGGGTATGGTAGACTAATACTATGGAATTAATGAACTTTGATGGGTTACTCAGATAGATCACCAACTTACTCATAATTTGAGGATGGTTGAATAAAGTATCAGTTTAATCACTCAGAGGTATCTCCTCTTTCTAATGGATTGATTCTGATCCCGTGTTAGCAAAAATCTAATCAAGGAGATGGAAATTTTTATCAAAAATGAAGGATGAAGTGTCAATCAAATTGGAGAATGTTTGCAATATCCTGTTTATAGGGGCAGGAATTCTCCAATCCTAAGATCTGGATATGAAGTACTGAAAAGGAAAAATACTTAAATCTTAGAAAGAGGGTTAGATCTTACAAGTAACTGATTAGACTCATGCATCAGAAATGAACATGAACCTTTAATTAGTGAAAAGTATGGTTAAGGGAGAAATACAAACTATACTACCATGCATCTGTGACAAACTCAGTTTTCCAACTCATGGCTGAGCTATGAATAGATATGGTGCAGAATTTGATTATTACTCATTGATCTAAATCCAGTTTTGTCTCACTCAGTGAATTCTCAAACCCATTTTGTTAAAATTTATTTTCATGTATATTAAAGCATTCAACCTAGGATTAAATTTTTAGTCCTCTCATTATCATAACAGTGAAGTTCAAATGGTAATGATCTTGAGTAGTTGGAGTAGTTAGTCTTTTTATTTATAACCATTCCCTGTGGGAACGATATCTGGACTTAAACATCCACTTTTATTACTTGTGCGATCTGTGCACTTGCAATGATCAAGACCAAACTTAAATTTAAAATGAATCTATTTCACAAAAAGAGCAAATCCATCTTTTCATATATATAATCTGGTTAACAAGTTTTTAGCGCCGCTGTCGGGGACTTTAGTCAGTCCTTGGTAGCCATGTCAAAAAATTGGTCAACAAGTTTTTGATGCCGTTGCCGAGAACTGAATAGTTCTTTAGTGGCGGTACCAAATGTTTGGCACACACTAATCTCATCATATATTTTGGTCTTAACAAGTTTTTAGTGCCGTTGCCGAGGACTAGATAATAGCCCTTGGTAACAGTCCCATAAATTTGTATATGTATATATATGAATTTGTTTGCACAGTTTGGTCTGTGCAAAAATCGATTTACAAGTTTTTGGCGTCGTTGCCGGGGACTTAGTTTAGTCTTTGGTAATAGTGTCATGAACTTGTATATATATATTTTTGTTGAACAAGTTTTTGGCGCCGCTGCCAGGGATTAGATAATAATCCTTGGTATCAGCTTCATTAACTTGTATATATACAGTTTGGTCCTAACAAGTTTATGGCGTCGTTACCGGGGATTAGATAATAGACATTTGGTAACAGTGTCATTAACTTGTATCTATAATCTGGTCTTAACACCACACCTAAGGTTTAAAACATAGAATTTTCTCCAACTGAAAAAGCACGAAATTCCAGTCAGGGAAAATGGGGCATTATGGGTACCATGGTCTTTAAACCCACTACTCAATGGGCCCATGGGTCTCTTGGCCCATGTTGTGAAGTGGCCCAAACCCACTTACCATGTCAAATCTCGGGGGTGCCACCTAGAGGAGAGAATCCAAAAGAAAGCCAGGATGTCTCCCCATGGACTAGCTTCAGGGCGATCCGTCTAGAATTTAGGTCCCCCAGTCATCCATCCTACTGCATATGGGAAGTTCGTTATGGATAAGTATATGAATGAGGAAAATACGCAAAAGATATTTATCAGTGGATTTCCCAGTTTCCAAATCCCTTATTTCCCAAAAAAATTAATCCCTAATAAGGAAAAATTAATCCTCGATAAGGAATGAGAAATTTTATCCTCAAGATTAAGAGATTTTCTTTCCAAAAATCAAGGAGAGATTCGTCAACCACTTTCTATAAATCAGGAAGATCTCCCATGAGGGGAAGGTAAACAATTCCAATTGCGCAAACTTTCTTCTTCTTCTTTTTCTTCATCTTTTGCTGACTTAATTATCGGAGAGGCGGCCGACTCACCGTTGTCGGATCGCCCTTTTGTAGGTTCATATTGCGCTGTCAATGCCTAGAGGTTTAAATGATCAAGGCAACAAAATTTAGCCTACCAAGAACACAGACAAATGTATAAGTGAGAAGAGAATCACAAAATATGCCTTTTTGGTGCTCTATTATGCATGTTCAATTACATATGTAGGACATGTTTGTTTACAGTTTTTGAAACTGTTTGTTGTTCTTGACTCTTGTACTTTTTTTTTCTTCTCAGTTTCTTGGTGCAACTGTTTTTTACCACCATCTGACATGCTTAATATGCTAGCAAAACATAAAAATCTAGTATTTGGTGTTTGTAGTTGATATTAGGATTTGTTTATTATTTGATTTTTTTTTTTAGATATTTCTCTTAACACTTACACCAAGATTGGGACAAGTCCCACAAAATGGAGCGAAAAACAATTATTCTTTATCATGCTTCCCTTACATGTAGGAGGTGATAATGTCGTAATGGTTAATATGCAAGAAAATTTAAAGGATAATAGGAGGGGGAGGAAACTAGAAAGAAAAGATAAAAAGTTCAAAAAAAAAAATTATAATTGACAAATTATTTTTAGACATTTCTTCAAATTCATTTTATTTATTTATTTTTAAATAAAAATTAAATAATTTAAGTATGAATACATTTCTAACTAATTATAATTATGTTTGATGTTCTTTATTATTTGTTTTTAATAGATAGAATAAAATGATTTTTTAATCTTTTTAAAAAACCAAAGATATAGTCTAAACTCAAATTCAAAGTCACTATTAACATTGAAAAAAAAAAGAAAGAAAGAAAAGGTTTGGCCACCCCTCTTCCATTAATTTGGATCTTGCAACAATGGAAAGACAGTTCTTCTCTTATAAATATAGTAGGGCTTTAACAAGTCACTTAATGCAACAAGCATGACCAAACATTATTTACATCATCAAGATCTTAAAGATCTTCTTTGAAAAACTAATAATAATTACTAGTAGCAAAGCATTAGAAGTACTGGAAAAGCAACCTAGTTGGGTTTTTTTTTTCCTTCAGTTTCGGAGGAATTTCTTAAACCAATAGGCAGATTGTTTGAGATATCGCTTCAAACCATCTTCGTAATCCACATAACCAAGGCCAAAACGATACTTGAAACCGTAGTTCCATTCAAAGTCATCCAGAAAAGACCATACAAAGTATCCCTGCACATTGACTCCCTCCCTGCCAAAATCGCATACATGCATATATTATATCCACAATAATTTGCTTTTTAAAAGTTTTTTAATGAATGATTAAAACCATAGTTATCAACCACGGTCAAACGTTAAAAGTCACCACCTATGGTTCTAACTTTAATCCTAAAACCGTAATTATTAACTACGGTTTTAACTATTAAAAAAAAAACAAAAACTGTAGTCACGAACTATAGGTTTTGTGACTTGGAACAAACATGACAAAGTCGTATTAGTTTAGACATTATTTTCAAATATATATTACGTTAGGGTTTTTTTTTCAAAAGGATTATTTTTGGAGTAAACTCTGATACAATACCCTAAAACTTCAAAACTAATACAAGTGCTTTATTTTGATTAAATACTTCAAATTCTCATTATTAAACCATGTATTTGACCAAAGAACTTAACTTGAGATACAAACAATCTTTTTAAAGCTTGCATACGAGCTTAATAAAAATAAATAAATACCATGGATTATGCATATGTGAGGTGAAATTAATTACTCACTTGATAGCTTGAGAGAGATAGTAGAGATGTCCACAGTGGAATCCGACCCTCACGGTATCAACAAGGTCTTCTTTGACAGGCACTGATACATTACTTGCTGTAGCCATTCCTCATTCACAAGACCATAACACATTAATTTGAATCATATTAAAATGAATTGATCAAAACATCATTCCATAATTTAGAATCTGTGTAAATTAACTAATTCACTAAGTATATATACCATTCTCAGTAATGTACATAGTTGGATTGTTGTATTTTTCCTTGATGTAGAGCATAAGTTTTCTGATTCCCCATGTACAAATGTAAAGCCAGCTCAATTGGGTCTACAAAATCACATACCATAGATCACTTGATAATGAATTCATGACAAAATGCGGGCATGTGTGGTTCCTGTTTTTGAAAACATGGAGAACATCATTTTGGTGTTCTCTGAATACCTTTCTTGTTATTTGAATTTAGTGTTTTATGTGTTCTCTGTGTTTTTCAAACCAAGAATAAAAGGGGTTTAAGAACAAAAATAAAATGGAACCCCGTGTTTTCCTTCTTTTAAGCATTTTTAGGAATAAAAATAGTTTTGAAATTAGTAATAAAACGAGACACTGCGTGTTTCAAACAATGGCTAATTAAGAACAGAAAGATTACTTGTTGTCCGATGTTAACCCCGTCTTTCTCCGCTGTCGTGCAAAGAAAAAAGGTTTGGTTAGTTAAAGGGTCTGCATGAAGGAGAACAAGAACAATAATGATCGTAGCAATGCTTGTAATATTATGTTTTTGAAACTTACTAGTTAGATTGAGTTTACCATCTACAGACCAGCTGAGCTCCAAGAGGTTAACAGGAGATGTGGAGATGGTGGCATAATATGAAGTGTAGTAATGTATGAGGTTAACAGGAGATATGGTGATGGTGGCATAATATGAAGTTTAGTAATATGTGAGGTGAAATTAATCTCACTTCATAGCTTTGGAGAGATGATAGAGATGTCCACGGTGGAATCCGACCCTCACGGTATCAACAAGGTCTTCTTTGACAGGCACTGATACATTACTTGCTGTAGCCATTCCTTCATTCACAAGATCATAACACATCAATTTGAATCATATTAAAATGAATTGATCAAAACATCATTCCAACTTAGAATCTGTGTAAATTAACTAATTCACTAAGTATATATACCATTCTCAGTAATGTAAATAGTTGGATTGTTGTATTTTTCCTTGATGTAGAGCATAAGTTTTCTGATTCCCCATGGACAAATGTAAAGCCACCTCAATTGGGTCTACAAAATCACATACCATAGATCACTTGATATTGAATTCATGACAAAAATGCGGGCATGTGTGGTTCTTGTTTTTGAAAACACGGAGAACATCATTTTAGTGTTATCTGAAAACCTTTTTTGTTCTTTGAATTTAGTATTTTGTGTTTTTTGTGTTTTTTAGAACAAAAATAAAAGGGGTTTAAGAACAAAAATAGAATGGAATCCCATGTTTTCCTTCTTCTCCTCAATTTTCAGAACAAAAAATAGTTTTTAAAAACTGTAACCAAATAGACCTTGCATGTTTCAAACAATGGCTAATTAAGAACAGAAAGATTACTTCTTGTCCGATGTTAACCCCGTCTTTCTCCGCTGTGGCGCAAAGAAAAAGGTTTGGTTAGTTAAAGGGACGGCATGAAGGAGAACAAGAACAAGAACAAGAATGATCATAGCAATGCTTGTAATATTATGTTTTTGAAACTTACTGGTTAGATTGAGTCTACCATCTACAGACCAGCTGAGCTCCGTGAGGTTAACAGCAGATGTGGAGGTGGTGGCATAATTTGAAGTGTAGTAATTTATTCCTAAGAAATCAATTGATCCTTTTAGCATTTCGGATTCTAGTGGGGAGAATTTGGGCAGTCGATGCCCCACAAGAGATCGCATAGTCATCGGGTAGTCTCCGTATGTGATCGGATTTAGATACCTAAAACACACCATCATAGAAAAATCACATGCAAGGAAGGCTGTATAGGGCTATTTGTTTACAGCTTTAGCGTTTTTCGAGAAAAGCGAAAACGAAAACGTAAAACGAGGAAAACAGCGAGCAGTATGGTTTCTAGTTTTTTTTTTTTTTAAAGATATATAGAACATAGAAAACGCTAAATTCAGTGAACAATAACATGTGTTCTTTGTGTTTAAAAGCTTCTGTTAATAGTTTTGAAAATAAACCCGTATCTTACAATATGTTTATTATTGGAAAATTTGAGAGAAATGCAAGAGAAAGGAAATAATGAGGAAAGTAGAAGAAGATATAAAAATGAAGGAAAATAAAATATAGTTGAATCCGACATATAATTTTGATTTACTACTAAAACTAATTTTATTTACTTTGAATCATCAACATAAAGATTAAATAATTTAATAATATATAAGTTTTAAGTAATATTATTTATATTTGATTTTTTTTCATTAGACAATCAAATATAAAAACAAAAAACAAAAAATCATTTTCCTTAATTTTTTTTTTTTCTTTAGACTATGTTTGGTACCTAGAAAATACAAAGGAAAAGTAGAAAAACGAAAATAAAAATAAAAATTGATGTTAAATCTGACATATTACTTTTAAATCCTATATAAATAATTTAAGAATATATAAGTTTCAAGCAATTTTATTTATATTTGATTTTTTTTTAAATTTTCGTTAAACATCCAAATACACAAAAATCATTTTCCTTTTGACATTTTTTTTCCTTAATACTTTTCAAAAACCAAACACAAATACTACTTTCTAGAAACAAGTACAACCTTAATGAACGAGGAAGACAAAGTTTGGTAGCTTAAGGACACTCACCATCCTAACATGAAATCAAGAGCTCTACGTGAGGCCCTAAAGTCTGCAGCTGTCGGATATTTTGTCTCGAACCAAGCTGTTGATAGGGTTATTCCAATGATTCCCTTTTGAGACTTCTGCAATTAAACATTCAAATATAGATAGGACCAAAGCCTGAATGTTTATCCTGAAACCCTTCAAACATTTAGCTGATCATACATTCTAATTTATTTTCCGGATTTTTTTCTTTCCTAGTACTTTTTCAGGTTCCAAACAGAACCTAAATTTCTTCAAAATGACAAAGTATGAAGAAAGCAAAGACCTGATACTTGTCCCTGTACAATTTAACAGCAGCTGCATGAGAAAGAAGCAGGTTGTGTGATACTATATATGGCTCAGTTGCAGAGTTACCGGAGGCACAAGTGCCGGAATAGTTCGAGCATCGGCCTGGAGCATAAGTTCCCTTTGAGTAGCCATAGTAGCTAAAGTTGTACGGCTCATTCATAGTGATCCAGTGCTTCACTCGGTCCCCAAATTGTTTGAAGCAAAAATCCACATAGTCGCGATAATCATCCCTACATAGAAAATTTATGAGATATGTATGTTAAAATATTGAACAGATTTGGGTTGTCAGTATCGATGCTTTACACTCTCCTTACATAGGGTCATCTCGCGCATGTAGAGGCAAGCAGGCAATACGAACTCGTCAATCGAGCTTTCTTGTCGTATGTTAAGCTAAATTTTTAAAGTTCGAGTTCGTAGATTTACGAATATCGTATTTACTTAACATAAACTGATCATATGTGCCAACTTACACTATTTTATGACTTAAGAATCCACCATACTCATCGTCAAGGGCTTGTGGAAGATCCCAATGGAATAATGTCACAAAGGGCTTCAACCCTACATATGATAGATAAAGAAAATGATAAGTTCTTAGAAGATGAATCCCTTTAAAAAGATAATTTCAAAAACTTAGTAATTTCTAGGAGATCGATAATGACCATTTGCTAAGAGCTCATTGATGACATTGTTGTAAAACTTTACTCCTTCCTTGTTCACTCCCCCACTCACTTTTCCACCTGAGAATAAAATTCCATATTTATAATTAACATAGCCAAGCGATCAATTAATCACAAATATTCAATCAAATATCCATCATCATAGACAACCAAATGTCTTACATATGGAACTTGAGATATAATTCCAAAATGATGGTCTCTTACTTGGTAGCACTCTAGACCAGGAGATGGAGAATCTCATAGCATCCATACCAATGAACTTCAGCATTTTAATGTCCTCCTGTAAAGCCAAGGATTTAGTCAATAAGGATGATTGCTATTTCAGAAACATAGTGACAAAAGGTTATTTATTTTGGTTTTTTTACCTTATATTTATGATAAAAATCAATGGCTACATTTCCTGTTGACCCATCTGAGATCTTTTCTGTCACAGCACCAAACCAGTTTTCAGAAATCAGTACTGGGTTATAAAATTCAATTATTGAGGAAATCTATGTTGAATTTTGTCTTAATTTCATCAAATGTATTCAACCCATGTGTCCAAAATCTTTTGGATGTTGCAATAAGAAGACAAAAAAGGTCATAGTTTGAATACTGCATGTTAACTTGGAAAAATATACATGTGTTTGCCATTGACGCCTAATTCAAGTGGTAAAGGGATGGAAAGGGACTACGAGAAATTCAGGTTCGAATCCTTGTAAGAACTGAGTACTACACTTAATATACAAAATGAATAAATATAAAAAATATACATGTATTATTGTTGTAGTGTAGGGACTGGACCTAACCGCTGGAAACTATGCAGACTAAGAGGAAAAAAATGGGCCAGCAACAAATGCTAACCTACATAATGGGGCCTTTATGGGTCGTGGCCTACCTGCTAACACAAGGCACAAGTATTTGGACTATTATGTGGAGAAATAAGAGGGAGAGCAGTGGAGGTGAGAGTGGTGTGAATTCAGTTATGTTTTCCTTTTCTGTTCATTGCTTATCTTTGGACGGGAGAGTGGCTCTCTCGAAATAGCCTAAAACCCTTGTTTGCGGAACTGAAATTTCTTTTTCCAGCAATTTAATTGAATTTCTATCTGTATTCCATAGTTATCAGAGAATTTCTTTCCCAATTCAGTGAGAATCGGCAATTTTCTGTAGCATCTTAATTTTTCCCAACCCTAGAGTCATTACATTGGTTCTTTCATTGAGCTACATCCATGGCTGACAACACCAGATCGAAAACCGCGGACAACCAGATTAAGAAACTAGGGTATACCACTTTCTCTCTTTCAAATCGCCAAGATTAGCTCTAATCCTATATGAATCTTCTACAAAAAACCTTACAGGAAATTCCATTGCGGTTGGGGTCATTGAAAGAGTGCTTGGATTCGCCTCCGTCACTATAACCGTCGCCGGTATCCACATCTTCTCCAAGCTCTTCGATGCCTCTTTGGAACAGTCAGCCTTCAAGGCCCCAATGCTTCCACCGTTTCCTCTGCTACCTCCGCTCTCTTCACAATCCCTCTTTTTGAGCCAACCTCATCGGATGGATTTTCCCCCATTTTTATGGTGAAGATGTAATGGATTGGATCTTCCGTGCATCTCAGTATTTCCAATTCTTCCCAACAACGGATGCTCAGCGGCTTTTGATCGTCGTCGTTCACATGGAAGACCGTGCACTCCAATGGTTTCAATGGGCTTCATATAACTAGCAATACCGTACCTAGTCAGAGTTCGTTCGGGTCATTGAACGCCGTTTCAGTCCGTCGAAATTTGATGACCCACAAGGTGATTTGGCCAAGCTTGTGCAACGAAGCACCGTAGAGGCTTATCAATCCGAATTTGAAATGCTTCCGAACATAACATCATGTCTCTCTTCATCATTTTTGACAAGTTGTTTCATCGTCGGGCTCACTCCTGAACTTCGGGCTAAGGTTCTGGCCTCGAGACCTAGTTCCTTACCTCAAGCCATCTCCCTAGCTCATTTACAGGAGGCAAAGATTGTTGCTCGTGCCTCCACACAATGGAACTCCACCTTTCACTCTGCTCCATCACCGGTCTCCCCTTCCCCTTTACATGCTTTTCTTCCTCCTTCTACATCCGATAAGCGAGTCAGTACATTCTCTACACCAGCCTCTCCATATACGATTCGGAAGATCTCTTCCATAGAGATGCTAGCCCGTCGGGACAAAGGTTTGTGTTATTATTGTGATGCGAAATTTTCTTTTGGTCATCGTTGTTCTTCTAAACTTCAGATTTTTGTTTTGGATGTTGACACTGAATTTGATTTTTCCGAGAAGTCGATTGAGGCCGTTGTTAAGCAACCCCGGATTGAGGACCATCTGAATGCTACTGAAATTTCTCTCCATATTCTTTCTGGTATATAATCCCCTTCTTAGTTTCATTTTTTAGGATGTTTGGCTGGATATTCTGTTCAAGTGTTGGTGGATAGTGGTAGCTCCCTAAATTTTACTCAGACCAAGGTAACTCGTCATCTTCGCCTCCCTATTGAAACAATCCCTCGTTTTTCTGTGGTTGTTGGGAATGGCTAGAAATTGTTCGTAGATGGTCGTGTTAAGGGTGTTTACCTGGTTGTTCAAGAGTTTGAAATTATCACAGATCTCTGTGTTACCTATTGAGGGTGCTGATGTAATTCTGGGGATTTCTTGGCTATCCACCCTTGGTCATATCATTCTTAACTATAAACACTTAACGATGCAATTTGAATTTGATGGTCACATGGTGGAACTTCGTGGTGAGCAGTCTGCCTTGAAGGGTACCATTCAGCTCCACTCTCTTCGTCGTCTCACCAATACAAATGGGTTATTAGGATGTTTTGCCCTGACTTTAACAGAGAATGAGTTACTTGCATCTATTGCTCTTCCATATGATTTACAAGTTTTATTAGCTTACTTTGTTGATGTTTTTCGCATTCCTACAGGCTTACCGTCTGCTCAGCCATTTGACCACGTTATTCCTTTGCAACCTCGTTCTGCACCTGTCTTAGTGTGACCTTATCGTTACCCTCATTTTCAAAAAACTGAAATCGAACGTTTGGTGAAGGAGATGCTGGATGAGGGCATTATCAAGCCCAGCACAAGTCCATTTTTATCTCCAGTCCTCTTAGTAAAAAAAGACGGCACATGGCTCTTTTGCTCTAAATGCTATCATAGTTCCAGATCGCTTTCCTATTCCAACTATGGATGAGTTATTGGATGAGCTCTTTAGTGCTCAATTCTTTTCTAAGTTGGATCTTCGTGCTGGTTACCATCAAATTCGGTACATCTAGAGGACACTCACAAAACAGTCTTTCAAACACACGATGACTATTACGAATACTCGGTTATGTCGTTTATGCTCACCAATGCTCTGTCCACCTGCCAAAGTATGATGAATGGTTGTCACTTCTTTATCAGAACCAGTTCTACTTCAAATTGCCAAGTGTGTTTTTAGCCTCCAACAAATTGACTATCTTGGCCTTGTCATATCCCCTCAAGGGGTCTCCATGGATAGGGATAAGGTTCAAGTTGTCTTAGATTAGCCATTAATGCTTACTACATTCACTCAACTCAGGGGATTCCTTGGCCTCATAGGATACTATAGACGGTTTGTTCGTAATTTCGCTATTATTGCTTCACCCCTCACTGATTTACTTAAGAAAAATGCCTTTACATGGACCACAAAAGCTACCACAACATTTCATCACCTGCAACGGGCTCTATTACAAGCTCTCGTCCTTAAACTACCTAATTTTGCAAAAAATTTCAGTGTGGAAACCGATGCCTTGGGTATAGGTATAGAAGTTGTGTTCGCTCAAGAGGGACACCTTATTGCATACTTCAATAAAAAACTTTTGCATTGCATGCAGCAATCATTAGCATACAGCCGTGAGATGTTTGCTATCACCCAAGCAGTGAAAAGATGGCGTTAATACCTCTTAGGTCGACATTGTATCATTAAAATTGACCATCAAAGCCTCAAAGGGCTCATTGAGCAAACCATTCAAACGCCAGAGCAGCAAAAGTGGGTAACCAAATTGCTAGGCTATGACTTCACCATCACTTATCATCCCAATCATATGATAATAAGGTGGCAGATGCACTTTCTTGCCACCCAACTAACCCTCAATTGGTGACAGTCTCTCAACCACAACTAACATAGTTACCACAACTTTGACAAGCACTTATTGATGACCTAGAAACGTATGCTACACTCATGGCCTCACATTCTGGTACTTCATCACTACCTGGGTTTGTTGAGCGGGATGGACTACTCTTCTATCAAGGACGCCTAGTTGTGCCAACAAGGCCAATGCGCACCCTCCTCTTGGAGGAGTATCATAATTCAGTCCTTAGGGGACATGCAGGTGTGCTTCACACCTACCATAGGTTGGCTACAAATTTTTTCTGGTCTGGTCTTCGAGCTAATGTCAAAAACATGTTGCTCGCCACCTTATGTGCCAATAGTCCAAGCCCTCCACCATGGCTTCGGCGGTGATACTCCAACCTCTTCCAAATCCGAACCTTGTTTGGGAAGATATTTCCCTTGATTTTGTAATAGGACTCCCTTCAAGCCAAGGAAAAACAGTCATAGTGGTGGCAGTTGACCGACTTAGTAAATACGGTCACTTCATTCCCTTGTCTATAGGTTTTACAAGTCAAATAGTAGCTAATATCTTCTTGAAAGAAAATAGTTCGCCTCCATGGATTTCCTCGAAGTATTGTTTCAAATCGGGATCGTGTATTTCTCACTTCCTTTTAGGTTGAATTGTTTCGACTCCAAGGCACTAAGCTGGCCATGAGCAGTGCCTACCACCCTTAAACATATGGTCAAACTGGCCTTGAACAAATGTTTGGAAATGTATCTTCATTGCTTCGTCTCGATGAGCCAAAATGTCGGGTTCAATTCTTACAATGGGCTAAATTTTGGTACAACACCACCTATCACACATTCGTTGGAATGACACCTTTTCTGGTTGTATATGGGCGTCATCCACCTACAGTCGATTGCTTTATTCCGATCCCAATAGCAGATACAGAATTAGTAGCGAACTTAATGACTCGTGACCAGGTTTTACAGCAACTGAAACTCAACTTGAGCCATGCCTAAGACCGCATGAAGATTCAAGCAAATCGTCACCGTTCTGATTGCTTTTTTGAAGTAGGTGATTTGGTATTTGTTAAGTTGCAGCCATTTCAACTACTCTCTCTTCGTGACGTAGCTTGCAACAAGCTAAATCGTCGTTTCTTTGGGCCCTATCATATCGTGAGTCGCATTGGGTATGTTGCTTACAAATTGGACCTCCCACCTACTACTAGAGTGCATCCAGTTTTTCATATTTCTTGCCCGAAATCTTATATGGGGGGGGGCGGACATGAGGTTGACATTGCCCCTCTTCCACCACTTACTAATCTCAGTGGCGTCCGTGAGACCATATCGCTTTCTTCAAGCGTGTGTCATCTCTAGGCAAGGCCAATGAGTTCTACAGGTCTTGGTTCAATGGGAACATCTCACCCTTACTAAGGCAACTTGGGAAGATCTTCTTGCTGTGGCCGGACACTATCTTGCTTTTAACCTTGAGGACAAAGTTCATTTTGATGAGGGCAATGTTGCAGCAAAGGGACTGGACTTAATCACTAGAAACTATGAGGACTATGAGGAAAAAAATGGGCCAACAACAAATGCTAAGCTAGAGAATGGGGCCTTTATGGGTCATGGCCTACGTGCTAAAGCAAGGCCCAAGTATTTGGACCATTATGTGGAGAAATAAGAGGAGAGCAATAGAGGTGGGAGTGGTGTGAATTCAGTTATGTTTCCTTTTTTATTCATTGCTTTTCTTTGTATGGGAGAGTGGCTCTCTCGAAATAGCCTGCCGTTGTTTGCCCAACTGAAATTTCTTTTTCCAGCAATCTAATTGAATTTCTATCCTTATTTCATAGTCATCAGAGAATTTCTTTCCCAATTCAGTGAGAGTCAACCATTTTCTATAGCATCTTAATTTTTCCCAGCCCTAGCAGTCAATACAGTTATGTATAGACATGTTTCACCAAATCCTTTTTCTCTTAGTTTGAATCTTTTACATACCCTAAATCTTGTGCAATGGGCCACGTTTAGCTGAAAAATATCCATTGAGGTGGCCTTTTCTTCTTTTAACTTCTTTTGGAAAAAGCTCTTTGAGCATGAGAAAGTTTACGTACTTACAGTTGGGACCCCCTCCTAGTGTTACTGATAAGTCAGTAGGTACTAGGTCCCTCAGCTATCTCTGGTTCACAATTTCCATGGTCCCTCTAATGCTTTTCTTTTTCTCTCTTGGGTACTGATTTTTAAGGACAAACTGAATTTTATCCCCGGCTAAGGTTTTGTTTGGTTTCCGGAAAGCACCAAGCAGAGAAAAAATGTTGAGGAAAAGTTTGATTATTTTACTTATATTTTTTTAAATCAAATATAATTAAACTTAGTTAGAAATTTATATATTTTAAATCATTTGATCTTCCTACTGATGATTTAAAATAAATACAATAAGTTTAAAGGTGTAGATAAAAATAGCTTGAATATTTCAAGCTACCATGTGCCCAGTGGGGTTAAGCCATCTGAGTTAGGACCACTTAGATTACTTAAATTACTTAAATTTGCCTCCACTGATATTGGTCTGTCACGGCTTAAAGAGTTGGAATTTGGTGTAGTAGTGTCAAATTCTAAGCAAATTCGTATACAAGGAGATATAACATAACACATTGTAACTTTTTAAAAGAGATAAAATAAAACTACAAAATGTTTTGGCTGTTAGACCAAAGTACTGATGAACCTGGATGTTTTGCAGTGAAGGTATCCCAAATACTCTGCCCTCTACCTCCTTCATGAGCTGCTCCTTCATACTGAGATAATAGTAGCCAAGTTAAAGCATATATAAAGAAAACTTTGGTGCCTAAACTCAGTCAAAAATGTCGCGGGGGCGGGTACCTGGTAGGCCGAAGAGGCTGCTCCGAATACGAAACCAGGAGGAAAGCTATGCCTGCTTAAAATAGTAGAGGGCTTTGTGCCATCGCATTGTGCTAATGAGAGGAGTAAGACAAGGGAACAAAAGAGAAGACATCCTTGAGTAGCCATTTCTGAGTTTGCTACGGCCTCCAAGCTGCTTCTTGGAACTCTCTCTCTCTCTCTATAAATATATATATATAGAGATAGAGAGAGAAAGCAACAGCTTCACATAGATATTGAGATAAGAAAAAATATCCGTAAGCGGTTGATTGTCGGGAAGAATTAATTATTTATGATCCAGGCTGTTTCAACTGTTTCACATGTTTCCGATTCAGTTAATTTGAAAAAAAAAAATTATAAAATTAGTTTTTAAGCTTAAGTAATCTTTTAAAATAATACGTTTGGATCTGGTATGAAAATATCGATGTCGTAGACGGCCCGACGATTGTATTTTAAAGCGTCGAGTAATGGTTGTCGTGACGATGGCGTTTGATAAACTGATGTCATTGTCGCGACGAGTATTTGGGTTATAATCTTATGGCGGCTTGGCATTCTTTTGGTATTCTTTGGGTTCGCCAATTTTGGTATTTTTAAATAATTATTCCAATCTAAAACTCTACTCCCACCCACTAAGTCACTATCTAAAGGTATACACGGCTTGTGAAGATAATATAAACTCGACACGTTTTTTCTACTAATTTGGATTGACTATAATCGCTTTTTTGATGGAATTCATGTTGATTGGCATAATCCGTTTAATAAATGGGTTATATTTGTGTTAATTCAAATAACACAAATTTGATCTATATTGATCTATTTAATTATTATGTTGATTAATATTTAATATAGATTAACTCATTTAATAAGTTATTTGTGATAAATATTGATGGGTTAATTATAATTCATATTATTTTAAATTATTAAATTAATAAATAAATAATATGTGTCATGTCATGTTACTTCATTAGTAATTGTGTCGTATTTGAATTTGTTATTTTTTATCCTATTATTATTCTTGTCTTGTTCGGATTAGCAAATATAGTGGAGTACCTGTGTATTAACATAACCTAAACATAACCTATTGATATGTATTATCAAAAAAAAAAAAAACCTATCGATATGAACTACCACCGCTATCTAAAGGCAAGTTCCCATGAAAATCTGAAGCATAATGAATGGGAAAAAAATAAAAAAGAAAAATAAATCAGAAGAATACGAAAGAAAATAAACAGAGCAAATTCAATATATTATCATTTTTATTTATCACTTAAAACTCATTTCATTTTGTTTTAACTCGTGCTTATAAAAATTAAATAATTTTAAAATATGTAAGTTTATAAGTAAGTTTATTATATTTGATTTTTTTTAAAATTTTTTTATTAGACAATCTTTCCTATTCATAAGTCATATCACATAACCCTTCATATATATATATATATATAAAGAACACCTGTCCATTAGTTTTTGTCACATATCATATGCACAAATCAACACGTGCCACGTTTTCAAGAGCTTCATAAGTCATATCACATAACCCTTGGATCTTCTCGCTTCTTTATGTCAATCTCTCGTACTCTTCCTTTAGCCGATCCCCGAAGTAGACAACTCAACCAATTTCCTTGTATTATTAACAGGATTATATGTGTCTACATCATTTAGAATTTTGGGTCAAAATGATCCTTTTATTATTTTAAAAATATATGGGATAATTATGCTTAAGGGTTAGAATTATCATCTATTTAATAAAGAGTCCATCAAATCACTCAAATTATACACAAGGACATATATTTTCATGAGATAAAAATGTCCTCCATTTCATAAACCCTAACCCCTTTGATCCCAAGCAATGCACGCCCCCTTGCCATCCAATCTTCGTCGAAAGTATCAGGTTTTTTTTTTTTTTTTTGTCTTTTCATCTAAATCATCGACCATTTTTTATTTCTTAAATAAATTATATTTTATGATTTTAATATTATTCATTAATTTATATTTTCTTTATTAGAATTTGTTAATTCTCATTTGCTTAGTTTTTTATCTTTAATATTTAGGATTTTCTTTTAAATTTTTTATTTTAAAATAAATTTATACTTTGATGATCTTTCCAGCCGGGCGGGAGTGGGCGTGTGGGGTCGTTGGGTGGGACACGGATGGTAGCGAAATTTAGGATCTTGTTCTTGTATGCAAAATTTAGGTAGGATCATTGTCTTGTTGATCTGCCAGTACACGGACGTGCTCTCTATAACGAGAAGAAGGGGATCGGCGAGCTTCGGCCGCGTGTTAACAGTCTGTCAGTTTCTTTCGAGAGAAGGGGCGCAGAGAGGGGCGAATGTGTTGCATATGTTTGCATATGGTATGCGTCCCCAGGTCGCGTGCGCTTTTCGGCCCCGGGGTGGCCGTGTAGTAATAGTAGATGTCGAGCCGGTTGTCTTTATGTAGGATTTCTTTCGTTGGATGGGATTTTTAACATCGATATCAGTTTGGTAATGGATTTAGAAAGAGTTGTTTGTTGGGATAATCTTCCTTCTTTATTGGGAAGTCATTAGTGATGATCTGTTATTATTTTCCTTTCCTTATTGATAAGATTTGGTTGGATGAGGATGATATCTTGTTAGGGTTATTCTATTTTTACGCGGTAAAGCGCCACAATCGATTTGCGAGGATATGGACTTTCTAATTCATCGAATCGTCCTTTGGACCCGAGTACGAGACCTTAGCTTTGGGCTGAAATGCCCAGGGGCCAGGGCTGGGTATTCTTGCGTTAGGTGCGCCACTTCTTTGGGCTTGGTAGGTGGGCTCTTGAGCCCATTTTCCAAACCACATCGGTTGCTCCCGGCCCTTGGAGTGCACGGTTGTGCGATGAGCTGAAGTCTTTGTATCGTTTCTTGCATCGGATCTGCAAATTTCACGTGTGCGTTTGAGGTTGGGTTAGTTAAGGCCCAGTCGTGATCGATCATATATCTTGTGATAATATTGACTCTTAGGTTCGTTTCGTTTCCCCACCTCCTCTAGTTTCTTTCGGTTTCTTTTAGCGGACCTCATACGTTGATATTCTGCGGTCCTCGACCTCTTAAAGCGTCGTGCTGTACAAGCGAGAGGTTCTGCGTTTTGACCGCGCATTGTAGAGTCTTTTACGGCGTTTTCTGGTAGCTTCTTAGTCTTGTTATTCACCGGGACCCGCTAGCGTCTACCTCTTTGGTTTCTCTTGATTGATACGGCGAGCTAGGGTTAAATTGATTGGATTTTGTTTTTACTGTTTGCTTTTATCATGGGTCCGGGTCGCTCTTCTTCTTTACGTATTGGCGATGACTCTCTTCGATTGTTCTTGGGTTAAGATGGAGTTAGGGATGTTTAGGCCGTTCGGCGTAGTTTGAACCGAAACGTTCACGGGCGCCTCCTAACCCTTGGATAAGGATAAAGGGAAAATAAACCTAATTAAATATCACAGGGAATTGATTATCTTAAATCGGCGTCGACATGTTGTGTGTAGGACGGCAAGGTCTCGGTCCTTAGGTAATAGAGGTTACCTGGCGAGCGTTATCGACCTCCCCCTGGAATCCGAGTATGGACCCTTGACGTCTTGACTTTTTAGTAGCTTAGGTCGCAGGATGGTATGTTTCTTTGAGGTAGCCTTTGATAATGGTCTTCGTTTTCCCTTTGCACCCCTTCATGAAAGGGGTTGCAACATTTCAATGTACGTCGCTTCCCGACTTGCTCCCAGCGGTTGGGAGTATTTTGGTGGGCTATTGGCGCTTTTGGGAGACGAGAGGGCTCGGCGTCCCTAGTGTGGCTTTGCTCCTTTATCTTTTTAGCCCAAAGGAGACTACCGAGGGCTTCCTTTATTTCTCCAGGCGCCCTGGAGCTCCTCTAGTGATCTCTGATCTTCCTTCCTCCCATAGGTCATGGAAGGGACGCTATTTCTTTGTGGCGGTCATGGCGGGAATACGATCCTTCAGACAGAGACGCACTACGGAGATTCTGGGTGGCAGACCACCCACGATAATCTTCGTGATGTTTGCTGCGTTTCGGTATATACTTGTGTGAAGTTCTTTGAATATTTATATTTTGCATTATTCTCATGCTTCAGTGCTTTCGACTTGACCTTAATCTTTGAAGATAATGTCGTAGCTCACGGCATTGGCGAATAATCACCTTTCGTCACTTGCAGCGGGCGATAAAATCGGACATTCCTGGTCCATCCAATTTGAGGTCTGCGCGTTCCACTGCTTCGAGGCCCTTGCCTCCTTCCACCATGGGAGTCTCTCCCATTAGGCTTACCGCAACCACTCCTACTAGGGGAGAGATTTTGGTCCAGTTGGGGGCATTGTCTCGGAAGCCCCGGGTGTGAAGCGGAAAAATCAAGCTCCCGCGAGAAAGATCGGCCGGTTTGGTCCAAGGTTGAAAGTGGGGCGTCTCAGGCTACTTGCTCGAAAGCCGGGCGGGCGCGGTCGCCTGCGACGAGTCTCCGTGGTCATAAACTCTCGCCCGCTTTCTTTCTTTGTAAAGCGAAAAATCTCTTGAATGGGCGCTCGGCGGTAGTTGGCGGTTATGCTATTACCGTGCAGAATCATGTGGAGAGTGCTAGGCCACCCCCTCGAAGGGTGGAAGAGCTGAAGAGAAAAAATACGGAATCAAAAGTTGGCGAAGATGAGGACTCTGTGCTTTTCAATCTTTGTGAACTTCGCGGTGCGATCTTGTCAGATCCTTAAGGATTCGACCTTGGGAGATCGGCCCATTGCAGTTGATGAGGCTGGCTACATCCACTGAGGGTTGCCTCGGTAGTCCCAGTATCGATAGTGTCTGTTTTCGAGGTTGATCCGTGTTGGATGTTGACTTCATGTTTGATAATGCGGTAGCCACTCATTTGAAAGTCACGGGCGATAGAGCGAGCTAAGCGAAAAGCATGTAAATCGCGGTTATAAAGCGGCGGCCTCTCCTTTCTTCGAGCGGACCAGTACACGAATGGCGCGGCGTGGCGAAGAAGTGGAGAGACTTAAATCGATCCTAAAGCATACGCGTCAAACCGTGCGGTCGGAAAGTAGAGGATGAAGTTGAAAGTAGCAGCGGTTGAAGCGGCCGGAAGAGTCGGTGAAGCTCCATGTTGCTTTGAATGATATGATCGGGGCAGGATGAGGCTGCGATCCTCCTGCGTCTGAGCTTGAGGCGGTTAGGGATGAGCTTGTCACATCCCGGGGCGAGTTGCGGGAGTCGAGAAGGGCTAGCGTGCGGCGATGGCGTTTGTGTGTGATAAAGTATACGCGGTGGCGGGTGGCTCGTGGCGAGAGGCCTCGGTGACGTTTGCTAGACCGCCGGCTGCGTCGTGAGGGCCTCGGCTGTAAATTCGGCGAGTGGGTGAATGAGGAGTGTCGCCCAGTTGCGTGGATCTTCGCGACAAATATCCTTGGTTGCTCAGAGGGATGATGTTATTAGCGGATTGAGGGACCAAGCCAGTGCTCAGTGGGCCTCTGGGTGGCTCGCTTTTCAGCAGAAGGTCGTTAACGTCTACCCAGACTTAGACTTCAACTTCGATCTCCCAAGTGACGGAGCGAGAGGGTCTTTCTACTGCCAATTATTCGAAACGGATCTCTGGCGAAGCCCATTCCCCCTCTTCATCGTGTTCCTCTGAAGCTAGGTTTCTGTACTCATTTACGCCGCTGATAGTCGACTTTTATATTTTCTTTATGTACACACTTCCTTTGTCGGGCATTTGGGGCAGGAACATATCTTCTCCTTTTAATAAATATTCATTTTGTCGTCTGCGTTCTCATTGTAGTATTTTGCTTTTCTTCATGAATTGTATGGCCAATTGAGGTCGAAATTTGAACGGTCGCTCGTGTTGTCTTGCATTGAGGCTTTGAGGCTAATTTATGCAGAAATTTGCTTGGACGATTCTAGGCCTTTATATGTATGGCGAGGCTACGTCAAATTGGCTAGCGGTCTTCGTTGACGTCACGCATGTCTTCGGAAGGCCGATCTTTAATTCGCGAGAGCTGCGTCGACGGCGGTGATCTCCATCGGTGATTTGCATGAGTTAAGCAGTTCCTTAAAATTTGCATGACCTATTTTAGCGGCTTCGTCGGCTTGAAGCGGGCGATCTCCGTCGGTGACATGAGTTGAGCAGTTCGCCGTGCATGACGCTATTTTGCATGACTGTTTTTGGCGAGCTTCGTCGGCGAAGCGGCGATCTGTGGTGACTACATGAGTTGGCAATTCCTTAGGCGCATGACCTATTTTTAGCGACTGCGTCGGCTGGCGGTGATCTCAAAATTGATGACTGCATGAGTTGAACAGATTCCTTAGGTTGCATGACCTATTTTTGGCAGAGCTCGTCAGTGTAGATTGTTGGGTGGAGCTCGTCTATGGCTTGTTGGGCGAGCTTCGTCCATGTAGGCCCCTGGCAGAAGGCCTCTTGATCGCAGACGATTGAAGGCTTCGTGTAGCTGGCAGAAGAAGCTTCGTCCATGTGGCTGGCGGGAAGAGCTGCGTCGGTGTGAACAATTGAGCGAAACTTCGTCCATGAAGCGTTGGGAAGAAGCTCGTCCATGTAGTATTTGGAAAAGCTGCATTAGGTGTGGGCAGTTGGCGAGGCTTCGTCCATGAAACTAGCTACGGGAAAAACCGTCCATGTAGGCTGGCGGGAAGAGCTAGTCCATGTGGTCGTCCGGTCCTTGAGGCTGGCGGCGAGCTGCGTCTATGAAGCCCGATGGGAAGAGCTGCGTCCGTGTGAAGCTTCTTGGGAAAAGAACTCGTCCATGGACTGGGTGTCATGACGCTGGCGGGGCTCGTCTATGTGAGCTAGCTGGGAAGAGCTCGTGTTTGTGAGCGGTTGAGTTAACTTCGTCAATGCGACGATTGGTAGAGCTGCGTCGATGTGAGCGGTTGAGTGACTCGTCAATGCGGCGATTGGGTGGAGCTTCGTCAGTGAAGGTTGTTGGGCTCGGGCCGTGGTAGAAGTGGCGGTGTGGCCGAGTGGCCGGCGTGGCCGGTGGCGGCGTGGCCAGTGGCGACGTGGCCCAGTGGCGATGGCTGGTGTCGACTCCTGGTGGCGTGACTGTGCGAGTGAGCGGGCTCGTGAAGTGAGCTCTGCGGGCTCGGGCTCGTGGCGGAGTGGCGATGTGATGGCGATGTGGCGAGCGTCGGACTCCTCGGTGGCGTGACACGTGCGGTAGATGGTACCGTCGAAGAAGTGAGCTCGCGGGCTCGAGGCGTGGCGAGTGGCGTGTGGCCAGTGGCGATGGCCAGTGGCGATGGCCCAGTGGCAATGTGGCTGGTGATCGACTCCTGGATGGCGTGACTGTGCAGTGAGCGAGACTTCGTCGAAAGTGAGCTGGGCTCGAGTGGTGCATGACTGTTTGGATTGAGCTGGCTGTGTGACCATTCGACTTATACGATTTTCTTGGAAAGGTGCGAGCGTCTTTAATCTTTGATTGATGGAGAATTTGGGCGTTCGGGTGACTTTTTGAGTGCTTTGGCTTTCTTATATAAATGAAACTTCATTCTTTGTGGGGCTTATACTTTGTATATTTTTGCTTTCTCACGGTCGTAGCAAATGCGGTTGAGATAGATAAAGTCGAGTCTGATGATCTTCATTGCAGGGATCGTCGAATGATATTTGAAGTCAGCTCTGTGTTCTTCATGTGGGAGTTGTGTTTTTCCTAGTCTCCCCTTTATGGGAGTCATGTTATTCCCTAGCTTCGTGCTAGGGAATGCGTCCGGAGAGGGCGATGCATCTCTTGCATCGCCTTCTCCATTTTCTGTTCTTCTTTCTCTTCTTTTCCGCTTCTTTCTTTTCCTTCTCCTTCTTTTCATTCTCTCTTTCTCCTTTGCCCTTTTTTTTTTTTTTTTTTTTTTAAAGGGAAGCGCTGTGCGATTGTAATCGATGACATCAACGTGTAATTGAATGTGGGTGGAATAAAGTGACTTTTATGTCTATGAACTTTCTCATTATGTATTTTTACGTGTCTTATATATCTGAGCCCATTTGAGATGTCCACAACTAAATAACTAGTGGCAGCTGACTTCGTTACATAAAAATCGATAAGGCTGTTGATATTGAACCGATCTTCTTGGTAAGCGCTTAAGATATTCGCATTCCATGTATCTTTGTAGATTTTTCCTTCCTGCATGCGGAGCTCATAATTGCACAGTACGGCTTGACTCGAGATCTGGCGTAGGAGCCATCCCGATTGGGGCCCGGTTTTCCATGCTGCAGGTTCTTCCTTCTTTGGCGGAGCTTCTTTAAGACTAAATCACGGCATGTAGCTTCTAGGTTTTGACTTTTTATTAATAGTACCTCGTCGTCTTCCTTTGATAT
Organism: Tetrastigma voinierianum; assembly: GCA_016808115.1. Taxonomy (NCBI): domain Eukaryota; kingdom Viridiplantae; phylum Streptophyta; class Magnoliopsida; order Vitales; family Vitaceae; genus Tetrastigma; species Tetrastigma voinierianum. Next base: position 263,931 of record JAEQBH010003380.1, on the reverse strand, counting down.
AGTCCTGCGTGCTTTAGGACTTGCTCGCTTTTCATCTGGGAGATCTAAATTTAGGCGAGCCGTCATTGTGTTCAGTGATGCAACTCGATGCAGGAGACTTTATTCGACCTGGCGGGGGCTCTTTGCCCGGTGGCAGAGGCTACAGGGCAAATGGGGTTTCTAGGGTTGTGACCTTACGTATATGTGTCGATCTGTAGGCCCATAATACCTCGAGAATTATTCTGCAATTTCCTTTAAGGTCTTCCAATTTGGTTTTCAAGGCGGCTTTAAGGGTTACGATAGTGACTTAGGCTGTCTAAGTTTGGACAGTTGTGGTGTCTTTGGAGATGAGTAATAATTTTTAATTCCGACCTCGACGCAATCTCACGAATTTGGCGTTGTCGGTGTTTTCCGTTGTATGCGATACAGGCTCTTGGAATACCAACACGCATATGATGGCACCATGCTGCAAAAATTGCTTATCTTCGCTACGTAATTGTGGCGAGGCACCGGCTTCGCCCCGCGGTGAAGTAATCCGTGCGGCGATTATGAATTTGCAGCGACCCTTACCAATGGGCGGGGGTCGGTATGTCAACCCCAGCATTTGGAATGGCGGGGGCTTGTGATCGGCGTTAAGAGCTCGATGGGGCGTGAGATTTTGGCGTGCTCTGGCGGTGCATTTCTTGACTAGGTCGGTTGCATCTTTGGTATTGTAGGCGGTGGTACCACAGCACCGAAGACTTTCTGCTAATGCTTTCGAGCTCGATATGGTTCTCGCATATGTATCCTCGTGTACTTCTCGTACGTGCTGATTGTCTTCTCTGTGATACCATTTAAGGAAAGATTGTGTGAAAAATCGCTTGTAGAGTCTTCCTTGTGATTGGTAAACTGGCGAGACCTCACCTTATTTTAGTCGCTTCTTCCGGGTCGTCACGGTAGGCTTCCGTCTATAATATAATCCCAAATGAAACCCATCCAGTTAGTTTGGACGAACTGCCCAGGCGACCACCGCCATAGAATCGATTGAGGGTTGCGGTGATCGACGGTGTCGACCTGTGGTCTTCTGTGGTACGTGGCTAGCTTTGCCAAGGCGTCGGCTCGGGAGTTCGCTTTCACGGGGACATGTGACGCGAACGACTGCAATTTTTAATATGTCGCAGAACTTTTGGTATAGAATCGTCCTTTCACTTTTGGCCTGCGTGGTATCTTACATTTGTCGACCACCCATTTGGGAGTCCAGCGTAGACCTCTAGGCCCGAGGTCGACTTCTGTGAATGGGGCGAGGTTGAGGGCTGCTATGACGGCCTCATACTCAGCTTAGTTGTTGGAAGTATGGAATCCGTCGGTGCGTGATAGATATCTATTTCATACGGAAATTCGAGATTGAACACGCTGCGCTTCCCACTGCTTGGCGTTTGAGGCTCCATGCGAGTTTCCCGGATGGGAGGTCATTCATTGCAGCGTTCGGCCGGTTACGCTGAAGGTGAATTCCGTGAAGTCGGCCAAGACTTGCCCTTTTATTGCAGTTTTTGGCCTGTATCTGATGTCGCCGGCTGGCTCTGGCCCATTTCATCAACCTTCGAACTTTTTGGTTTATGTAACGCTTCATCGGGTATTCCATTGGGACTTCTATGGTGAGGCACGAGTAAGAGAGGCGAGGTGATTTTCGAGTGCGATTGCAGACGAAATTAATTTTCCATCCTTGGGTATCTTTGCTCCTCTTAAAGCATTTATGATAGTAAGCTGGATCTTTGCCTTTCGTTCCTTCTCTGACGGTATGAGTGAGAAGTCCTAAAGCGCGGTATAGGGTGAGGAGCTCTACTTTGCGTGGCTTACGGAATGGGTGGAGAGCTCAAATATGTTTTTAAAGCCGAGAATGCTTCTTCACACTTAATATCCCATTGGAATGCCTTCTTCAGGACTTGGAAGAAAGGTTGGCATTTGTCACTTGCCTGAATCACGAGCGGAAGCAGAACATGATCGCTCTGGTGAGCGGTGAACTTCCTTTATGCTTGATGGCGATGGCATGTCGAGTACGGCCTTTATCTTGTCTGGATTTGCTTCAATTCCTTGGTGGTTGACTATGAAACGGGGAATTTCCTTCTTCGAAGCTCATTTAAGCGGGGATTCGGTTTCATTGTAGTTTCTCCCGAATCTGAAAGCGCTTGGATAGATGAGCTATGTGGAGCTCAACTGTGGTGGATTTTACCAGCATGTCATCTGTGTATACTTCCAACAGTTGTGTGCCTAAGCGGTTTTGAAACATCACGATTCACCAATCTCCGTGTAGCTCTAGCGTTTTGAGCCCAAATGGCATCACCGCGATAGTAGTAGGTTCCACACTGTCTTTGTAATGACGAGGTCTTTTCTTGATGCTGGGTCATCTTGATACGGTTGTAAGCGGAGAAGGCATCATATCGCGAGTTGATGGCCGCGGTGGCATCTCACGATGGTCGATTCGCGGCAGAGGGAAACTGTCCTTTGGGCATGCTTTGTTGATGTCGGTGAAGTCGTCGTCGCCACTTGCCGTTGCCTTTTGGCGAGTGCAACATTGGCTAGCCACTTTCGAGGAGTATTCTACCTCCACGGTGCTCTGCGAGAGAAGGAGATTCTTGACTTCCTCGTTGATGGCTTTTGTGTCTTCTGGCGCAAGCTCCTCCTCTTTGTTTGATTGGCTTGAAGGATGGGTTGACGTTCGACTGTGAGTGATTCTTGTAGGATCGATCACTCCCATATCGCACTTTGCCGCGAAGAGCGTCTTTGTTTTGTTTAAAAAATGGATAAAGGGTTTTGAGGTCTTAGATAACGGATCAATGGCGGATGCTCCGGGTCGTCATCGATATCTGGGTTCAGTTCGCCGATGGCTCGGGTGGGTGATCACCTCGTCGCGCGTGTTGACTCATCGGTATATGTTGTCGGCCCAGCGCTTTTGTTTCATGGATCTTGAGTAGCATTCCCGGCCCACCGGTGGTCTCCTCGGACCATTCCTACTCCGTTCTTGTAGGGAACTTGATCATCGTGTATGGTATGCGGAGGGATGGCTCCTTGCATTGAGGGGCACGCCCCGGCAACATGTTATGACGGGCGTCTGACGAGATTCTTGTGATGGTCTAAGCTGGCATGGGGATCTCCCAGTGAGCACTAGTTGTATTGAGCCTAGAAGGTAGTACCTTTTTGAAAACCCTCGTAAGTGAGCACATTGGGTTCAGGTTCTCACTAGATGCCCATTTATCTGAGGTGGCGCAAAGATGATGTGCGAACTCCGTTGTGATTAGGACTCGATGAGCGTCTTGTTGACGTGACACGAACTGCCGATTGAATTCGTCGTGAGGGAGTGTTGGCATCCTCGAGTGCGGATCGGAGAAATTGATCGGCCCGATGGTCGAGTCGTGTGGATTTAGACCTTTGCTTGTATGTCGGCTACCTCAGGATTGACTTTGATCTTTGTAGGTGGGCCTTACGTGTTGAGAGCTAGACTCTCCTCTGCAAATCCTCTGAGATTGCACAGTTTCACGAGGGTTCTTGTGTTGTGTCGTCAAATCTATCGAGGTGGTGGTTCTTTGGGGCGAACTGGTTCGAGAAAGCGACTGCGGACACGATTTTCGAGGATATAAAGCGTCGGAATTATCATTGCCGTATCAAATATTTCTCTCTTGAGTTGTATGCGATCGTCAGTGCGATGTCCGTGGGTATGGAACTTCCTTGATACTTAAGTTATCTCTTGTTGTAGGGTCGACACTTCATACGAGTTAGCCATCTCGAGGTGTTCATTTAAGTACTTGAGACTGTGACAGAGAAATTTGTCGAAGTGAAAGCGTTGAAATGAGATCTTGCCACGTCGTCTCTCGGGCTGCGGTGGACAGGAGCGATCTCTAAGGTTGCCAGCCTTTTTGAGGTCGTTAACTTCATTTTTATTTGGAAGTCCTTCTGGTCGCTTTGTCTTTTGGGGCTTCATCCTCGTCGTTTGTCTGTCCCGCTTTTTTCTTTATGAGTGGAAGAGCTCTCTTTCTTGGATATGAGGGCTTCTTCACCGTTAATATACTTCTTCGCTTTTGCGAGCACCTCTACCATGCTTGTTTGGGAATTTTTGGATATGGAAAACATTAAGTCTTTCGACTGAATCCCTAAACCAACCATGAATGGGGTGATCGCAAACTTCTCTCATCCACTGCCTTTAGAGATTCGGCGAGCCGTGTTGGACATAAGACCTCGGGCTTTCTTGCGTACCACATTTGATAGTCGTGGATGGTAACGGCTTTGCATCGTCTGGCTCCAATGGAAGTGAGAGGCAGATGCGTGGATAAATCACGAGATGAGGAGATTGGCTTGACGATTGGGAGTCTATTGAACCATGCCAAGTAGGGCCTTTGAGGTGATTAAAGCTACGCATCGCCTTGGGTCTGAAGTACCCGTGCGGCTCCATTTGATTTTTGTAGGTGTTGAGATGATCGGCGGGATCTCTGGCCTGCATCGAATGCTTCCACTGTGGCATTCGAACTTGAGTTTGGAAGGGGAAGTGGAGTACCTCGGTACACGTATAGGGTGACTCGGTTTGTTGCGCAGTGTCCATAGTGTCGAGAACACGTCCTTTCACCACTTCACAGTAGGAGTTCTTCTTCGGAGGATTCTTGAACCTCTGTTCCCATGTGTTCATGTGTTGAGGGTGGCCTTGTGATTCTCAGTTCGAGCATGTTCCCCCCAGTGCTTCATTGCCTTCTTCTCTCGGAATTTGGAATGCGATTACATGCCCTGGGCATGGTTGGATGCAACGGTTTTGACCCTTTGCGGGGAATATCGACATTATCTTTGTCCCTCGCGGGGAGCGAGTGTCGTGACAACTCACGGTTTGTCGCGCCTCCCGGAGTAGTCGGATCTGTCTTGTGAGTTGTTCTAACTATTCTTTCAGACGTTGATTGGTGAGGCGAAGTGCTTCCACCTCGTCGATGTTGGCTTGCATTTGCTTCTGTAGCGCCGGGAGAATTCGGTGTCTAACGTTGCTTGGCGATCTACGCATCCTTGGAGGATTAAGCGTTACCGTGTTAGTGTTGATACCATCGATGGCGAGAAATCGGTTATATTTATAAAGGTATCGTTCCCACCAGACAGTGTAGTGATGATGTCTTTCAGCGGGTAAATTTTGCGGGCGTGTGGGGGTCGTTGGGCGACACAGCGGATGGTGGCGAGTGGGATCACGGGCTCTTGGATTGTCTGGGCTAGGTACCGTAGGATCATTTGTCTTGGTGATCTGTGACTACGGAGCGTAGCACTCCTCTGCCGAACAAGGAAGAAGGGGTCGGCGGGCTTCGCCGTGGTCGCTAGATGCCCTAGAAGATCGGTTTAACTACGAGGAAAAGAAGTAACTTTGAGGGTGAATGTGTTGCATATGTTTGCATATGAGTATGCGTCTAAGAGTGCGTACCTTTCACCGCTGGGGTGGCCATGCATTTATAGTAGATGTCCAACCAGTTGTACTGTACCTAGGATTTGCTCCCATTAGATGAGATTTTCTTATCAGTATCAGATTTGGTAATGGATTTAGAAAGAGCTGTTTATTTGGGATAATCTTAAGCCTTACTTATTGGAAGTCAAGCTAGTGATAATCATTGATATTTTATTTCGCCCATTGATAGATTTGCTTGGATTGACGAGGATGATATCTTGTTAGGGATTTATTTTATTTTAAGTAGTGGCGAAATACTGTCCCCGATTTGCGGGATATGGACCTTCTAATTCATCAGATCTTCCTTTGGACCCGGCGGGCGGGCCTTCGTTTTGAAGTGTTTGATGCAGAGTAGGGCCTAGGTGCGTTGGCGCCACTTCTTTGGGCTTGGTGAGTGGGCCTGCGAGCCCATTTTTCAAACCCTATCATACTTTAAAAATAAATTTAAAATTTTATAATTTGAATTTCATAGTCAAAATTAAATTTAAAAAATTTTCCTATGTAATTTATTAATTCTTTTCAGAAAAAAGTAATTTATTAATTAATAAATATATTATGATTTTGATCTTAATTAATAATTTATCTTATTTTATTCTTATTTTAACCATCGTTTTATTATAAGAAAAATATTTTAAAACTAAATACTCAATTGATTATTATCAATTTTTATTAAATAAATTTGAAAATAAAAAATACCTTTTATATTACTTCTATTTTAAAATCGTTTCAAATTTATATGTATTTCTTAAAAATTTAGTTTTAGAAATAACAGTGCAAAAATATAAAAATAGATAATAATATAAACATTATAAATTTATAAATATTATAAATAAGAAATAAAATTTAATATTTTATATAATTTAAGACATTTTATATTATTATTATTAGTTAAAATAATAATACTTATTTTATATTTGATAAATTATTTATTGTTACAGAGAAATATGTTTATATTTATTACGTTAATTATACATAATAAAAATATAATTTAAAAGTAAAATATTGAATAAATGAAAATTTTAAGAATAAAGGCATTTTATGAAGTAATTTTAAAATTTTGAATTTATTTAATAAAATTTAGATTTTCAAATTGGTGGATGCAATACTTAGCTCAAACATAATGAATAACCTAGTAAATGGTTATATCATAAACTTCTCCAATTAAAATAAATACGGAAAATATAGTTGTCATTTTTTTCTTATTTTCATGATAAAAAAACTAAAAACATGCTTATATTAGTTTTTAATAAGGAAAAATAAGAGTTTATTATATTATACAAGGTGATTACATTCATTGTATAAAGTAAATGTACTAGCTGTACAAAGGGTGTATAAGTCATAAAATTTTAATATTTGTTTTATCAAAATATATTTTCTAGGTTGTTTGTTAATACATCAACTTAGGACATACTTTATACACAATAGTGGATGTCATACTTGGCTTATACATAATGAAAAACATAGTACATGTTTATGCCATAAACTTCTTTAATTAAAAACTATAGAAAATATAATTGATGTCATAATTACGTCTGAGTTAAGTATGACATCAATCAATGCGTATAAAGAATGTCATAGGTGGGAGTATTAGCATATGACCTAGGAAAAAGATTTCGGATAAAAAAAAAAAAAATCAAATCCGATGAGAAATAAAACCTTATACACCCTTTGTATAATGATAGTATGTTACTTGTACAATTAGTGCAATATCCTTATACAATATAATAATAATCTTGTATAGTATCTTTTCCCCTTATTAAAGCGTAATATATGTATATTTTCATTGTCTTAGTGAAAAAAATAAGGGAAAAAATGACATCGACTATATTTTTCATATCTTTTAATTATGAAAGTTTATGCATAAACATGTATTGAATTATTCATTATGTGTGAGCTAAAGTATGACATCCACCGATGCATATACAAAATGTCCTAGATTGGTAGGTTGGTATATTAAAATACAACATATGAAAGAAATTTTGGATAAAAAATATTTAAATCCTATGAGAAATGTAAGTTTTTACACCTATAATTCAGGTTGTACATTTGTCTTGTATAGTTAGTGTTATCACCTTATATTCTATAACAAACCTCTATTTTTCCTTCCTTAAAAAAAAACTTTATTTTTCCTTATTAAACACTAAAATATGCATGTTTTCATTGTTTTTATGAAGAGAATAAGGAATTACTTTTTTTAAACTAATGATATTTTCCATATATATATATATATATATATATATATATATATATATATATATATATAATAAATTATGATTTTATTTTTTATGTTCTAAATTTTTATATTTTATAAACCTAAATCTTTTAAAAAATGTTAATAAAAGATATTATCCGATGGGGGTTTGAAACTATTTATAAATAAAATAAAATCGTAATATTAAAAATATTAATATCTTCACTTTTACTTAATAAAAAGTAATAATAATAATTTTAAATGTTATTATGGGTGTTGTGCCAAAATGCAGCATCACGAGTTTGACCATAAAATTTCAAAATTTAGCATCTTGTTAATATAAAATTTCAAATTTTATGGGAGGGTTTGAACTAAAGCAAATTTTATGGGAGTGTTCATGTTGAGATTGGCCCGCAATTTCTAGTTCGACATGTTCCCCCGAGAACGCTTCATTGCCTTCTTCGGGGCTAGATCGCGGTCCTATGCCCGGGCATGGATTGGATTACCGCCGGTTGGCGCCTTTGGGGTCATGACATTGCATCTTTGTCCCTCACGGGGGCGGTGTCGTGACATGCGAGTTTATTAACCTCCGGGATGGTCGGATCTGTCTTGTGAGTTGATACAGCGTGCTTTCGGGCGTTGATTTGTGAGGCGAAGTGCTTCCACTTATAAAGTCGATGTTGGGCACATTGTAGCAGCGCCCGGGAGGTAGGTCGTCTGCGTTGCTTGGCTGATCCTGCATCCTTGGAGGATTAGCGTTACTCCTGCTTGTGTTAGTGTTGTCTGTCGATGCTTGAATCGATTATATTTATAAAGGCTATCGTTCCATGACAGTATAGTGATGATGTCTTTCAGCCGGAAGGCGTCTTTGAGCGATGGGAATTGATCAGGGCGCGGACTGGATGGGTACGTGGTACAGGATCACGAGCTCTTGGATTATGCGAAATTTGGAGTAGGATCATTTATCTTGTTGATCTGCAAACTCTGGGCCATTAGCACTCATACGCAAAAGCAAAGGAAGAAGGGGGTCGGCGAGGGCCGCACAGTGATGAAGTGCTCACCGTCTTAAGTCAGTTCTTTGAGAGAAAGAGGAGGCGCAGGGGTGAATGTGTAGCATATGTTTGCATATGAGGTATGCGTCTAGGTCGCGTCTGCACCTTCGTGGCCCCAGGCCCGTGTGCGTTTATAGTAGATGTCGACCCGGTTATGCGTAACTGGTTACTCCCGTTGGGTGAGATTTTCTTGTCTTGGTATCGGTTGGTAATGGATTTAGAAAGAGGCATTTATTTGGGATAATCTTCCTTCCTTATTGGGGGAGATCAATTGGTGATAAATACATTATTATTTTCCTTTCATATTGATAAGATTTGGTTGGATTAGGCGGGATGATATCTTGTTAGGGGTTATTTTATTTTACGTATTGGCCAATCTGATCGGATTTGCGAGGATATGGACCTTGGTGAAGTCAAGATCTTCCTTTGGACCCGGCGGGCCGGGCCTTCGTTTTGGCACAGTGGGGCTAGAGGCTGGGTATTGCGTTGGCGGCGCCAGCTTCTAACACTGGGCTTGGTGAGTGGGCTGTGAGCAGTTTTTCAATACTATCATGCTTTAAAATAATTTAAAAATTTTTATAATTTGAATTTCATAGGTCAAAATTAAATTTAAAAAATTTTCCTATGTAATTTATTAATTCTTTTCAGAAAAAAGTAATTTATTAATTAATAAATATATTATGATTTTGATCTTAATTAATAATTTATCTTATTTTATTCTTATTTTTAACCATCGTTTTATTATAAGAAAAAATATTTTTAAAACTAAATACTCAATTGATTATTATCAATTTTTATTAAATAAATTTGAAAATAAAAAATACCTTTTATATTACTTCTATTTTAAAAAATCGTTTCAAATTTATATGTATTTCTTAAAAATTTAGTTTTATAAAAATATGAGTGCAAAAATATAAAAATAGATAATAATATAAACATTATAATTTATAAATATTATAAATAAGAAATAAAATTTAATATTTTATATAATTTAAGACATTTATATTATTATTATTAGTTAAAATAATACTTATTTTATATTTGATAAATTATTTATTGTTACAGAGAAATATGTTTATATTTATTGCGGTGGTATACATAATAAAATATAATTTAAAAGTAAAATATTCGAATAAATGAAAATTTTAAGAATAAAGGCATTTGTAAAGTAATTTTAAAATTTGAATTTATTTAATAAAATTTAATTTTCAAATTGGTGGATGCAATACTTAGCTCCAAACATAATGAATAACCTAGTAAATGGATTTATATCATAAACTTCTCCAATTAAAATCGTAATGCAGGAAAATATAGTTTGTCATTTTTCTTATTTTCATGATAAAAGCTAAAAACATGCTTATATTAGTTTTAATAGGAAAAATAAGAGTTTATTATATTATACAAGGTGATTACATTCATTGTATAAAGTAAATGTACTAGCTGTACAAAGGGTGTATAAGTCATAAAATTTTAATATTTGTTTTATCAAAATATATTTTCTAGGTTGTTTGTTAATACACCAACTTAGGACATACTTTATACACAATAGTGGATGTCATACTTGGCTTATACATAATGAAAAACATAGTACATGTTTATGCCATAAACTTCTTTAATTAAAAACTATAGAAAATATAATTGATGTCATAATTACGTACGAGTTAAGTATGACATCAATCAATGCGTATAAAGAATGTCATAGGTGGGAGTATTAGCATATGACCTAGGAAAAAGATTTCGGATAAAAAAAAAAAAAATCAAATCCGATGAGAAATAAAACCTTATACACCCTTTGTATAATTAGTATATTTGCCTTGTACAATTAGTGCAATATCCTTATACAATATAATAATAATCTTGTATAGTATAATAAACTCTTGTTTTCCCTTATTAAAGCATAATATATGTATATTTTCATTGTCTTAGTGAAAAAAATAAGGGAAAAAATGACATCGACTATATTTTTCATATCTTTTAATTATGAAAGTTTATGCATAAACATGTATTTAATTATTCATTATGTGTGAGCTAAGTATGACATCCACCGATGCATATACAAAATGTCCTAGATTGGTAGGTTGGTATATTAAAATACAACATATGAAAGAAATTTTGGATAAAAAATATTTAAATCCTATGAGAAATGTAAGTTTTTACACCTATAATTCAGGTTGTACATTTGTCTTGTATAGTTAGTGTTATCACCTTATATTCTATAACAAACCTCTATTTTTCCTTCCTTAAAAAAAAACTTTATTTTTCCTTATTAAACACTAAATCCATGCATGTTTTTCTGAATTGTTTTTATGAAGAGAATAAGGAATTACTTTTTTGAAAACCTAATGATATTTTACTTTCCATATATATATATATATATATATAATAAATTATGATTTTATTTTTATGTTCTAAATTTTTATATTTTATAAACCTAAATCTTTTAAAAAATGTTAATAAAAGGTAATGGCCATCCGATAGAGTTTGGGAAACTATTTGTAGAATAAAATAAAATCAATAATATTAAAAATATTAATATCTTCACTTTTACTTAATAAAAAGTAATAATAATAATTTTAAATGTTATTATGGGTGTTGTGCCAAATGTAGCATCTGGTTAATATAAAATTTCAAAATTTAGCATCTTGTTAATATAAAATTTCAAATTTTATGGGAGGGTTTGAACTAAAGCATAATCCCCCCCTCCCCCAAAGCCCATGAGAGTTTTGGTATTTTAAAATTTTTATAGCCTTCTTGGTAATTTTAAATGTTGTTATGGGTTTTGTGCCTAATTTGTATGTTTTTATGGGAGTTTTTGTCAAATAAGAAGGCCCATGAGACCTTGAAGCATAATTCCCCCAAAAATGTGTACTGAAAATATCATTTCAAACTTTATAAATCTAAAGTTAATACTTTCATAAATTTATGTTAATTCTAGTCTCTTCATATTTTAACTAAAGCTAATTGTGTAAAACCTGATAAAATTAGAAATGTTCAAAAATGATAATAATAATAATAAATTATTATAATAGTTCGAGGGGAAAACAGAAAATTACTTACAGATCTCGGATGTGAAACGGTATCTTTGTTGGATTAGATTTTCATGAAATCAAGTGGCCAGAAAAGTTTCGTCGGGTGCGAGACCAGTTAGGATATTTTATGATTTTAAGGTAATAAGTCGTCGGTGACTCCCATTAATGAATTTTCTGAATCTCGGAAGTCGAAATGATACTTGAAATTGGATAGATTTAAAATAACTTGAACTGGAAAGAAATAAATTATTTCGGAGAAGAAACGTACTCGAATGAGAGATGAACACATGGCGTAATTTGAGTTATGTATCCAAATTTAAAAAAAAAAAAGGAAAGAAAATGATAAAAGGAAAAAAAAAAGGAAGGAGGAGGGGACACGGATGGAGAGTGAGCGGAGAGAGAAAAATGAATTTTTTTTTTTTGACCTGTAACTTTAAAGTCTGCGGAATCGGTAGTCCGGTTTCGTCAGGCTTGAGAAAAAAAAAGTTGATTGCATCTTACTGTTCTGTTGAGTAATCTTGAGTTTAAATTGGCTGCTGGGGGTAAAAGAATTCTAACTACTTTTAGATATTTAGGCAAAGGTGATTTAAAGAACTTTGTGGTTTTTCTTTGAAGCTGAGGAGGTCGTAAATTTAGTCGAAATCTTGGGATTGAGTGTAAAATTTTAAAAAAATTTTGGGACGGTTTTTTGGACGGTTCGAGACGAGATTTTGAAGCATTTTGGCTGAATACCGGATTTGTGTTGAGTTTAGTTTTAATCCGGGGCCCGATATCTTGGTTTTGTTGGGGATTTTTGGTATCCAGCGTAATTTGTTGATGGGTTCTGGAACCAAAAATAGTTTCATGGCCATGAAGGATTGAGAGGTGCGCCATTTTATGCAGTCACAAGAGATTTGAGCCGTTTGTGTGTTATTGTTGGAAAAATAAATACTTGTCTTTATTGTGTGTAAAAAAATAATGTTTATATATATTTGCTTGGCCGTGTTGACGTAAAATTGTGATAAATGGAAATTATATGTAGGAAATATAATTATCAGGATTTATAAATGTTGCATGTGGCTCTTGTGTGCATGGCACGCGTATTGCGTAGTTACATTCGTGCATTTTAGGCTATGCGCGGTCGCATCGCGTCGAGTCGGGTGTGGGTCTGTCTTCTTGTTATTCCACCGTTCTTAGTGAATGTGTGGTGAACTCGGAAATGGGACAACGCCCAAAATTGAGACTTGCGGTTGTGTAAAACAATAATAATAATAATAAATCACGTGTATTTGGGTGAAGCAAGATGGGGCAGATCACACAGGGGTGAAAGACCCGAGGAATTTTATTTTGTCGGACATATGCTTAATCGGCGATGAAAGTTCGCGAGAAAGTGTCGGAAGCGTGAAACTGTGGTGAGGCACGAAAATTCGCAATCGAATAAAAGCAATGAGATTTGATAAAGAGAAAATTAAGTGAATATTGGAGGGTTGATACGATGAAGTTAAATTCGTTAAGATTGAAGCAGCCGATATTTGGGTTTTGTATTTCAGCGTTACGGGTGTGAGAGTTAGTTCGAGACTCGGGTTGTGGGTAGGAAATCCATCTCATACATGACCATGATATTCATATATAATGCGATTATTTATATGGAATATGTTGGATTTTATATACGTGTTAAGTGGCATTTTTCGGTGGTGAGTAGTGTGTAGAAGGGTACCTGCAGAGCAGAATTTATTTCCAGTACTGTCATCAGGGCCTCTTTTAGTCTGAGGGTGTAGGGAGCGGCTAAGCGGGACACGTGATGATTATAAGGGAGGCGTGTGTGGCGCGTCATTTCATTTTATGCAAAAGTATGTTGTATAAAAGAATTATAACTAAATTCTTTTGGGACTGTGTATCTAAATTGTTAGGTATTTATGGTAAGAAATTCGTGATTGAGCTGCTACGAATAATTAAGTGTTTTATTTTTAAGTATTTTTAGAATTAAATGTGAATGAATGTATTTACGACAAGGGATGTATATTGAGATATGGACGGATGAACCTTGTGTAGTTATCACATTTATGTTGAAGGGCCTTGGATGGGTTATGATTATATTGTTATATAGGTTGTATATTGGGTAGAACAAAACCAGGAAGTATGCGTGTTTTTGAAAAATATGGATCTACGATAAATAGGATACAGCAGATTATGAGTAATAGTTGCTTTTTAGATTAAGCAGAATTTCACGGGTTAATGATTGTCAATGATGCTCGGATTTGGGGTGTTCTAATTGACAAATTGTGAATTTAAGATTTTTAGCTAAAGTTATGGTGTAGTTTAGCAGTTTTATTTTTTTGAAGCTAAAGCGAGTAGTGTCTTCTGTTTTGTGGTGAGACTAAAGTCGGGATTGATGATTGCGACTTTAGTTTAAAAATAAAGCGTAGTTGTATCGATTATAGGCTGAGTGGAAATATAAAGATGTTAAAATAAATATAAGTTTATGAAATGGGTTAACTTGAATATAAGTTTAAAAGGAGGATTAAAATTAATTTTCTTTTAAAATAAAGGAATCATTTTGACTAATGAAATCATAGTTATTTAGTTCAAAAATATGAAGAGATCAGATGAAACATAAATTTATGAAAGAGGCCAACTTGTTTGAAATAAGGACTAAAAACAATAATTTTTTTTTAATAAAGGGATCAGTTTGACCCTAAACTTCCATCAGTTTGCTGCATGCATTATCAAGTTAAAGTGTTGTCCACTGGCCCACACATAAAAGCTTGTCTGAGTATAGGACAATAATTAATCATAGAAGTTGACAGCTCCAACAATTTAAATTCAATCTTGGCCCCATCATGTCATTTATCTTTTGATAATGGGCCTGAGTTAAAACCACGGAGTTCTGGAGCTCTTACAAGATTTTGGGTTTCTGATCTGACTTTGAAATGGAGAACCAATGGTCATGATTGTCTTACTTAGTGAATATGACCAATTGCTACAAAATCGCATACGAAACTGAAAATAAAAAAATATTAAGTAATTTTAAGAATTTAGTTTTGATTAAAATATATATATATATATATATACCATATATATATATATATATATATATATATATATATAAGCATATATATAATCAAAATATTTTAACATATTTTAAATTTTAATCCTTAGATCTTAAATAGGTGAATTTAAATGAATATATATAATTAATTTATTAAGTTAAACATATTTTTTATTTTTATCTAAATTTTACCTGGCTTTTCATTTTTTATTTTTATTTTCTTTCTTTAATATTTATCTGATTCCAAACATAACCTTAGTTATTTTATGGTAGATGAAATTGTTTCTAAGTCAATGTAAAAGAGGACGGTTATAATTTGTTTTAGAGGTTGGATCAAATTACGAAGAACTAGTAGAACCCTTTTTTTTTGAAAACTATAATTTTATTAAATTTAGTTAGTAATATAAATTGATGAAGATAAAATCCAAAGTGTTAAAAACTTTACAGGATGATGTAGTATGTCGAGTTATTAGCGAAATAGTCATTTCAGATACAGGCGTTTAATATTAAAATCGCACCAGAATAAGTTTCAGATTTGATATCTACCGTGTAATGATAAAGCGTGATTTGATATGATTCTGTTGAAGGATCAAACTTTTGGAATTTAAATTGTCAGCGAAAATCGAAAAGGTAATTGTCGGCGAAAATCGAAAAAGGTAATTGGCAATTGTATGATTATACCATCGCGCAGCGTATTTGGCGAGAAAGCCAGCGCCTGTAATAGGTTTGGCCAAGCATGAAAGAAAGAAAACATAGGTAAACTGGGTGTTGTAAAAGAAAGCTATTTTATTGAAATAAAATCGTATATTGGGAAGAAAAGCGATGGAAGGGAATTGATTTTAGTAGAATGATAAAGAAAAATCGAAACCATATCTTTCTAACAAATCCGAAAATGTAAAAGCGAGAAAATACAGATTTTTAGAAAATAACAAAATGGTACTTTACGAGTTGTATTATAGGTTGAAAGCGCGAGTACCTATATCTAGGATGGCGAGAATCGGAACACGTCGTTGGAATCGTCTTGCGAAATGCAATTCGGCAATTTCGTCAGATTTTGGGAGATCAGCCGGAATTTTTCGCGTTTTTTAGAATAACGGGTGTTCGAAGGACCCAAAAAAAAGAAGAGATTTTTGAATAAAATCTTGGAAATTGTAAAATAATTTAAAGAAAGTTCATATAAGATAATTTGAAGCTTGAAGGCAGGATGAGGAAATAAATTGTTTCGAGCGAACCAGTCAAGCGATGGGGACATGGCGGGCGTGAGTCCACGTATCCAAAGTATAAAAGTGAGAAAACTTCTCGTTTAGGGAAGATACCGATTTCGATTTTTCTTGAAGCGTTAGAGAGAGAGGAGGAGAAAAGTCGAGTTTGCATTGATGAGTTTCTCGAGGTTTCGATCGGTCGAGTCGTCGGTAGGGAACTAAAGTTCGTCACCTCGACAGGGCTGTGTGTGAACACCAAAGTGAGAGATTTCAACGAAGATTCAAAGAGAGGAGATTTTGGGAAATCGAGTTTTCCCCCGGGTTAGGGAGATTTGTTTTTGGAAGCTTTAACGGTGTTTCTGACTGCAAGAGGTAAAGATTCTTCATTCCTACCTTTGAAATTTGGGTAGAGATTGTTTGAAGGCGATTTTGGGGCTGGAATTTGGAGCGGTTTTGTGCCATGTTATGGCATGTTTTATGGCTTTAATTCGGACGGTGTTGGTGGCCGGTTTTATGGTTTTACTTGGGACGGGGTTATGGCATGTTTAAGGAGTTGTTTTAGGTCAAAATTTAGTTATATGATAGCTACCCTGTGTTCTCGGACAAGTGGCCAATGGATGGAGCTTCAGGCGCCTACTGAGTCTAAAGCTCACGAAATTGGTGGGTTTGGCGCAGTGCATAGCCCTTTACACCCTTTTTAAGCCTCGAGCTTAAGCAGCCATGTATTTTTTCTCATCAGATTTCGATTTGTAGTGGACTCTATGGAAAGCTATTTGAGTCTAGAATTTGACCAAATGCTGGTGGATGACATTTGATGCTCACATATTTACTGAAAATTTGATTGTTTCACCAAGTGTTCTATTGTACTTACATGTGATGTGAAAATGACCCCAAATACTGTTCAGATTTTGGGACTGATTTTCGATAGGGAAAATTGGGGAAATTGGACTAGTTTACTTCATGAAAATTGTAGCTGCATCAGTGAACTTAATGTTAGGCTTTTGAATCACCCAAATTGGACCTCTATAACTCAAGTTATGGCCCAGCCCGTTTGCCATAGAATTTACCTGTTTTTGACCCATACCTTTATCAAGATTTTGGGACTGATTTTGGTTTAGGAAAAGAGAATTTGGACTAGTGTTCTACATAAGGTATAGTTGCGTTTGCTAAACTTGATGTAGGCTTCTGGAATTACAGGTGGACCTATACGGCTCAAGTTTGGTCCATTTAAAGGAATTTGCTCTGACTTAAGAGTTGTTTAATGGTTTATTACCTAGTTTTTGGAATTTGTTAGTGAACTAGTTTTTGAACTGAGTTTGGAACTATTCTGTGGTATATTATGGTTTGATTGTGAGGTGTTTTTGCATAATATGGAATGACACGTTGTATGTTGATGTTGATATATACGTGCATGATATATTGACATGAATGAAGCATTATATGGACATTATATGCTTATTGATATAATTATTCATGATGCATTGGTGATATGCATGAGTGGAGTTGTCCATATAGCATTCATCATATATGTGACATGGAATAGAAATGCAATGGTGCATCACATTGCATATGCATGGGAAACATCACATTTCATGGGTGTGAGTGCATGGTTGGTAAATCGACACTGCGTTTGGTGTTTGGTTGGGTGGACTCTGTACATGGGACAACGTCCAATAGAGTCGCACGATTGATTAAATTGGAAAAGAAAATATGTGCCGGGTATCATCAAGAAGGATAAGGTCTCCTCGGGGTGGCAGTCGGTGTAGTCGAACATAGTCCCCGAGTGGTGAAAGGCCATAAAGAAGTGCAGGTTTGCGAGCCGCGGTGAGACACCAAAAATCAGCTGCCTACCCACAAAGGCGGCGTGATTTTGAATATAAAATTATCATTGTGATGTATCATCCAAAAAGCTTTTAGTTTATAAACAAATAAAATTTGTTTTAAAAATGATCATTGGATGTCATCCGGAATGACGGTTTATCACAAATGGGCTTAAGCGTTGTGTGAGGAAGTCGGTGAGGACTCGGGTGCATAGTACATGATGAATTGCATCTCATTTCATGGCATGGAATGTAGGATTCCATATAGAATTGACATGTTCTTGTTGGAATGTGAATGAGAAATGTTGAGTGAACATTGTATGTGCACTTAGGTGGGGAGTAACCCTTGTAGGAGTTATCCTTACTGGGCATTGCTCATCCCGTCGTGGGACCCCCTTTAATTAAATGTTATATCTGAGGGCGGGTTGACCATATCGGGACCGCGGGGTGTGAAGAAAGTAAACATGTGGCCTTAATAAACACTGTAGAAAGTTCTTGGAGCATGACTTGTTCTAGCCACCTTGATTTTGTATAAAGTGTAATTAAGTGCGGACTATTTCTGATAAGTGAGGTTTGTAAAAAATGATAAGAATTGTGATTACGAACTCTTACAAGATTGTATTCCCAAGTGTATTATTCTCATATTTTTAACTAAATATAAAGATAAATGGGTCCTTAAGCTAGGGTATATGATGTGATATTAAAATTTATATGATATCTGCAGGTATTGCGAGTTGATGGATGATCAGCGGACCCTTGGATTTAAGGGTGTCACGAAAAAGATGGTGTGCGGGAGGCGAGGCTAGGATTTCAGGCTGAGATTAAGATTGAAAAAAAATTAGTAGAACTATTTTTATTCCTTCCACAATGGACAAACTCACAAGTTATATATATGGAAGCTTAAACAAATGTTGGAGTCTTCCTTCCATAATTTTCTTTTGCTTTCCATGAACTCCGAATTTACATTCTATGTGTCTTGAGTATTAACATTATTTTCTTCATTCCTTTCCCCTTCTTGCATTTCCTTTAAAGCCTCTGAATATTGAAGGCATCAAAGGAGCCAACATCTCTTCCAAAAAAAAGGGCAACCACACCTCACTTCACTATCAATTTTTGTTTGGCAAGTGCAACGTTAGAGTTGTGTGTATTGTGCATGCTGGTTATTTGAATGAGAAGATGAACCGACTGCAGCAGTAGAACAGAGGCGACATAAGCAACATAAATTTGGATATACATAATGTAGAAATAAATTAAGCAACTGAGGCGTATTTGTGAACACTGTCCTTAGGAATTTTATTCCCCAGGATTCAACAATCCTTCAGAGATGGACTCAGGAATAAGAAAAATAGAGAAAGAGAGAGAGTAATTCAAAGATGGAGAGAAAATATATGATTTTCAACATCAACAAAGGTCTCAATTTATAGGAAAACAATTTTGTAACAATTGGGTTTGAGGTTTGAAATTCGAAATGGCGATAAAATGGCTATTAGGAATTGAATTCAGAGAATAGTTGTTGAAGAAACCGTTTTGAATTTACTGCCATTTCAAAACCTGAATCGCTTTGATTTTTAAGTAGCCAAAAACAAAGGTTTTCATATAGGCAAACAAACAAAAAATAATTTGGAGCAAAACCAAAATTTTCCTGTAGTATTCATGCGCAAGTGGTCGACACCGAAATCTGCTTTGGCTAATTTCTTGTGCGAGCGAGGCCTCCCTCTCTTCTCAAGCCTTATATAAGCCCATAGATGGGTTTTAGTTTATAAACCCAAAAAAGCTCTAGTCTTTTTTTCATGTGGGATAAGTTCTTTTTTAAAGTACTATTCTTTACTAACAATCCCCCACATTTTTCAAAAAGATATTTGAATTTAAAATATTTTGCTTCGATTATGAAAGAAGGTATAAGCGCCTTAAATTTGGTGTTCGATGAGCTATGAACCAAACATAGATAAATAAAATTTAATTTATAAAGTATTGGTGAAGCTTAAAGCTTCTATGAACCAGAGTACTCTTGATCATAAATTAGGGACCTTATCATCAGCACCATACATCACGATTCTTGTTGTTCAACATCGTTATGCGCGATTGGCCATACGCTGCCTGATTATTTCATAAGTGCTCTTGAAAATTTTCCAATATATCATAGGAGCGGCCCCACTCCACACTTACATAGGTGATTTCATCAAGTGCATACTGCATTTATATGTACCATCCATGGGGGATATGAAATCATTAAGAGTATCATTCACCCTCTCAAAATATGCATTCTAGCACCATATACCATAGGAAGGGACAATTTTATTAGTGTTAGCAGGATTAGCAAGTGACTTGTTATTACCCATATGAACCTTTTTCATGGGATCTCCAATCACAAAGGTTGGGTTCCCATCATTGCTAATCTCTAATTGGCTTAAGTCTCATTCCACTCGATGTTTCCAAAATCAATTTTCTTCCCAAAGGTTTAGTTAAAGGATCGGCTAAATTCACTTATGACTATAATTTCATCTTTCAACGGCTGTTTGACAACCTCATGTCTTAGACCTAAGTGTCTATTTTTCCCATTGAATGATTTATTCTTTGCAATTGATATTGTTACTTGGTAATCACAATGCATAGACACCGAAGGTATCGGCTACATTCCCAAAGGAATTCATGACAGGAAGTTCCTTAACCACTCAGCTTCTTTACCAATGGATTCAAGAGCTATAAACACTTATTCCATGGTAGAAGTAACGATAAGGGTTTGTTTAGATGATTTCCACGCAACAGTACCACCTCCCAAAGTAAAAATATAACCACTTGTGGACTTTATCTCATTTGAATCTAAGATCCAATTGGCATCGTTGTATCCTTCTAACACAATTAGAAATCCACTATATAGAATACCTTAGTTCATGGCGATGAGTCCTAAACTCATATATTTTTAATCCATTTTTCTGGCATAATTATAGAAGTTTATGATTCATTTTAATGATGAATTATGGAATATTCACCAAAATTTTGTTTTGCAGCTTTTTTTTTTATAAAAAAGAGATAATTCCAGCAAGAAAAACATAAAAATTGGCTAAGGCAGAATTATCTATCGCGACATAGTTTCAAAATGTCGCGATAGAATCCCAACAGAACCAGCAGAAGAATATTGCAAGCAGTAACTCTTTGTCGCAACAAAAGTCAAGCGGAGTGCAAGCCATAAATGAAGACTGTCGTGGCACAATTTGAGATAGACAGACTAATTTTTGTCATAAGAATGAAATTTTTTGTCGCAACATAACTGGAGAAGCTCATAAAGAAGAATGTCACAACATTCCTTACTCTGTCGCGACATTGATCAAGAAAATGGCATTGGAACCTTGTCACAACATCTTACAATTCTGTCAAGACATAAGGAACGAAGACATCAAATGAAATCTATCACGACAAAAGACAACTCTGTCGCGATAGAAAATGGAAAAACAATGAGACAATGTGCCTGCAACAAAGTTTTCTATGTTGCGACAGACATTTCAACTAAGGACAAAACCAAGGTAGATTATATGAAGAAAACTATGTCGCGACACAACATTCAAAGACATCAATGAAAGATACGCAGACTTTGTCACGACAAAGAATTTCTCTATCGCGATAGAGAAAACTTGAGGTTGAGGTGAATGTTGTTGCTACAAAGACTACTATTGTCGTGACAGAAGTTGAGAAGAATGACAAGAAGATTATTATGACATAGAAACGGATGTTGCGACATAATAATGAACTGAAGGCAGATATCTCTGTCGTAATAAAGGAAAATTATGTCGCGACAATAAAAGCTGCAGAGTAAGAGATTTCTGTCACTACAAAGAAGCTTATGTCGTAACAGAAAATGGAAGAGAAGTGAGATTAGCCAAGGCAAGTTTGTCGCGACAAGGGATTCAATGTTGCAACAAAAAGTTAGGCCAGCGACAAGGATTAAAGAAGATTATGTTGCAACATGGAAAGAGTCTGTCGCGACATAGAGTTCAATCTCAACAATACAAGGCAACACAATTCTGTCACGATAAAGAAAAAGTCTGTCGCGAAAACAAATCCATGCTATTGGGAGAAACTCTTTCGCGACAAAGAAAGTCTCAGTCGACGTACCGAATAACAACAAAATAATGTCACAACATACCGCAGGACATCGCACAAAGTCGAAGAGCCATGAGAAATTTCGCTTCTAATAAAAGATAAACCATGTCACTACATAAAAGGAGAATATCACAGGATCAGTCGCTATAAAATCAAAGAAGATAGCATGAAAATATGTCGCGATAGGAACCGCGTGCCACGATAAAGAAATGGCGCATAAAGATAAGAACCATATCAAGTGACATAACTTTCATTGCCGACAAAGCTTACCCATTTCAGCCAAAAATTTGGGATCCACAAATTGTGTCTTGAATTGCGGCTCATCATTTAAAGCTCTATAAATAGACAATATATAGGGTAATTGTATGCAGCTTTCTTTCCTGTAAGTAAACTACAGACTTTGGGTACTGGAAACTCTTCGTGATATTATTTCTTTATTTTTTTAATTCCTTTAGATTTTGTTTTAGCGTAGTTTTTGTTTGTTAGTTTTCGTTGATTTTCTGTGAAAGTTAAGTAATGAAATCGACATGTGCAAACTTTGAGTTGGAATCTGTAGAATTTTCTTTCTTTCATTAACTCAAAGCGTATATCACATTATTTTCAACCCGTAGAACTAAAATAGTCCATGCTTTTGCAACAAAATCTAAAAGGAATTAAAAAATAAAAGAATAATATACAAAGAGTCTTTCTAGTTGCTTCCAAAGTCCTCGATTTAGAAGCCACAGATATCCTATATGTGTATTTATGTAGCTTACTGGATCCACAAATTGTGCTCAAGTGCACTTCATCATTTAAAGCTCTATAAATATACACACATATATACTATGTACTTCGCGAAACTAGACTTTGGGTAGCTAGAGACTTGTATATTATTCTCTTTATTTTTTTAATTCTTTAGATTGCTTTAACAGAAGTTTTGCTTTAGTTAGTTTTTATATATGGATTTTCCGAGTTGAGCAATGAACTGATAAAAATTTTCAAATGGAATCATAGAATTTTCTCTTTCACTTATGTTTTGCTTTAAATGGATTTTGGAAAATTAATGGAGTTCATTTATTTTAGTTCATTTACAAGTTCAATTAATTTTCCTTATCAATTAGTCACTGAAATGTGTGAATCTGCTTGAAGATCGAGCCCTCAGAAATACGGTTGATAGATGGTTATTTTTCTCGCATTAAAGTGAAAGAACGCCTTAGTTAGAAATCTTGAATTTATTTTGATCGGTGATATTATCAACTTAACCGTTCCAAGTACTAGTATCGTGTACCCAAACACAAAGAATCAGATTCGCTCTAATTTCCGTAAGGCCCTCCGCAGACACAAAGATGGAGAATCCCGAGGTATGGCGCTTCTTGCGGGTATGGTAGACTAATACTTTGGAACTAATGAATTTTGAAAGATTACTCAGATAGATCACTAACTTACTCATTATAAAGTAAGAATGATTAAGTATCAACTTAATCTGCTTTAGGTTCTCCCTCTTGATGAAATGATTCTGATCCCGTATTAGCATAGATCTAATCAAGGATATGGAGAATTTCATCAACATTGAAGGATGAAGTGTCATTTAAATTGGAGAAGGCTTGCAATATCTTGTCTACGCGTAAGCACTCTTCGCTCCCAAGATTTGTGTGTGAAGTACCGAAAGGAAAATACCCGTGATCTTAAAGAGGATTATATCTTACAATTAACTAATTAGATCCATGAGTCCGAAAGGAACATGAATCTCTAATTAGTGAAAGGTATGGTTAAAGGAGAAATCCAAACTATACTACAATGCATCTTTGACAAATTCAGCTTTCCAACTATTGGCTTAGCTATGACTCAAAATGATGCAGAAATTGACAATCATTCATTAGTCTATTTCTCGGGCAGGGTCTCACCGGGCTGAATTCTCAAATCCATTCTTTATTAAATTTTATGTATACTAGTGAAATTGGTTTTAGTTAGCTACTTTATTAGTTCTCTCATCATTTTAACATCGAGTTCAAATAGTAAGGATCTTGGAGTGGGCTGCGTTAATCTTTGATTTATCATCAACTCTTATATAAATCAGATATCCTGACTTAAAACTAATTTTTATTACTCAGATTTAATTGCACTTGCAATGATTTAAACCAAACTCAATTTTTAATGAATTCATTTTTCAAAAAGGACAAACATATATTTAAAAAAAAAAAAATAGTCAACAAGTTTTTGGTGTTGTCTATGGGGACTTTAGTTAGTCTTGAGCAGCGTACATGGTAAAATTTGGTCTATATAAAAACCAGTCAACAAGGTTTTGGCGCCGTTGTTTGGGATTGATTGATGAATTTAAAGATCAATATTCTAACCAAAGAGAGAATTATTAATTTTGACATTTTTCATTATTTTATCATAAAAAAATTAAAAATAAAATCACAAAAATAGTTTAATAATAGTAGCTAAGTAAGCTACTAAAAATCTTCTATGAGCTTAAACGGATATAATTGTTTTCCACAGATTTAATTTAATCTCAGTGTGTTTCTATTTCAGGAAGATTTTAAATGCACAAAAAACCAGAAGTAGATATGTTGCCTTTGGATATAGAAATTGAGAGAACATTAAGGAATCTGAGGAAAGTTACAAGTGTTGAATGTACAAGTATGGCAAATCAAAGAGAAATATTACAACCTATTCCAAAAGAAGCAGAAACAGATAGACCTCAAAGGCAAATGACAATGGAGGATTTTTGGCGGCCTGTTATTCAAGATGAGTATTCTTCTGTGAGACAGCCTACCATAGAAGCCAACAATTTTGAACTCAAGCCAGCCTTTATCACAATGGTACAACAACATCAGTTCACTGGGCATCCCAGTGAAGACATCAATGAACATATGGGAAGATTTATGAGAATGGCTAACACAATCAAGCTGGAAGGGGTGAGACCAGAAGTGATTAGGCTGCAGTTATTTCCCTTTTCATTGAGAGATGTGGCAACAACTTGGTTTAAGTCATTGCCTGTTGGATCAGTGACAAATTAGGAAGAGTTGATGGAGGCCTATATGAACATATTTTTCCTCCAGCCCCGACTTCTGAAAGGAGAGGTGAAATCATAGTCTTCAAACAGGGGGAGGATGAAAGTCTCTACAATGCATGGGAGATATACAAGAGACTACTAAAAAGATGCCCTATGCATGGAATATATATGACCACTAAGATGAACATTTTCTACCATTCCATGAATTATGCTTCAAAAGGTATAATAGATGCATCCTGCTGTGGGGCTTTCAAAAGAAAAAGTGCTGAGGAGGCAAGGCAAACATCAAGACCTCGCCAAATGCAACTACAAAGCTCCATCCGAAGCTTTCCGTGAGCAGAGCAAGATCAAGGGGAGTGGTGTAATTGCTTTAATCTGATGATTGCCATACAAAGTCGATGCATTAATGAATAAGCTTCGAAAAATGGAGAGAAGAAATGCGCATCACACTCTGGGCTGGGATAGTAATAAGGAGAGAAAAGAAATAAGGTCGATGCAGGACTAACCCACGAGGGTCTTACCGCTACGAGTACGCACTCTTCAATGCCATCAGAGCCATACTTAAGCCCAACCTCAACTTGCCCACTCACTACACACCAACACTTAGAACCATGAGAATTTCTCATACGGAGGAGGAGCACAACAAGGTCAAAGACCTCGGGACAGCACTTGCAAAAGAATATCATACCTCAATTGGTTTCAACAACAATAAAGTAACAAAGAACAAGTAGAATAGAGAGCAGAAAATCAAGGGTAAAGGATATCTAATTCTCACACCAAATGCTCGCTTTCACGTGGGTGGCCAGAGGCTGCTAAACATACATGAGCGTAAGTTTACGAGCCACCAAGATTATAAACAAAAACAATCAGAGCCAAAGCCAATACCACCTTTCTTGAAGAATTGAGAATTGTGGCAGGGCA
Organism: Tetrastigma voinierianum; assembly: GCA_016808115.1. Lineage (NCBI taxonomy): Eukaryota > Viridiplantae > Streptophyta > Magnoliopsida > Vitales > Vitaceae > Tetrastigma > Tetrastigma voinierianum. The sequence continues at coordinate 238,173 of JAEQBH010003380.1, read as the reverse complement.
ACGCTTCCTAGCCATGGTAGAATTAGCCTAAGGATGCATTCCCAAAGGACAAGGCGAATTAAGGATCAGATGTGGAAGTAACTCTAAGAAGTGGCAGAGAATTGGAAGAGAAAAGAAATGAGAAGAAGGAAACTAAGAAAGAGAAACATGCAGAATTTGGAAAAGAATTGAAGCAGCACAGTTTAGAAGTTGCTGAAGAAGATAGAATAGCAAAAATGCAGCAAGAGCAGCAAGTTGAAAAATGAAATCTAAGGAAGAAGGAAGAGGTTAAAACTTACAATTCTCAAGTTCCATTCTCGTAGGTTATGCATATTTGAAGAGCAATTCTAGATTCTCGAACATGTTTAAGAAGAAGATGTAGATCATCTTTTGAGATTAACTCAAATGCCTCACTACGCAAAAATTTGCATGTAAGATATATCACAAAGAGAATTGTGAAAACCCTGATAAATTTGAAAATTTTCACTTAAACCAGAATTTTCGCTACACAATACAAAGTTGCAAACCCGAACTTCTAGATCCTAATTTACCTAGTTTTAATCTCACCGCTGATTCATCTCGCGAAATCTAGTTACCCGATCACCAGGCTGGGATTCGGCAGGTCAAAATTTCATGTATTTTGAGGCGAAACAGACGAATGGCATGGTGACACGTGGCATGATGCCACATGCCACCACGTCCATGCAGAGGCTGAGGGCCATGCGGTACAACCACACGGGCTAATGGCTGGAGATAATAGCAGGGGCGACATGAGAGCCATGTGTCACCACCACTTGGTTGCATATCAACTTAAATGGGAGGAAAACAATTCGGTGGAAAAAAATAGAAAAAGAAACAAAAGAAAGGATAGAGGGAGAAGGAAAAAGGAAGGGAAGGTGTGCGTGGGGAGAGGAGAGGAAAAAAAAAACGGAAACAAGGAGAACAAAAAAACGGAAAGGAAGAAGAAAATAGAAGACAAATGAGGAAGAAATGAAAGGAAGAGAGGGTAAGGAAAGAGAAGAAGGAAGGAGTGTCGTGCAGTGTGAAGACCCGGACGACGAAGAACTTGGAACTGTGCTACGAGAGGTAGGTTTCCTCCTACTTTGATTCATTTCATGCCTAGGGGCTTAACAATTTCACCCCACTTTAGGGCGAATTATTTCATTGTGTAGTCTGTATTTGGTTGTGAGACGATCATGGACCAAGTATATGAGTTCCCGAGACCATCGGCGCTGCCACCCATATCCCTGAACCCGAGAGCAAATCCGGGTAGAATGGAAACGGGGTATGCCCGACTTCCGCGTGACCACTTCGCAAATCGACAGCGCCAACTTCGGACGGCCGTAACTTTCCCATCTGAACTCCGATTTGCACGTTCTTGGACTCTACGGAAAGCTCATTGAGTCCAAAATTTAATAAGATGAAGTTCTCAGCCAAAACATGGGATGAATAAAGGGGTTGGTCGGGTCATGGATGTTTGAGGAACTGGCCCGCTTGCCTCCTAACTTCGCTTTCTAACTTAGCGTCAGATCCTAAATGCTCGGATCATACGGCCTCGAAAGCAGAAATTGCTGAATTTTTTGTGTGATATTTACAAATGTCGGAATTCTGCACTAAGTCTAGATTTTTCCGAGGCCAAGTATGGTTCGATGGCGGCCGGAATGGCTAATGTGTGTTATTACCAGAAATTGAATAATATGTTTATGTGAAATTATGTGATATATGCGAATAAAAATGAAAATAATTATATGCATTAAACATAATTTTATCCATACACTTGACATGTAATGTAAGATTTATATGTTGTAATGTGACACTTAATTACATGTAGCTGGAATGACACGCAATCTATTAATTTCAGACAGATGACAAGACGAAAGAATGCATGACAGGTGTGAGGTGGCGGAAGATCAATCTTTATGGTTTCTGGGGTCTTAGCTGGTAGCACTGGCGAGTCACAAATGATTTTCGGAGACTGTCCATAGTACTTCTCGAAGACTAACCAAATTAAATATCGGAGATTGTCCACAGTACTTCTTGGAGATTGACCAAAGTACATATAAGAGATTTTCCACAAGATTTTAGGTCGAATTAAAGACTGATCGAGATCGCCCACACTATATCTCTGAGATCATTCAATAAAAAATAAAACAAAAGATTTTGTTTTGGAAAAGCGGTCCCCGGACTTTAACGCTCATAATCTAAGCCACACTGCATATGCATGCAGGGAATTAGTGAGGACTCCTGATCGGGTCACGAAAGTGGTTGCATCTTATTCATGACATGTAGCATTTAGGTGTGTGATCAGGTACTTATCGCACGGCAAGACTCATGTTTTTAAAGAAATTTCTCAGAGAGATATCTCTATCGGGCTTGGCCACCCCCGTCATGATCACCATTTCTGGGTACACGAGAGGACGACGCTCCTTCGAGGCCATGAAAAGGGCCGGGTTATGGCCTTGAACGCTATGTTTGTAAAATATATTGGGACAATCTGTTTTGATAAATTTTGGTTTGTAAAAGTGTTGTATATCAAACTCTTGTATAATATTATGAAGTCAGATAAGTCAAAGAAATATATGAATGAGTCCCTATTAATGGTATCACCAACACGACATCTGATCATCCGACCCACTCTAATATTCCGCGGCCGATGAGTCAGCCAACCGGACCGATTAGTGCCCAAAAAGGTTATTTTGAACCCTATTTATTATAGGTTTGCTTTACTTTGTGTACTAATCATTCTAACTAACCCACCGAGATATTAACGCGTCCCTACTATACTCATCGATCGCATTTTGTGGCTAATTTGTAGTTTCATGAAATTAATTATGCCAAAATTGTTGAAGTCGATCCAAGCACGAAGAATCTAAGTCAAACTCATCATCAGAGATCAAAGACTGCAGGAAAGAATAGCGTAAAACGTAAAGAAAATGGAGCATTATAGAACGCTTCTCGCGAAGATCACAGATCCCGCGAGCACCGCTCATCAAGCACTGCCTCGCTGACCCGCTTTTTTTTGTTACATTTTTTTGGTTTTTTCCCATTTTATCCTTGTAATAGTTTTTAGTTTCATTTTTTTTGTACTTCTCGTCAGAAATAAGATATAAGCTGTAGATAAAGGTTTAGAATAATCAATCAATTCCGGCACAGCTGTAACGAGGGCCAGTAGCCCCGCACTTCCTTTTCCCATTTTCTTTCATTTTTCCCTTTCTCTACGCTAAACACTCCTTTGAGGATGACAATCGTAGGATGCTTAGTTGTACCTCTTCCTCCTTGAATAGAGGGCCATTGCCAGATTCGAGGTAAACCGATTTGTCCTCCCCGTTACCACACGCACATGGCACATAGTTCTATTTCTCACCCTTTCAGTTAAAATCTTTCTGAAAAGCACCCCACTAACGGTATTTAGAAAGCTTTTTGGTTACAAGGATGTCATCACTGATCCCTGTTATCCGGGCCATGTTTCCCTATTAGTTAACATAGTGTGTTTTTAGATATGATATCATCATAGAAAGATGGTGCTCGTTGAATGCCACACTAAAAAGGAAAATCATAGGGCTTAGTTTTTAAAGCCAATGAATATCCGTCGAAATGACTTATATACTCATCCTCTTTAAATCGCGAGGAAAAAGGCCTGAGGACATGTTGTTGCCTTAAAACCTAAACCAGTGGGCCCGAAAACTTCAAAGGGGGTTCATTTACATTTTTTTCTTTATTATGTTTCACTTGCAAACTATCAACTCCCTTGTTTTTTTACCCAAACCTCATAACCACTGAAATTCACTGTTACTTTGAAAATCTCATCATATAATCATTTGTACTAAGAAAATCATCCAGTTAATTTCTGGGAGGTCAAGATAATTTAGTGAGATTTTGATACTTTAGTAGAGATTTAGAGAAATTTTGATTCAATATACCTAATAAGGCAATCTAATGGGTTATTGGTTTAATGTCTTCTAGTGCGGAAGCTACTAACTGTGATCCTCAATACTGCAAGCTGGCACTTTCATATCAATCGCTTCATTTTTAGTTTCTATTTCACTCAGTAAAAACAAAAAAAACACATTTGTGAAGTTGTTAATTTTTGTAAAAGACACTTTATACAGATTTGGGATGTTCCGTGGTTTGAATTACATCAAATGTGAAGGAGGAGAATTTACTTATAATGAGTATTGTTTTGAGAGAAACCCCTGAAAGTATATTGCAATTAAGTGACTATGGAACTTCCAAGGCGTAAATCAAAGCAACTGAGAGAGAACCAACTAAGATAGGTCCATTGAGGGACTATAGAATTTATGGATGAGTGCAATCCTCCGAGGTCCCCAACCTGACATCCCTCCACATCCACACAAAGATACCTTCATCGCACTCTCAACCACTCACAACAATCTCCCTTCAATGAGTAAGCACTCCTAGATCTATCAAATTGGATTTAAGATACTTGAAGGCTAAGAAATTGACTCAATGTCAGCATTGAAATTGTAAGTTTCTTCCTTAATAAAGATTTATTGCTTGACACTGAAAAATTCATCATGCATTCTATTTCAAGGTCAATGATTCAGCATTTGGTCATCATATTAGGAGAACTCAGAGGAGAGTACTGACTAATAGGAGGGCTTTGATTCTAAATTAGTGAAGCCTGAGAATTGTCAACAGTAAAAAAGGTGGGAGTGTAGATAGTGCACTGTGGAAGAGCCCTGGGCGAACCCACTATTCAACTTCTCAACCTCATGAATTAATCCAGTGCCACCGCCTCAATCCCAAAATACTTAACGCTAGTGTATATTCACACACCAGAGCACACTCAAGCCCTAAAGACTCCACTGAGGCACATCCATTCAGACTGCTTCCTCGTTTGACAACACAGAATTACACACCTGCTGGGAGTCTCTTTGCCAATACATCCAAGATGAAGGGCAAATGGCCACCAGATGGTACTGGATGGTTTCGTGTGTCGGTCTCACTTTGAGCACCAACCCAAGATAATATCCACAAGCTCCACCGGGGCCCAACACCTCCAAAGGCCTAAAAATCGTTCGGGGGAGCACAATTTCACTCTTGTTTTGATTTTTGCTGTTATTTTATTTTATTTTATTTATTTTACTTCTAATTTTTCTTCTTGATTTTCTCTAAATTTTAGTTAACTTGCTTTTAGCTTACCAATTTTTGCAATTTTTCTTAAATTTTTTTCTGTGTTTATTTTGCGCCACAAAATGTAGTAGCATCAGTACTTATGACACTAAGACACTGGGCAGTTGCGACCGCAACCCGCATTACCTCCATTTTGTTTCGCTCATAATCTCTTCATCCGAATCTGCTTTAGTAATGAAATTGGCTGAAAGATTAGAGAGTGTAGAATACAAATATAGGGCGTAAAGAACATTTTGAAATTATTATGAAGGTGTAATTTTCAAAATGCCCAACCGGTCACTTTTTTTCCTCTCTATTCTTCTCCCAACTTGTTTATTCAAGCCCAAACGAGTGAATAAGGTGTCGATGGAAAGCTTCAGGAAGTCTCCTATCCAAAACTATTACATCTCATCAGTAGGATCACTTCCCTTCTCTAACTTTCCAATCCGAGCCCTGGGCCATGACAAAGGATGATATCGGTTGGGGGAGAGTTAGCGAAGGAAGTGGCTTTTACATTTATATTTTTTTTATTTATTTTGAGCATGCCCATTTTGTGATGTTTAGTGGCTTGCTGGTTTTCCTTTTTGTGAAATTGTTATACTATACAGCTTAATTTTCCAAAAATTGCACCCACTCTTGCAGCTACTTAACCCGTAGCTGGAAATGAACTTGTCTAAACTTATCACGTTAGGATTGATGCCATACCTAGTCGAGTGGATGACTAGTTGAACTCAAGGTTTCCACCTTAGCTAACTACAATACAAGGCACATCAGGTTTTTCAATAACCTCGAAAATCGTTTAGCCTCCGTTTCAGTAATAACTCTACCCTAGTTTCGTCGACCAATTTTTAATAGGTTAAGGACCCCATGAAAAGAAGGCTAATGTGTCTTCCAAAATAAAAGAAGAGAAAAAGAAAAAGAAAAGAAAAAGAGAAAGAAAAAGAAGAAAATTGCAACGCTACTTCTCAAACCTCGAGCAAAGACGGCCCGAGGGGTATGGCTAAAGCCTAAAGCTCAGACAGCCCAGCTAAGTCTGGCCTGGTTACCCACTTAGTGCTCATACCCGGTGGATGGGTGGAGTTTAGCAAGGTCAGAGGTGCTTGGAGTTTGAAATCATTCCAGAAGTTCTAAGAAACCCTCGAAGAGTTAATGTCGAAAGATCCTCATGACTCGTGCCCTAAGCCTTAATCGGGTGGAGTCACCTGCATCCCCGTTACATGGACTCGGGTGAGGCCGACTCAAAGACGCACCCCTACAACACAAAAAGAGTCAGGAATAAGAGCGGGTCTGACTATTTAGGTTGGTTAGAAAGCGGCTAGCGGAGGCGAGCTGGTCAGAGAGTGCAAGCCAAGCGCTTTATCATTGAGAGCCATCAAACAAACACTTAGATTGTGGAAGTTCCTCGTCGAGTCATCGAGGCACATTTGATACTTCCATTTTTAGATGGTATCTATCTCTTTCGAGGTAGTTATTAGGCTTAAGTTTAATTTTCTAATATGTTAGCATTACTTCTTCACAACCTTTTGAATTGCAAACTCAGAATATAATTTTGTTATAGTTTTATATGTTTTCTTTATTTTCTTCTTGCATTGCTAAGGGACTAGCAATGTTTCGGTTGGGGGGTGTGATTAGTGCCCAAAAAGTGCTATTTTGAACCCAATTTATTATAGGTTTTGAGTGATTTTTGTGTACTAATCATTTTAACTAACCTAATTGACATGTTCGGGTCCCTACTATACTACTAATCGCATTTTGTGGCTAATTTTATAGTTTTTGCGAGCTAATTATGCCAAAATTGTTGAGTCGATCCAAGCACGAAGAATTCAAATCAAACTCATCATTGCAGATCAAAGACCAGAGGAAAGAATAGCAGAAAACAGAAGAAAATGGAGCATTATAGGATTGCTTTTCCCACGAAAGCACTCGTGCATCCTCGCGACACCTGGCTCATCCAAAGAGCTGCTCCCCTGCTTTTTGACGCCTCAGTTTTTTGTTACATTTTTTTTTGGTTTTTTTCCCATTTTATCCACAGATAGCTAGCTATTTTTTTTTTTGTAATTTCCTCAGCTCAGTCGTATATGTTGTGAGACAAGGCTCAGAACAATCAATCGAATCTTAAACATGTGAATTCAGAGGGGCTGCAGCTCCCCAAGCAGCCTTCCTTTTCCCATTTTCTCTATTTTTTCCTTTTCTGGCCAGCAGTAAACACTCCTCCGAGGATAACAACTCGAGGATGCCTGGGCTAGACCTCTTCCCTCTCAAGAGAGGGTCAAGAAGCCAGGATTTGAGGTAAACCGACGGGCCCTTCGTTTTTAACACATGCATTTATGGGCATTTATGTTCTATTTTCTCACCCAGTTGCAATCTCCTAGGCACACCCCTCACTAACATGTATTTAGCAAGTTTTTTGCTACAAAGTGGATGCTTATCACTAGATCCCCCGTTATCCAGCTTAGTTTGCTTCCTATTAGTTACCGTAGGTAGGTTTTCGGTAGATATGATATCACCTGTTAGGAACATTTATGTGCCCGTTAAATGCAGTGCTCAAAAGGAAAATCATAGGTTTAGCTTTAAAGCTAAATGAAGATCCGATTCGAAATGACTATATGTCATCCTCCCCAACGCGGTAGAAGACCTCGAGGACATGTCAAGCTGCCTTAAACCCAAACTTAGTGTCCAAACTTCAAGGGCCTATTTTACATTTTTTTTCTTATTTTAGTTTCAGTTTGCAAACTATCAACTCCCCTGTTTTTACCCAAACCTAAAATCCAAATATAAATTCACCATTTTTGAATCACTGCAAATCATTTGTACGAAGAAAACCCATCCCTGTGTTCGACCCTAGAGCCGCTATATCATAAAGAGTTTCGCCGCGATGCTAGGAGCTTAGATATAAATTGCTATATGGATTCCAATACACCATCGGTGGCACTTTGACCAACCCCGGGTTGGGGCGTCACAACTTGGTATAAGAGCTTAGGTTAACGATTACCTAAGAGCTCGGATGGGGGTATCCACCAGTGTTTTTGGATATTAGCTTGTCATAGCTGACTATCAAGAGTTAGGTATACAAATACCTAGGATTAATGGGCATGGGTGTAGAACACGGCATTGTGTGCATTGATTGTTTTTGTGTTCTAATATGTTTCACTCCGGGGATATTATGGTTCAGGATATATGGCTGATAGAATGCATAGAAATCAAGAACACTCAGGTTAGAAAACGAACTCAGGGGTCTCTAAACGACAAGCATGATTACGTAGGAATGGTTATTTATTAGTGTTTAGCATTATCCACCACTAATGTGATAAGTGAAAAGAGAGAATCTCAAATTGCTATCTTAACTTGTGGAGATGGCAAGTCGAGGGCACGGACGTAGAGGTTGTCCATGGGGTAGTAGCCAACCACCGCCTAGCTTTGATCAGCAGGCATTCGTGGAGGCGATGGGCGCTGCATTTACCACCATTGCACAAACTAGTGCAGCCGGCACAAAGGAGGCCAGCACTCCAGAGGCTTGGGAGCGCATCATCCTCCTACATTCAGAGGGGGAAAGGACTTGGTGGTGGCTGACCATTGGTTCCGGCAGGTAGAGACAGTTTTGGAGGCTATGGAGATTACCTTCGATGTGACACGGATCTGTCTGGCGACATTTAAGTTAGAGGGTGAATCCCTGGTATGGTGGGATTGAGTGAAAACCTCAAGGGATTGGGAGGCCATGACATAGGCAGATTTTCGAGAGCTATTTATGAGCAAGTTTTTCCACCACGCCGAAAAGGCCAATATCAGGAGCTTTCTGCCGAGACAGTTGATCCCCGATAGTACCTCAAATATGTAATGGTTCATAGAGTTAGCACGCTGGGATGATTACGCGGGCCACAAATACGCTAAGGTAAGGAAATTTGAGGATGGTCCGAAGTTGTCCATCCGGGGCAAGATTGAGGGACTTCTCCTATAGGATATGAACTCTATGGTTAGCACAACTATAGCTATATAGAGAGAGATTGATGATGCCCAGAGCATCCGAGATGCTAAAAGTTAAATGGAAGAGGAATGAGATCAACCTTCTTCGCTTTTCTTCTCGAGGAAGAAGTAGAGGACTTCTATTCTTCGAGGACGTCTAGTATAGGGTCGCGACTATCAAGGCCAAGGCCAAGGCAGAGGTGTTCTTCAAAAGTGTACGATTATATTTGCACTACATTGTCACCGACATGTGAGATAGGATCGCCTAGAGGTAGGATTCCGCAGTTAAGTGGGACACCACGCTTAGGCACCCGCATGCCTGATAGACAATCGCTTGTTCCTTTTACCCCGTGATGGGCCGAGTGGACACCTCGCGTAGGTGTGGTACTACGCAAGTGGCTTCTAAGTCACGCATGTGTCACTGCAGGCCGTGAGTATGGGTCGAGGCAGAGGTCAAGCCAAGACTTTAGTGGACCTGTGGGCGGTTATGCCATAAGCATCATCTGACCGAGTTTCATAGAGCAAGCCAGTCATATGTGTGTTTTTTTATCTCGCCTACGGGCAAAGATATTATTTGATTCTCGCGGCATCGTATTCATTTATCGGCTGCATCACGCGCTGAGGAGTTAGGCTTGCAGGTCGAAAAACTCGAGAAGCCGCTAGGCGCGAGCTCTCATAAATTCAAGGTAAGTGTTCAAATGCACATGTGGGCAATCAGGCATTAAAGATCTCCGGGATTCTACCCACAATGGATTTGGGAGTCATGGACATGAACAAGTTTGATGTCATCCTGGGGATATCGGTCGACGACACATCCGGTCGCCATCGATTGCGGATCGTAGGAGAGCCACCGCTCATACACGATGGAGTCTGTGGTTGTTTCGGGATAAGTGCGATGCTTACCCCGCATCGCGTACGACTCCGTGTGGCACTGACAATCGAGTCGCTAGCAAGCCCACTCGGGAGGATGAGGTGAGACAGACGTGAGTCTATCTCTGCAGTTTGCAAGTACGGTGAATGTTTTTCCCGATGAGCACGGGATTACCCCGCCGAGGGATACCGCATCGAAGCATCCAGCACGCTGCTCAGTTCTATGACTCACATAAGATGACACTAGTCAGCCGGCAGAACTCAAGGTCCAACTACGTGAAATTGCTGGATAAAGGGTTCATTGTACTCCAAGACTTGCCATCGGTGTGCTCCTGCCTGCTTTGCAAAGAAGTATGATAAGACTCAACCTGCGGTATTAACTATCGGATACCGAATGTGGTTACGATCAAGAACTCAAGATCCCTTACCGAGGATTGATGATCCGCTGATCAAGCCGAGAGGGGCGCGAGTCTACTCCAAGATAGATCTTCGCACCGATTATCATCAATTGAGGGTTGTGGAGGCGCATATCCTTAAGCAATGTTATAGATGGGAATTTCGAGTTCATAAAGGATGCTCGATTAACAAATGTGCTAACAACATTCACGACCTCATGCATAGGGTTTTCCAGCCCCATCTAGACTAATTTTGCGGGTGGTCTTGTCGACGACATCTGATCTACCCAGCCGAGAGGAGCATGAGGATCATTCGAGGATTGCTCTCCAGCCCCCGCAGAGCATCGCCATAATCCTCAGTGCGAGTTTTGGCTTACTAAGGTGAGATTTTTAGGACATGTAGTGTCAGCTGCGGGTGTCTATATGGACTCAGAGAAGGTCAAGGTAGTTATGAGTTAGGAGAGACCAAAGTCACCAAGATACGCTGGGATCGCGGTGGCACATGCGAGGTTCATCGAAGACTTCTCCCGACGTTAGCCGCACCTTATGATGAGGTCAACTCTAAGGTCAAGCTCAGTGGAATGACTCAGGTGAGCAAGCATTCTAGGAATTGAAAAGGAGGCTGATTTCAGCTCCAATTCTAATTGTCCTAGAAAGGGGACCAATTTACACTGTATACTATGATGCTTCAAAAGACTCCGACGGAATGGTTTTAATGCGTACCGAGAGGATCAGGGCTTATCGTTTCAGATAAACTCGAAGAATCACTGAGTAGAACTGGTCTACACATGATACGGAGCTTTCAGTACCATGGGGGCTTCGCTTTAAAGATTTGGTGCCACTATTTGTACGATGAGCAATTTGAGGTGTTTTCAGACCACAAAAGTCTGAAGTACACTTTACACAAAGACCTCAATATGATGGGAGGAGTGGCGGAGGATTATGACTTCACTTCAGACACCACCGGTAAGGTAAATGTAGTGCCCGATGCGCTCAATGAAGTCACTATGAGTACCGCTGCTGTAGCTTCCTCGAGCGGCAGATGCTCGAGATCAGGATTTGTGGGACAATGGACCATAGGTGATAAATGATCGTGCCAGTGGAGCGTTAGGGAGTCTGCGGCTACGCCTTCCCCAATAAGTAAAGTGATCGAGTCCCAGGACAAAGACAGCTGCGTCCATCGTGACATGTGGTACAATTAGGTACGTGATACGCCATTCACACGTAGGCACCTTCTGCCATGTGACCCGTCAGAATTCCTCAAATGACCATCAGAGATATATCCCGGCGGAGTTCCATTTCTCTCGATTTCCAGAGTGCATCCATGGCACGAAGATGCCCATGATCTTCATTCCGCATTACCGATCTGGATGAAGAGACACGCTGGGATTCTATCCATCATGTTCATGTGCCAAGAGGTAAAGTTGGCCGAAAAGCACTGTAGGCCAGCACAGGCATCTCCAACCACCGAGGCAGAGTGGAAGTGGAACATGTCACGATGGACTTTTGTGACTCATTTTCCATGCATCAGACGAAGCAAGATGCGTAATGGGTGATAAATACAACTCACTATGTCAAGACATTTTCTACCTATGCGACGACCTTCACACCGGAGGAATTGTGAGGTTGTATATATGAGATAAATCCCCACATTGAGTGCCGCCTATATTGTATCTGGATGTAGATCCCAAGTTTATGGCTCACTTTTGGAAGAGCTTCAGAGGGGCCATGGTATGTAGCTGGAGCACGAGGACTGTAGCCATCCACAACCGGGACGGTCGGGCCTGGAGTAGTGACTATACATGTGTTAGAGAAGATTGTCGCGGAGACGCGCCCCGATCTCAAGGGTAGTTGGGAAGAGACACCCTTAGTAGAGTTCTCTTATAACAACAGCTATCGGGTGAGTATACAGATGCATATGCCCTTATGAGGTAATCGTATGAGATCATGTTGATCTTGTATGGGAGATCATGTTGATCTGATACGTTGGACGGAGGTGGGAGAGCTCCTGCCCGCGGTCGGTTGATCGAACACCTCGAGGTGGACTTGATACGGAGACGTCTTCTCACGGCTCAGAGCCGGTAGAAGAGTTAAGAGGGCAGGCGGCATCGACCTCTAGAGTTTGAGGTAGGTGACCATGTCTTCCTGAAGGTGATGCCTAAGAGTGGAGTGGTTAGATTTGGCAAGACGGGGGTAGGTATCGTAGTCCCGTGGACCCTTCGGATGCTCGAGAGGGGTGGGCACCGGTTGCATATCGGTTGGGCGTTGCCACCTGGTTTGTCGGGTGTCCATGGGGTGTTCCATGTCTCCATGCTCAGGAGGTACACTTTCTAGATCAGACTCATGTGGTGATGGTTGAGGCGGGAGTTGACGGTTAATCTGGAAATGGGACCTTGAGAAAGGACCGATGCGCGTATGGACGGGGCCGAGAGGCGAGGTTTTATGACAGCGAGCCGTGAGGTTAGTGAAAGTATTATGGCAACACCGTGGAGTGAAGAAGGCAACATAGGAACTCGAGGACACGATGCGTGCCAGTTATCCCTTCCTATTTGGGGACAGAGGTACGTGCTTAGTCATTTAATAATAAAATGATTGTTGCATATGCATAAGACTTGAATGTATATGTGTGTAAATTTTGAGGACGAAATTCTTTTTAGTGGGGGAGAATGTGAAAACCCGGATAAATTTGAAAATTTTCACGAAACGGTAAATTTTCGCTACAGTATAAGTTACAAACCTGGAACTTCTCTAGATCTTAGATGACGAAACGGACCTCACTGTTGGATTCATCTCGACAAATCTAGTTACCCGGCCAAATTGCGCTGAATTCCAAGGAGGTCAGAATTTCACGTATTTTGAGGTAAAACAGACGAATGGCATGGTGACACATGGCATGATGCCACATGCCACCACGTCCATGGCATGAGGGCCATGTGTACAACCACATGGCCTAATGCATGGGAGATAGAATAAGAGGGTGACACATGAGAGCCATGTGTCACCACCACTTGGTTGCATATCAACTTAAGTGGGAGGAAAACAATTCAGTGGAAAAAAAAATAGAAAAAGAAACAAAAGAAAGGAAAGAGGGAGAAGGAAAAAGGAAGGGAAGGTGTGCATGGGGAGAGGAGAGTAAATCAGAATATGAGAGAAAAAAAATAAACGAAAACAGGGAGAAAAGAAAAACGGAAAGGAAGAAGAAAAGAAAAGAAAAATGAGGAAGAAATAAAAGGAAAAGAGGGAAAGGAAAGAGGAAAAGGAAGGAGTGTCGTAGCAGTGAGTAGACCTGGACGGCGAAGAACCCAGAACCGCACTACGAGAGGTAGGTTTCCTCCTACTTCGGTTCATTTCATGCCTAGGGGTCGTGTAGGTGCCTAACAATTTCACCCCACTTCAGGGTGAATTATTTCATTGTGTAGTTTGTTTTTGGTTGTGGGACGGTCATGGACCGAGTATATGAGTTCCCAGGACCATCGAGGCCAAGCACGGCATCCTGGAACTGAGAAAATCTGAGCAGAATGGTAAACGGGGGTATGCTCGAATTTCCGCACCACCCTTGCGAATCGACAACGCTAACTTCGGACGACCATAACTTTCCCGTATGAACTTCGATTTGCGCGTTCTTGGACTCTACGGAAAGCTCGTTGAGTCCAAAATTTAATAAGATGAAGTGCTCAGCCAAAACGTGGGCTGAACAGTGGGCTAGGTCACGACCAGTCGAGGAACGATCCGTTCTGGTTTCTTGAACTTCTATTTTTAGAACCGAGTTGTTTCTGAAATGCTCGGGGCTGCGTATGGCCTGAGCAAGAAATTGCGTGTTAAATTTTTGTGTGATATTTATAAATTCTAGAATTTCTTGACTAAGTCTAGATTTTTCCGAGGCCAAGTATGGCCGGGAATGGCTAATGTGTGTTATTACTGTAAATTGAATGATATGTTTATGTGTGAAGTTATGTGATATATGTGGGATAAAAAAAATGAAAATAATTATATGCATTAAACATAATTTATCCATAACACTTGACATGTAATGTGCGATTTATATGTTGCATGTGACACGTAGCGTACATGTAGCATGAAATGACATGCAATGACACTTGCATTGCATTTATGCACGGGGCATCGCATGACATGGTATGAAGTGCATAAAATGATCGACCTGTGTTTGGGGTTCGATGGTACATCAAATGCAAATGATTTTCGGTATCCCGTAGTACTTCCTCAGATTGACCCAATGGGATCGGAGATTGTTCAGTACTTCTCGAAGGCGACCAAAGTACATATCGAGAGATTGTCTGCGGTACTTCTCGGTGACGAAATGCGGTGGGAGCTAATCACATATATATCTGGGATCTTGTCAATAAAAATAAAACAAAAAGATTTTGTTTTGGAAAAAGGGTCATGGACAGAACGCCCATGATGATTTTTCACACTTGGCATATGCATGTGTGAGGGAATCAGTGAGGACTCGGGATTAGGTCATGAGTGGTTGCATCTTATTCATGACATGTAGGCATTCAGGTAGGTGATTGTGTAACTAGCATTGCATGTACACTTAGGTAGGGAGTAGCCCTTGTAGGAGATATCTGTACTGGGCTTTGCTCACCCCCATCGTGGGATCACCCTTTCACGTACACGAGAGGACGGTGCTCCTTTGAGGCCAAGAAGAGGGCCAGGTTGTGGCCTTGAACACTATGTTTGTAAAATATATTAGGAAAATCTATTTTGATAAATTTTTGTTTGTAAAAGAATTGTATATCAAACTCTTGTAGAATAATATGGGAAGTTGTATGTTTACAAGAAAAATATAAAGAAATGAGTCCTTGTGAATGGGATTGACTAGCTTAGACATCGAATCATCTAACGCCCACGAATATTCACGGGTTGACGGGTTGTCAATTGGACCCTCGGGTTGGGGTGTCACAAGTTTAGTTATCCAGAAGTCTTTACCAA
Source organism: Tetrastigma voinierianum (assembly GCA_016808115.1). Lineage (NCBI taxonomy): Eukaryota > Viridiplantae > Streptophyta > Magnoliopsida > Vitales > Vitaceae > Tetrastigma > Tetrastigma voinierianum. The sequence goes on along the minus strand of JAEQBH010003380.1, from coordinate 222,883 downwards.
AGAAAATGCAGGATCTAGACAATTTCACTATACCTTACAAAATTGGGAATTCTGATATGGGAAAAGCACTATGCGATTTTGGAGCCAGCAGAAACTTAATGCCTTTATCTGTGGTTAAAAGACTCAGTTTGGGGGAGTTACTCCCATAGCCATGAACCTATAGATGGCCGAAATAACCTTGGCCCAACCTGAAGGTATTCTTGAAGATGTGTTGATCAAAGTTTCCTAGTGGACTTTGTAGTAATTGATATAGAAGAAGACAAACAAGTTCCACTGCTGTTAGGAAGGTCTTTCTTAGCAAGAGGAGCAACTTTGATCGATGTGAAGAAATGAAGCCGATATAGGGGTTGGAAATGAGAGATTACTAATCTCAATCCACGAGTTTGAAATAGTTAGAACTTATTAATGCTAAGTGTGAGATTGTAGGAACAAAAATTCCCATAAGTTCTAAACTGATAAATGATTGTAATTTTCAGAGTTTGATGAATGATAATGAGATGAATTTACATTATCTTGAGCATCTTGAAGTTGAATTTCTGAACACCAATTTTAAATTAAAAGAGGTAGTATTCAGTGTTGAAGAAATTATTACAGACAAATCCAGTAGTTATGAAGAGAAAGCCATTGAAGTAAACACAAGCTCAAAGGGTTTGGTTCTAAAAGAATTACCTGAACATTTGAAGTATGCCTTTTTGCAACCAGGAAAAGCAAAGCCAGTCATCATTTCAGCTGGATTGACAAAGCTTGAAGAACAAAAACTATTAGAGATTCTTAGAAAATACAAGAAAGCAATAGCTTGGTCTATAGATGATCTGAAAGGAATCAGTCCTTCTATCTGTATGCACAAGATTCTTTTAGAGGAGAATGCTAAAACATCTATAGAACATCAAAAAGGCTTAATCCAGTAATGAAAGAAGTAGCTAGAAAAGAAGTACTAAAATGGTTGAATGTAGGCTTCATATATGCAATCTCAGACAGCCCTTAGGTGAGCCCAGTTCATGTGGTTCCTAAGAAGAATTGGATTCAGCGTATCTGAAATGACAAAGAATGAATTATTCTTACAAGAACTGTGACAAGATGGAGAGCGTGTATAGACTACAGAAAACTAAACACTACTACCACAAAGGACCATTATCCTCTACCTTTCATTGACCAAATGCTAGACAGATTAGTAGGGCACTCCCATTATTGTTTTCTTAATGGATAGTATAACCAGATTGCTATAGCCCTAGAGGATCAGGAGAAAACTACATTTACATGCCCTTATGGCACCTTTGCTTTTAGAAGGATTTCTTTTGGATTATGTAATGCTCCTACCACCTTTCAAAGGTGTATGATGTCTATGTTTTCTGATTTGGTGGAGGAGGCTATGGAAATCTTTATGGATCTAGTTTTGAGAATTTTTTGAAAATTTTGGAAACAGTACTTCAGAGGTGTTAAGACAATAATCTAGCTTTAAATTGGGAAAATTTTCATTTCATGGTAACAGAGGGTATTGTCTTGGGACACAAGATTTCTGTAGTTGGATTGGAAGTAGACCAAGAAAAAGTTGCCATCATAAAAACTCTCTTTCCACCTACAACAGTTAAGGGGATAAGAAGTTTCCTAGGACATGTTGGTTTTTATAGAAGGTTCATAAAAAACTTCTCATAAATCTCCAGACCATTGTATAGACTGCTGGAAAAAGATGCAAATTTTGATTTTGATGAATTATGCAAAGCTGCATTTGATGAAATTAAATCCAGATTAGTTACACCACCCATCACGGTGATATCTGAGTGGAACAATGAATTTGAAATTATGTGTGATGCTAGTGATTTTGCAATGGGAGCTGTATTGGGACAAAGAACCGAAAAGATATTCAAGGTCATATACTATGTCAGCAAAGCCTTCAATGAGGCAGAAGATAACTACTCTACCACAGAAAAAAAGATGTTGGCAATGGTGTTAGCTTATGAAAGATTCAGGCTTTACATATTAGGGTCCCATGTTATAATACACATTGATCATGTTAAAATTAGATATCGATGGCAGAAAAGGCATGAACTAAGGCGATAAGATGGGTATTATGTGCGCACGAGGTTTACATTTGGAGATCGAACGAAGGGTAGTGACAATGTAATAGTTTTTTTTATTAGTCCAAACACCTCGGTATGCTGATATTGTGAATTACTTAGCTTGTGGAGTTATTGCCACTACATTTCGGCTACGAGTAGAAAAAAATTGAGCGATAACATATTTTATAAATCAGGATGACCAGCTACTTTTTAGAAAATGAGCATATATATATGATCATAAGGAGATGTATTTCGAGAAACATAACAAGGGTGGTATTATGGAGAAATGTCGGTGCATCACCATATGGAGGACACTGCTGACGAGTGAACAACCCAAAAAAAATTCGCGATCGGGTTTTATTGGCCTAACTTATTCAAAGACTGATTTGAATGGGTAAAACATTGTGATAATTGTCAGAGGATGGGTAATATAAGCAGAAGAAATCAAATGACCCTACAAGGAATCTTGGTGGTGCGTATTTTTGATGTATGGGGGATAGACTTCATGGGACCTTTCCCATCATCATTTGGAAATCTATACATTCTCCTAGTTGTGGATTATGTATCCAAATTGGTGGAAGTAATAGCTTGTCCCAGAAATGATGCCAACACGGTGGTTGGTTTATCTGAAAATATTTGGCGATTTGGAGCACCCAAACAATCATTAGTGATAAGGGAATCCATTTTGCAAATAAATTTTTTTCAAAACTCATGAATAGATATGGAATCGAGCATGTGATGGGATTGGCTTATCTGCCTCTCAGTCAAATAAACGGATTGAAATTTCGATAGGAAGATAAAATTATGGAGAAAAGCGTGAATCTGACGAAAAGGCGAAGGGTCTATAAAGCTAGATGATCCATTGTGGGCTTATAGAGCTGGCTTCTGAAAACTCACATTGGAATGTCTCCATCCCTGAGGAATAGTATTTGGAAAACCTTGTCATCTTCCTCTAGAACTAGAATACAAGGCCATGTGGGTCATCAAGAAATTGAATTGTGACTTTCAAGTTGCAAAAGAAGAAAGATTATTCCAATTGAATGAACTAGAAGAGTTGAGGATCAAAGCTTATGATAATGTCAGAAATTACAAAGATAAGACAAAAAAGTGGCATGATCAAAGGATTTTGAGGAAGGAATTCAAAGACGAGGGGAGCAAGTCATTATATAATTCAGGCTGTTTGTTTCCAAAGAAAACTAAAGTCGAATGGAGTGGTCCTTACACAGTAGTAGCAAGTACACCCTTTGGAGCAATAACACTAAAGGCGGCTACGGATGTGAATTTAAAGTGCGTGGTCGAGGAGAGATTGAAGCATTACCTGGAGGGAACATAAATGAAGAGTGAGCAGTCTGAAAGAGAGGGAATAAATTTCTTTGAACTTAAGACATTCTGACAAATGTCAGCTGAGACGATGGCGAAGGCGACTTTTGGGAGGCAACCCAAGCAAACTTTAATTTTCATAGTTAATTTGGTTTGTTTAAATTGGTGTGTTTGAAGTTTACGTTCAATTTTATATGAAATTTTAAGTGTTGTTTTCAGCGATTTTCAAGGATAGTGAAGAGTGAATTAAATGAATATTTATTAGAGGCTTACACTTTCTCAAACTCAAATATGCAGAAAATTGCTACAAAAGGGAGTATTTTAATTTCCCTCACTTTGTCTTTAATGACAATTCATAGTTGAAGTTTGGGGGAATGTAATTTTGTTTAGAGTAGAAAATGAATAGTAGCTTTGTTGTTTTCATTTTTTTAGATATTCTGAATATCATTTGTGAATTATATTGAGTGAAGACAATGAAATGTGATTGTTCATACTTGAATTGAGGTTCTTAGATGATTAGATGTGTTTTCACAAGTATGTTCTAATAGGTATGAGTGAATGCACCTAGCTTTGAATGTTGCTTAATTTAAAAAATTATGAATTGTGCAATTCTGAGAAAATTAGTTTTTCATTGTCGCGACATGCTTTTCTTTGTCGTGACATTATTGCCAAACTCTGTTGCAACAAGTTTTCTCTTTGTCGCGACAAAGCCTGCTTTAGTCTTTTAAAAGCAGGAGGAAATTATGTCGTGACCTAATTTTTCTATGTTGCGACAACATGAAATTGGAGAAGCACAAACTGTGTCGCGACATAATTTTTCTTTGTCGCGGCATCATGATATTTGAACTGAACAAACTCTATCATGAAAATTTTTCTCTGTCGCGACCAAGTTGGACTTAGACTTTGATATTGCAGAGAGGGTGTCTGCCACGACAAGTTTTTTCCTTGTCGAGACAAAAATCACTTGAACATCACATTTTTATGTCACTACATTTTTGCTATATCGTAACAAAGGACTGACCAAGTTTTAATTGATTTCAAAAATATATGTCACGACACAATTTTTCTATGTCTCGACATAAAATTAAAAAGGGAATCAACCCTAGATTTTTTTTTGTCTCGACATTTAATGAAGGCACAACAAACTTTTGGCCCTTAAACAGAAGATTTGAAAGCTCAAAGGCCACTTTCTTGATAAATCAGCGACCCACTCATTGCCCTTCACCCAAATCTCCTTCCGAAAACCTAGATCCCATGTACTACGATAATGCGAGCCTGTGAACCTAGTTTTAAACCTAAACGAAATCATGGAAGAATATATAGAGAGGGAGGAAGAAACAGTTCAAGCGACTCAAGCAGAAACAGGGCAAGAAGAAGAAAGATCTGAAGTAAGAACAGAGCTTGAGCAGCCAGTGGAAGAATCAAGAAAGAGGAAGAGAGGAGATGAAGAAGCAAGAGCAGAGAGCAGTGGAGAAAAAGCAAGCGACTGGGTTTCAGAGCAGGCTTATATCGCCTAGAGGGATAAATTGCAGCATAGAGACTTCATAGGAAAGAGAGGCTTAAACAAGTGGATTTCCCCTTTCCAAGAAATCATTGAGAGCAAGGGATGGCATCTATTCTGTGAGCACAGAAACAGGTTCGTAGATGGTGAAGGGTTCTTCTGCTAATATGGTGGGAATCTGAATAAGACAATCTATGTTAGAGGAAATAGATATCCTTGAGTAGGGAAAATAGAACAAACCTACAATTTAGAGAGAGGAAGAATGGGTCGAAGTGTGGTGAAGGGAACCTAACTTCCCGGGGAGATTGTGAGCTTAGGCATATGGAAAGAGAGTACGAAACACCACCGGGAAAAACCCGCACGAGTCCATAGCAAGAGACATTGGTGAACAAGCAAAAGGTTTGATTCTATTTTCTATGCTCGTGTGTTACCACGAGCACTTAAGTACTGTTAGGGAAAAAGAGGCAGTGATGTTGTATGCCATCTTAAAGGGTTATAAATTCAATGTGGAAAAAAAAATGATAGAAAACTGAATTTTGAGTTATTACAGAGGAGGCTACAAGGGACTAGTACCTCACCTAGCATTGATCACAAGACTTTGCATCTTGGGTGGTGTGGAAAGAGACTGGGAGGAAGAAGAAAAGGACTTCACCCCTAACATTGACAAGAATCACAAAGGGGCCTAAAAACAAGAGTAGAGAAAGAGAAGCTGAAGCCATAGAAGAAGAAAAGGAGAATATAGAAATCAATCAGATGCATATTGATATTACAGCCCAAGAGCAAGAACAGGGGTTGAATAGTGCAAACCCAATTTTGACAATGTCCCTAGAGGTGAAAAAAGTGTATCAGGCGCAAGCTTGAAGCTTAGAACCTCAAGGTAACAATATTGAATTGATGGAAATGTTAAGGGCAGTGAGGTAATAGATGCAGGAGAGGGATAGCCAGATGAAAGTCCAACTTCAACTCAAGGATGAGTACATGGATGCTGAGCTAAAAAGAAGATATCGAGTCTGGAGGGAAGCACTTTCGGTGAGAGATGAAAGAATGGAAGAAGATGGAAAATAAGAACAAGAACTAAGTGAAGGAAATGGCGAAGATGTATTTGCTTGATTAGTTTGAAGGGATAGTGAGCTACTAAAGATTATGAAGGAGAGAGAGGATGCCATGGAGCAGAACTTACTGTAGAAAGCAGATGCCTTCGGGTACCTTTACAAGGAGCATCAAAAAGAAATAAGGCTCCTCATAGAGAAAATGGACAAGGAAATGGAAGCCACCCTAAATTATAGGGAGAAATGTTGGACATAAAGTTTTGATATGATCAACAGCAGTAAAGATACTCTGCCGGAGGTGAGTTTTTAGGGAGGCTTGAACTCTGTGGGGCGAGACAAAATAATCTTATCAAACAAATGACCCTATCTATGGAGTAGTGCATTCAACGAAGTGAAAAGCTGATGAGTCAAGCAACCATAAGTCATGTTGCGAGTTCTCACCTTTTACGCATTTGGTACAAGTTTGAACCAATCAGCACACCATTCCATAGAGAAGAAGAAAATGCCCATCTTTCTCCCGTTTCTTTGTACGTAATCTCTCATACTTGAAAATTTTAATAAAAAAATCCCTTCGTAGAAATTGGTGTTCACTCTCATTTTGCATTTCTTATGTGTCTTATTTGTATTTTCTTTCTTTTACTTTAAATAATTGAAATTTGATGAATTTCAGTGAATGGTTCTGTTAAATAATGGAGAGACCAGATTTCCTAGGTTGAAATACTTGATTGTCGTGCATTGTTTGGTAGAATTGAATAGACTTGGAATTAAAACGTTGTTGTTTTACTTTATCTGAATTGAATCGTTAATTTGAATGAGCTGTTAACTTTAAAAAAAAATGGCATAGCAACATATCTAGGAACTAAACAAGAATTGGATAGATGAATTGGGGTAGGAATAAATGAAAGGGAAAGTTGTAAGGTTATTGATGAATATGTTGAACTTCAAGAATAAGGAAGATTGTAACAGATTGATGGAACAAATAAAACTTGTAATTCTATTTTTATAAACAGTTTAGTTATTATGAATCCTAATAAACACTGCACATGATCAAAAGTATCTCTGAAAAAAATTGTGCTAAAGATTTGGGACATCTTCTGGGATCTATCATAGTTAAATCTCCAAATATCCTAGAACTTGTTAGATTATTAGTCAAAGGGAAATCTTAAGCAATATCACTGACAGGAAATGATATAGGTCATTGTTGGAAGTTTGAGCCTTTCAAAGCCTACCCTTATAATATGCATAAGTATACACATTAGTTCCTCATTTGAGCCAATAGCCAATTCATCATCAACCAACAAATGAAAAGCCTAGTTCCTCTCTTGAATATAATCATCCTAAAATAAAGAACTCTGATTTGCCCAGATTACATGACAAATACAATAATAATAGAAGAGGACAAGTTTAGGGGAATATTATTTCAAATTGAAAAAAAAAAAGATAAGAAGGGTTGAGAAATGAAAAATCAATTGTGATTAGGAAAGATAAAAAAAATGAGAAAAAGGAGCTGTGAAAAGAAAAGTGTCAAGGTGGAATAAGTTTGATCTTGTAGCCTTCCTCCCTGGAACAATTAAGTCCTTAGGGGTGTTCAACACCTAGTACCCTAATGCCAATTGGTATAGGAGTTACTGACCCAAAGTTCGTAAGAGAGGTAGAAAGTTTAAAAAGACAAAACATTGCACTATTTCATGAACCTTGATGGAAAAGGAAAAGTGAAAAAGCTTCAAAGATAAAGAGGAGAATTTATGGTCTAATTGTGGTCAAGAAAAATACCACAACAGAAAGTATGTAGAAAATCAAATGGGAGGTTAGAGAGTTGACATAAATGGAAAAAATTCAAGATACATGTGAAAGTAGTATCGAATTTGTGGTAATCTGGATATAAAAATTGATTCCTAAATTGTCTAAAGTAAATACCCAATTACCTAAGCCTCTATAGCCTAAAGACCTAATTGATTACGAGGTGGTATAAACACATTAGTGGAGATTAATATGACAAGCGAGCATATGAGACTTCAAAGAATAAAGGAGAAGTTTGCTATCTAAGTAAATATCCCAAGATTAACTAATGCGCGGAAGAAGAGAGAAGACCATCACACTCACAAATAAGGGTCAAATAATTGAATTGTTTACATTATAGGAATTATTTGGTTTTTTAGTGAACTTAATTGAAAATCTTCCTGATTCTAGATTGGAAACATATTTAGAGATAAATTTACAACTAGCTTATGTTTCATGCAAAATTGAGGATTCAACAAAAAAATGTCCTTAAAAATTAAAGCTAAATTGTTTGAGGACAAACAAGATTTTCTTTTCTTTGCTTGGGGATAAGCAAAACTTTAAGTTTGAGGGAATTTGATGAGTCCTAAACTCATCTATTTTTAATCCATTTTTCTAGCATAATTCTAGAAGTTTCTGATTCATTTTAATGCTGAATTATGGAATATTCACCAACTTTTTGTTTTGCAGGTTTTATATAAAAAAGATAATTCAATGAAAAGCGCGAAAATTGACCCAAGGCGAGAATTCTGCATCACGACCTTGATTTATCTTAATCTTGCGACCCAGTCATAGCAAGCAACTCTTTGTCTATGAAAGTAAAGGCTGACGCCAAACGAAATAAGAATGTCGTGACACAATTTGAGATAGACTAACCAATTTCTATAGCGATAATGAAATTTTTTGTCACGACATAGCTGGAGAAGCTCATAAAGAATAATGTCGCGACATTGATAAAGCAAACAACATTGGAACCTTGTCGTAATATCTTACAATTATGTCGCAACATAAGGAACGAAGACATCAGATGAACTTTGTCGCGACAAAAGACAACTTTGTCCCGATAGAAAATGGCAAAACAATGAGACAATGTGCTTGCGATAAAGTTTTCTATGTTACGACAGACATTTCAACTAAGGACAAGACCAAGGCAGATTTTATGTCGCGACACAACATTCAGAGTCACCAATGAAAGACACGCAGACTTTGTCACGATAAAGAAAACTTGAGGTTGAGGTGAATGTTGTTGCATTAAAGAGCGACCAGTAGCCATGACGAGTTGAGGAAGAATGACAGAAGATTGTTGCGACACAAGCGGATGTTGCGACATATGTCGCCCAGAAGGTAGACTCCCATCGCGACAAATGAGAAAATTATGTCCTAGCGATAAAAGGCTGCAAAGTCATAGATTTACGTTGTGACGGAGAAACTATGTTGAGACAAAATGGAGAGAAGTGAGATAATCAAGGCAGTTGTCTTGACAAGCTGATATTTGCGTAAAAAGTTCAGCCTGGCAGGGATTTCAATGTTGCAACAAAAGTTCGACGCGACAAGGATTAAAAAGAAGATCGTATTTACGACATGGAAGAAATTTTGTCGTGACACGAGTTCGATCAAACAATACAAGGCAACACAACTCTATTACGACAAAGAAAAAGTCTGTCACAACAACAAATCCATGCTATTGGGAGAAACTCTTTCGCAACAAAGAAAAAGTCTGTCACGATAAAAATTGAGAATAACAACAAAAAGAATGTCGCAACATAGCAAAGATTGTTGAAACAGAGTTGAAGAACTGGAGGAGGAAATTTTTGTCCCGACAAAAGACAACCATGTCGCGACATAAAACAGACAACTTCAACATAACTATGTCGCGACAAAGTCAAATTATGTCGCGACAGAATCAAAGAAGATAGCATGAAAATATGTCACGACGGGAAATTGCAGGCCATGACAAGAGCTAGGCGACAAAGATAAGAACCATGTCGCGACAAAGGGACCATTTTGGGCTTGAAATTTTGGGATCCACAAATTATGCCTTGAAGTGTGGCCCATCATTTAAAGCTTTATAAATAGACACATCTAGAGGCCTTTATCTTGCTGACCTGAAATCGGGACTTCTAGGTAAATTTGGAGACTACGTTGTATATTATTCTTTTCTTTTTTTAATTCCTTTTAAGATTTTGTTTTTAAGCGTAGTTTTGTTTTAGTTAGTTTTACGTTGATTTTAAAGGTTGATAATGGCCGATGTGTAACCATTTGTCTGTTGTAAATTTTCTCTTTCACCCTCTTTGTTATGCTTTAAATGCATTTTGGAAATTTATGGAGTTCATTTATTTCAGTTCGTTTACAATTTCAGTGAATTTTCCTTATCAGTTAGTCACTGAAATGCATGAACCAATTTTGGAAGATTGAGCTCCCTCTGGGAATGGGTCGATGGTGGTTGTTATTTTTCTGCACAAAGTGAAAGAATGTCTTAGTTAGAAATATTGAATTTATTTGATTGGTATTATTCTTGAACTTAACTGTTCCAAGTACTAGTATCATGTACCAAAACACATAATTGTATCTTGCTCTGATTTCTAGGAGGCCCTATGTGTGACACAAAGATGAAGAATCTTGAGGGTATGGAGCAGTTCTTTGTGGGTATGGTAGACTAATACTTTGGAACTAATGAACTTTGAAAGATTACCCAGATAGATCACTAACTTACTCATTGTGTGCGGTTATTTTGATGAAGTATCAGTTTAATTCCTCAGAGGTTTCTTCTATTTCTGATGAAATGATTCTGATCTCGTGTTAGGATAGATCTAATCAAGGATATGGAGAATTTCATTAGCATTGAAAGATGATATGCCATTTAAATTTGAGAAACTTGCAATACCTAAGATTTGGGTGTGAAGTACTAAAAAGGAAAAATACCTAGATCATAGAAAGAAGATTATATCTTACAAGTAACTAATTAGATCCATGAGTTCGAAAGGAACAGATCTGCAATTAGTAGGTATCAGTTAAGGAGAAATCCAAACTATACCACAATGCATCTTTGACAAATTTAGCTTTCCAACTAATGGCTTAGCTATGACTCAAAATAATGCAGAAATTGACAATCATTCATCAATCTATTTCCTAATGTGGTCGCCTAGAAGATTCTCAGTTACTTTTATTATATTCTTTATGTATACTAAAATGAAATTATTTTAGTATTACTTTATTAGTTCTCTCATCATTTAACATTGGAGTTTCAAAGTAGTAAGGATCTTGAGTAGTTAGGGTAGTTAATCTTTTGATTTATCATCAATCCTTGTGGGAACGATATCTGGACTTAAAAATCCACTTTTATTACTTGTATGACCTGTGCACTTGCAGTGACTTAGACCAATTAATGAATTCATTTTTTAAAAAGGACAAACATATATTTTAAACAAAAAAAATCAATCAACAAGTTTTTGGTGTTGTCTATGGGGACTTTAGTTAGTCTTAAGCAACAATGCTAAGTACATGGAAAAATTTTGTCTATACAAAAATCGTTGTATCCTTCTAACACAATTGGAAATCCACTATATAGAATACCATAGTTCATTGTACCCCTTAAGTATTTCATTAGTCTAGTTAATGCATTCCACTGATCATTATTGGGATTATTTGTATATCTGCTTAATTTACACATTGCATATGCTATGTCAGGTCTAGAAAAGTTCATCAAATGCATCAGACTCCCATTATGTCATCCACATATAATGCAATGATTACACATTCTTGATCTGTACATTTCGTGTACACACATTTATCCACTTCAACAGATAAAAACCCATTATTAAATAAAACTTTATTAAACTTCTCATGTCATTGTTTAAGTACTTGTTTTAAACCATATAAAGACTTGCGCAATTTGCAAACTTTATTTTCTTTTCCAGGTGTAAAACACCTTTCAAGTTGTAACATGTAAATTTCTTCCTCTAAATCTCTATTTGAAAAATCTATTTTAACATCCATTTGATGGATAAAAAGTTTATGAATAGAAGTTAAAGCAATCAAAATACGAATGAAGAAATCCTAGTAATAAGGAACAAAGCTTCTTTGCAAATTTCCTTCCAAAGACCAACCCCATGGCATCCTTTAGGAATAGGAGGAAAACAGGAGCAAACGTATCAAAATAGTCAACGTTTTGTTTTTGTGAAAAAACTTTGGCTACTAACTTGGCTTTATACTTTTCAATAGAACCATCTGACAAATGTTTTCCTTTGAAAATCCATTTGTAACTAATAGGTTTTGCTCCTTAAGGTAAATCGACTAACTCTCAAGTTTGATTTTTTAAAATAGAGTCAAGCTCAATTTTAATAGCTTCTTTCCAAAGCAATGCATCAGAGGAAGAAATAGCTTCAAAGTAAGAAGACGATTCATTTTCTATCAAATAAGTATAAAAGTCATATCTAAATAAAAACTCTTTTATTTGTCTCTTACTTCTTCTCAACTCATCAGGAGAGCTTTCCATATCATCCACAGTAATGGGCACATGCTCATCATTTGAGTTTTCTATATCATCCACAATTGTGAGTGTATGAGAAATTTTTTCATAAAGTGGAAAATATGTTCAAAAAATTCAACATTTTTTGTTTCAATAATAGTGTTGCATTCTAGAACATCACTTTTCAAAACAAGAAATCTATAAGCAACACTATTACTAGCATACATAATAAACATGCAATCAGAAGTCTTTGATCATATTTTCCTCTTTGAACAGTATAACTTCACCCCATAAATTATCAGGAGCTGAAGCACTAACAAGCAAAGAATTCATCATCTCTATAAGAGTCTTATTATTTCTTTCAATAACTCCATTTGACTCAAGTTAATAAGGAGGAGTTACTTCATGAATTATTCATTCATTTTCACAACAATCATTTAAAGGGATGCATTCGCCCCCTCTATCAGATCTAATCCTTTTGATTTTCCAATCAAGTTGGTTTTCTACTTCAGCTTTATAGCTTAAGAGCATATCAAATGCTTCATTTTTATTTCTAAGCAAGTAAACTCTAGTGAACCTAGAATAATCATTAATGAAGGTCACATAAAATTTCTTACCTCCTCTAGTCATAGTTTGTTTCAAATCTCCTAAATCAGAATGCATTAGTTCTAACAATTTTGTTTCTCTAGACACCGACCCACATGACTTTTTATTTAGCTTAGAAGTGGCACATATTTGACATTTTACTTAAGCCTGAATAATCAATATTATTTATAAGGCCTAGAGATTGCATCTTCTTAATGTATCCACTACTAACATGTCCTAATATAGCATACCATACATCATAAGAATCAACCAAGTAAGCAAACGAATAAGAATTTTCAGTCATAACTTCAGAAATACTGAGCACAAAGTGTCCTTGATTACAAAACCCTTTTCCCACAAAGACATTGTTTTTTGTCATTACAATCTTATCAGATTCAAATGACACTTTAACCCTTACTGTTCCCAATAGAGCAACATAAACTAAATTTACTCTAATATTAGGAACATGCAAGACCTCATCAAAGCCAGAGTCTTTCCTAAAGTGAGCTTCAACATGACTTTTCCTTTTCCCAAAACTTGAGCAGTGTGAGAGTTACCAAGGTAGATAACCTTTTCGTCATCCCCTATTGGTGTGTAGGAGGTAAAAGCATCTTTGTTTGCACAAATATGCCTTGTTGCACTAGAGTCTACCACCCAATTCTTGGAATTAGTCACCATATTAGCTTTTGAGACAACAACAACTATTATATCATCTCCTTCGACCAAGTTGGCTTTAGGAGGATTTCTACTGTTTCCAGTTTTTATTCTCTTTCTACATTGGGGTGCATAATGGCCTAGTTCGCTACAAACATAACAAGTGCCTTTCTTTTTTAAAGTATAGGGGTTAGAAATTTCGGGTTTGTTATCAGAGTTTTGAGCTTTATGATCGTACATTTTTGGGTTGGTTTGGACCAAGTTTGCCTTGGTGGTCATTTGTTTTGCTTTGGTTGCCTTTTGCTCTTTTGCGGTTTGTATCTTCAATGATGATGTGAGTGATCAGATCAACTAGGGACAACTACTTCTATTTGTGCTTTAATTGTTGTTTGTAGTCACTCCACAAGTCAAGTAGTTTCTCTATCAATAGTCCTACTACAAACTGTTTTGGTAGTTCTATTTTTTCAACCCTTAATTCCTCCAGCAATTTGTGGTACTCATTGTTTTGATGCTTGATGTCCTTGTTGTCTACCATCTCCCATTTGTAGTAGTTTCCTACAACAAAATTTGCTTTTCCACATCTTCAACAATGTATTTAGTAAGCATGGACTCCCAAATTACCTTTACTTCTTTATAGGCATAATAGACATAAAATAACTCGTTAGTTAATGTAGTTAGGATTGTATGTCAACAAACCTTGTTTGCATGTCCCCAAGTCTCAGTGTTGACATGCATGTTTTAAGTGGACAACAACCATACCACTCCATGCATATCTAGGATGGAATATATGCACTCCTGCCAGCGTTTGAAATTCTATCCAGAAAATACCTCAATTCTGGAGATGTCAAGGAAGAGCTTAGCATAGGTAGGGAGCATAGGAAATGTTGGTGCAAAGATGGTCGGAGGGATAGTGACAGTGACTGTTGGAGGGACCGTAGAAGTGGTACAAGCTGCATTAAGAACCGTGGCAGTGGCAATGGTATTTGTTTCCATAATAAAATTACTAAGATTATTGTGCACGCTGGTTGTTTGAATGAGAAGATGAACCAACTGTAGCACCAGAACATAGTTGACAAAAGTAGCAAAAATCTGGATATACATAATGTAGAAATAAATTAATTCTACTTAGTAATTTTATTCCCCATGATTCAACAGTCCTTCAGAGATGGACTCTGGAATAGGAACAACAGAGAGAGAGAGAGAGAGTAATTTAGAGATAGAGAGAAAATATATGATTTTTCAACATCAAAGAAGGTCTCAATTTATAGGAAAACAATTCTGTAACAGTTGGGTTGGAGGTTTGAAATTCAAAATGGCCATTAAGGTAGAAATTAAAGAAAAATGGTTGTTAGGAATTAAATTTAGAAAATTAGATGTTAGGAATTGAATTCAAAAAATAGTTGTTGAAGAAATCGTTTTGAATTTACTCTCATTTCAAAACCTGAACTGATTAGATTTTTAAGTAGCCAAAAACAAAGGTTTTCATATAGGTAAACAAACAAAATAATTTGGAGCAAAACCAAATTTGTCTCGTGGTATTCACGAGCACGAAAGGGAGGAGGTGGGAAGGGAATCCATCGATTTGCACTGAAATCGAGCTTGCTACCCATTTCTTGTGCGCGCAAGGCCTCTCATCTTGTCAAGACTTGTACAAGCCCATAGATGGGTTTTAGGTTAGAAACCCAAAAAAGCTCTTACCTTTTTTCCATGTGGGACAAGTTCTTTATGAAAAAACTATTATTTACTAACAGTGTGAACCTAATTATGTTTGATTTTACTCAAAAAGTTTTGTATTTAGCAAGTAGGGATAAGGTACACAAATGCCCTTGATGTTTGGCCATGTGTTCAACTTGACCCTCAAACTTTTTTTTATATAATGTTGTCTCTAATGTTTGTTTTGTAACTCAAATATGCCCCTACCGTCAATGAAGTGAACAAATAGTCAAACAGGTGTCTAATGTCACCGACGTGTCACCTGTCAACGACATGACACATCAACAAATTATACCTTATATGGTGACACCATCGACGAAGCGTTAGATGCCCTTTGACATATATCTGCTACGTTGCCGCGATAGAAGCATCTGTTTGAGTTATAGAATGAGCGTTGGGAAACGTTTGACCCAGAAAAGTTTAAGGAATAAGTTGAACGTGATCAAACATCGAGGCATTTTATTGTACATTATCCGCCAACCGTATATCATTAATAATAGTCTTACTGAAGTTTGGACGTTGGAGTTTTGAAATACTAATTTTTTAGGGTTTGAGGGATATTAGGTATTAAGAGGTATTATGGACATTATAAGGTTTTAAGGTTTTTCCATAATAGCCGCAACACATCAATTCTCCAATCATGTATCCATATTCGTAGATAGTGAATTTCTCCTCTTTCGTAATTTTTCCTTATTTAGGTTTTTATGTAAATGGATGTATTCTTTGTTTTCATCTTTTATTTTTGTTACCTATCCTCGTTTCTCTCGATTTAATTTATAGTATGTCATTTTTTATTTGTCTAACTCTAGATAACTTAAGTATAGACACTCGTAATGGTGGGATCCTTTGCCCTTGTGTTAGGGACTTGAGATTTTGTGCCAATATGTACTCACTTCGTACCTCGACTAAGGACTTGGGCATGTTATTGTATGGAAAATCCAACACTTAGTACTTTAATGAATAAAATAAACCGTTGTCCTATTATCAGGAATAAGGTGTAAAAATGTCCTTGGTTTATGGTCGTATAATCAATTTAGACCCTGAATTATTTTTCGATCCACTAGTGTAATGCCCTTGTCATCGCGGACTTGAATAGATAGACAAACGGGAGCTATCCACATGGTGCTTCATCTTAACAGTGTTTTAACGTCCGTTTGTCCATCTATGCAAGTTCGTGATGGTAAGAGAATGAATGAGCTATAACACTAAATATTGGAGGCACTTGTGATAAAAAAAATAAATATTCAGAGGTTAAATTAGACATATGGTTATAAGTCATAAGCATTTATGTACCTTATCCCTCTATTATCAATTATTTACAACAAAATAACATTCTATTCAGAATACAAGAGATTTCATTTACCTTCCATAGACATGTTGGGAATCTACAGCAGCCATGGCCAACAATTCTTTCTTTTTACCTATTTCACAGAGATCCAAAGAAAAGGGGTAAAAGAACAAAGAGGATATGGAAGCTTGTTTCCTTAGCCACACACGTCTCACTTACCCTATTAGGCTTTCACATCCATGATCTCTAGAGCATGCCATTTATAACAAAAAAAGGGCTTATTGCAATATGAGACAATAAATGTGGATGCATCCGTAAACGGAGGATTATTTGCCCATTCAATTATGGTGCAAATTATGTTACGTGCACTTTACGAAATTATGTTGATTACATTAGTCCATTTCATGAAATAATTCCTTCGCTCATTTTTGGATGCACCTACACTTGAGGTTTACAGATACATTCCACTTTTTGGTCTTGATCATTTCTCTCTTTTTATCCATTTGATAAAATTTTTATTACTTTGTTTATAGTTTTGACTTTTGATTCCCATATGCACTAGAGTAACAACCACTTGATTGAGGATCACATATAACTGAATTAGTCTAAATCATGCTCATTTTTTATATTTCAAACACTTAACATTTTCGAATCTGAATGTTCAGCATTGATCAGACATCCATGCCACTAATTCTGTATAATTCAATCATATCTTCTTCAGGTTTCATTCTTACACACTCCCTAGTAATGCTATTCAGATTGAAGGCATCAAAGGATCTAAATGCTGTACCTCTGCTTATTCTTCTGATGAATGTGTTATCGACATACTGTTATAGAAATGCGCTGCAATAACTTACTTTTACTTTGAATTTTGGGAGTGAACATATAAATGTTTGGTATTAAGTTTAAAAGCACAAGAGTTTTAGATTCAATTGGGTGAATTTTACTTCATTATCTTGAACTAAAAAAACAGAACTTTGGAAAGTACTAGATAAAGAAAACCGATACTAAGAAAAATGATTTTTTCATGTTTGATTTATCCGTGAAAAATATAAAAGAAAATCATAACCATACTATTCATTGTTGAGATTGAAATCACTGTTAAGAGGGATATGTCAAAAGGAAGCTAGGTGGATATGGGCCTATACGCTTATCATGCCCCAAGGATTCATATCTCTAAAACCCAAGAAAATGCAATTTTTCTGAACAAGGGTAAAACGGTAATTTGGTTGAAAATCCAGAATTTCGATCTCGGATGATGACAAAAGCGGACTTGTGGTTGAAATGTCATGAAATCTAGCAACTTAGTCAATTTCGTTGGTCAGAAATGAGTGAAATTTAGTTTTTACAGTACAGAGTGGCATGTGTTAGTGGCTCACATTTAGTACATGTCAATGAAACAAGTCAAACAAGAGCCTAAAATTAGGAACCCATGTGAGACATGTGTGACCACAAGGATGGAATCCAAAGTTTTAGATAAATGGATAAGAAATAAAGAACCCGATGGTGTGTTGACATGTAAGCAATGGGGGACATAATTTGACTTTGGTTAAATGATTCGGTAGAAGGAAATTGGTGAGAGAAAGAAAGAAACGAAGGAGAAAGGAGAGAAGAAGAAGGTAGAGAAGCTCGCCTTCTCTCTGGATTTCGACTATCGAATTATCCGGTTCTATCGGACGAAGCAAAGTTTTACTGGTCAAAGGCTTTGGTAAATCGAATCGAGGTTTGAAAAAATCGAAGGTAGAGGTTTTCTCCTACTTGATTTAATCCTTATCTAAGAGTCATTCAAATGGTTTTAGGATTTTGGGCCGGAAATGGCCGTGCATTCCTCGAAAAATGGATGAATACTTGATGTGAGACGTTTTTTTTGAATGGTTCCGAATTTGGGCGTTGGAGTACATTTGGGCGATCGAAATCGAAATGAAACATTTTCGAATGATCTGAGATATAAATGTATGAAATTGTTTGGATGTCAGACAAAACGGGACCACTTTGGGTAGTCTCGGGTGATTTTAATTTAATATTGGTTCTGATGTTAGCGTGTGTTATTGCTAAAATGAATAACATGACTAGTTGCGTGAAAGTTATATTGTTAATGTATGCTCAATTGACTTATTGACATGGATTGCTTGATGATGTAAATTATATTATAGAAAAAACATAATTGTTCATGAATCATGAATGTTCTATACATTAAATGAAGTTGCATTCGTATCATGGTCACACTCACGATATCGAAGGTTGGGTGTGATTGCATAAATGGTTGCTAATTCTACCATTTTGTGAATGTAGTGAGCTTAAAACGAATAGCGTCCAAATTGAGACTCATGGTGGTATGAAATGAAAAACGAAAAAGAAAATACACGTGTGTTGGGCATATCAAGTTAGGGAAAATTCTCCCTCAGGATGAAAGACCCAAATCTACACGCGGTTAGACATGATCAGGCGGTGGCTTGATAAAAATGTGGGGCGTCGACAAATCTTCAGGTGAGACCCCGAAAAATGACGTAGCCCATAAATAAACACATGGAATTTGATGATATTCAAATGAGTACTGGAGGTCGGTCCATTGAGTTAAGTTATTGGGTGAAACGATGTTGGTTTGCTGGCGTTGGGGCATGAGGGAATCGATCGAGACTCGGGTTGTGGGCATGAGGGAGTCACATCTCATGCATGATATGATCTGTTCGTAACAAGGTGCACTTATGTATGGAATGTGAGATATGGATCTTTAGGTGTCATTGCATGCATTTAGGTAGAGAAGTAACACTTAGCAGAAGAATTATTCTTGGCGTTGCTCACCCCGTCATGGGAAATATTTTCAAGCATTGAAGGTACCCCGGGGGACGGAACGCATCCAAGACCTTAGCGGTGAAGGAAAAGTTAGATTTGGCCTTATTTTGTATTTTGTAAATTCTGGTGAAGGCGCCAGTTTACATGTGTGATGAGGCAATTGTAATTAAACTCGTTTGGAGGGTTAACTCTGATTTGGCGAGTTTCGAACTTCTGTGGTCTTTGTAATAAAAAGGGCTAATTTATCTTTGAATTTAGGGTGCTATGGAAAGGAAAAAGAGCTGAAGGTGCGAAGGACCGGGAAGAGACTCTGCGCCATTTGGGTCTTTGTGCGACAAAGTGCGACAAGGTTTCTCCAGCCACGTGCTCTGACAGGTTTCTCGCCGTGTTGGAATAGGTTTCTGTATCGAGGCCGTTCGAGCCACGTGCCTGACACTTTGACCGCGGCGTAGTGGGCGTCGTGTATGAGTGGGATCGCGGCGTGATAGAGCCTCCTGGCTCTATCTTACGACATGGTCTTCTATAGTCATGACGGGGACTCTTTGGCGTGTTGGGTGACTTGGTTTGATAAAGATTTTCTCTGTGGCCTGGCTCTTTTAGGTACGTGTCCGCGATCGGTGGGTGTCATGGCGGCGTGGTGACGAGGAGGTCTTGTGTCACGACTGGCAAATTGTCGTGGGGTGCCGCAGGCGAGCGAGTACGGCGCATGTGGTGTGTGCGACAGAGTACTCGATCTTGTGTTTGCGTCTGACAAGTCACACTAAATCTTGCATCTTTTTGCTGTGAGACTAACGTCACGAAGCGGCGTGACAGGACCACTCATCTCTTTGCTCAATTCTGACAAGATTCTATCATGACAAGATTCATTCGATAGCTAAAAAAAAAAAAAGGAAGATCTAAAATTTACAAGGCCCCCAGGAATTGGGGTGTCCTGATATCATGGGCGATCTCTCAGGCATTTCATGAAAGAGAGTATAACTTTTCACTTTTTCAACTTAGATCTATACAATTTGTTTAGTTATGTTTGGTTCCTAAAAAATGTTAGGGAAAGAAAATGGAGAGGAAAAGTGGAAGTAAAGAAAAATGAAGGAAAAGAAAAATATAGTTAAATCTCACATGTTATTTTTAATTACTACTTGAAATTAATTTTATTTAATTCAATTCATTAATATAAAGATTAAATAATTTAAAAATTTGAAAATTTCTAAGCAATTTAAAAAAAAATTTTCATTAGACAATAAAATATGAGGAAATCATTTTCCTTAACATTTGTTTTCTTTTCTTAACTTTCCAAGAATCAAACACAACCTTCGGCTCTGCAATGCCAACTCTTTTCCTACTTTTGATGCCTTCTTGTCATAATATTTGGCTTATATTTATGGAGAAAAAGTGGTAAATGTCGTAGCGAAGCGTAGCAAGGGAAGTGGAGTGCACCGAAACCCTAATTTAAGATAACGAAAGTTCAACCACTATTCTTGTGGATGTAGAGACACTGCATAATATCTGTATTCAATTGGGGGAGACATGTTTTGTAAATTCTAGCCAAAAGCCCTAGGTATAAAAAGAAAAATAAAATAATAAAAATATATTTTATTTATAAGATCTTCTATTTCTCTTTGTGTAGGCTTTCCTGATCGTAGAACTCCTTAATCTAGAGTTTGAAAAAGGGCTTTCAAGATGAGTTTTCTTGTAGATTTCACTCTAGATTTAAGAAAATAACATTATTAAAGAAAATAAAATTCTTTTGTTATTTTTTGAATAGTTTTCTTGTTGATAGAGAATTAGGGGTATCTGAGGTGATCGGATATAAAGTTGAAGACCATGAGTAACATCTTGATATTTTCTTGTTATCTTGAATCCCCTTCAAAGATTGCTTTGTGGATTTCTTTAGGTTTTATGGGTCAACAGCAGGGTTGATTTTATTAGTTCAAAGAAAAAAAAATGGAGTATAGGAGGATGATCTTCTGTTTAGAGGTAAATTTTTGTTGAAAAAATTAAGAGGAAGAGGTGGTAGAGGGTTCATCGTGAGCTATGGAGATTTTACGGAAAAAAAAAAAGAAAATAAATGGAAAGTAAGTGGGTTTTTAGGACACGTGATATTATGGAAGTGAATCATCGTGAGGCCCAGGGAATCTGTGATTAAATCTGATGTGTTAGATGTATATTTTTCTTCACCCATTACTAACTTTGTGGTAGTGCGAAAATCTCTTCTAAGATCATGACCTTCTGACTATTCTCGTAGTGATCTGCAGTGTGGTGGCGCTAATCGCAAAGAAACTAGAAGGTTAATGAAAAACACTGCGAAACATTCTGATTTTTGTTTTCTCTCTAAGGTGTTTTTCTCACGAGATTCTCAATCTCTAAATAATACGTAAAACTTGAAACTTACGGATGCTAGTAGCGTGTATTTACCATATCGCACAACCACGCAATCTCTCTGGGTTTTTGCCAACTTTGCTAGACTGATAAATGGCCTCATGCGTATCTTGCAAACAATCGGTTAAATGAGCTGCAGTAAATACAGTGAATTTGGCGGGGATCCCATGGCAGTATTAATTGAGCTCTTACAGTGCGGATACAGATTCTGCCAGCATCAAATCCAACAATCTCTCCCACTTGCTTGAAGCAAGTAAGGTAATAATCTTATCAGGGGCTACTCACTATTGATATGAATTCAAAGTATAATAATATTTTATATCAAATGTATTTTCCTCTTTGTAAAATATCAATAATTAAATTGAAATAAAAACCTTTTACGTAAATCAACTAAAGTATTTATTCTCTTGACTTATCCCAGTTTCTCTAGGATCCCATCATATGCGTGGCTTTCAATACCAGTCTGAAACATGTCTCAAAGAAAGGATCATTTATACAAATTCATTGTATATTTCTATAAGCCTTGATAATCAAAATACCATAATCTCAATTATCAGATATTAGTCGTTTAAAATAGGCAAGACATGTGTTAACTGAAGAACCATGTGACAATTATCTATTTATAATATACTTAGGATTGAAAAAATAACATATCAACCTTCTCTTTGAGATTTAATTCCTTTCACCAGAGAAATTTATCCTTAGTTAAATCTCTTGGAGTCCTCTCGGAATGACCATAAAATTCCATTTCCAATATTTTATAACCATTTGATCATTTCATAAAATATTGGGGTCTAAATAAGTGCCCAACTTTATTTAATATATTTATGAACAATTCATTAGTGTGAAACACATGATCATGCTATGGTGTATCCATATGATCATATACTATAGTGTCTGGACCTTATACGTAAAATATAATGTGCAAAAACTTCATATTATTATATCGAAAAATGAAATTCTGACTTGTCTTGCTCACAGAGCACAAATGCCAACCAACTCCCACTCACTCTAAAGGAAGCACAGGACCCTCCTTAGACCCATACAATTTTGTGTCTTTCTCCAAACACGTTCGAGAAGAGACTTGTGCAAAGTGCCACAGTTCTCTCATATGCTATTTTAATGCTTGTGTATCTCATTTGTCTCAGTAAATCTATGGATCAAGCGGTACTTTCTTGTATATAATTGCAGCTTTTGTGAGACCTTGGTTCTTTGGGCTCTTCACATTACTATTATCCGCAGTAAAGGGTAATGGGCGATGCTGGTATCACGAAGA
The DNA here is from genome assembly GCA_016808115.1 of Tetrastigma voinierianum. Taxonomy (NCBI): domain Eukaryota; kingdom Viridiplantae; phylum Streptophyta; class Magnoliopsida; order Vitales; family Vitaceae; genus Tetrastigma; species Tetrastigma voinierianum. Next base: position 200,024 of record JAEQBH010003380.1, on the reverse strand, counting down.
TCAAAAATTTCTTAAGCCGCCGGCTTCCTTTGCGGCTTGAGGATGCATACATATTAACCGGTCATGGTCGGTAACCTGAGTCTATTTAACACTCCTCAAACCAATGAACCCGATTAGGGTAAGCATATCGATGTTGATTTACCGGGTCAATATCCCCTTGAAAATGCGATCATTTTCTTAAGTGTTTAAGACTCATTTCAGAATACTGCCGTATTATAATCCCTCGTTCTCTTTAAATACTTGGTATATGTTTTCCCTGTTGTCGATCTTACTCAGGGATCGATTGATACTGGAAGGCCCACCTCCTTGCATAGCGAATATCGGCTGGTACATGGCATAAGCGCCATGAGACCTTCACCAGCAATGAAGCATAAGGTTCACTCTGCTGAGTTCTTTCTCTTCGAGTTTTTGATGATTGCTCATGAAAGATGAATTCATGTTTGAAGATTAGAAGTCCCCTTTAAATTTTCCATGCCAAACTGGTCACTATTTTGTATCAATGTGGAGGCTTGGGATAAAGCTAACACCTTATTCTTAGGTCTCATAAAGTTTGGTTCCTGAGATTCACTAGTTAGCTTCACGAGTCCTTCATATCAAGCTAACTTTTTCAGGTAACCCTTCATTCGACAACACTTTCCCTGCTATTTCCGATTAACGAATATCATCTCGTAAAATTCAAAAAGGCTACCACTATTTCATGGATTTTCATATACACACATGGTTCATATGACTTTTATCAAATCATATAGTTGATATGCAGTCGACTCTGATGTTCCAGAGCACGGATGTATTTTCTTGTGACTACCTTATGGAAGGCGTTTATAATGAAGAATATTACACCGAGAAGTCTAACATTGTGCATATGAAAAGTGGGTTGCTTTGTTCTATTATCATTTTGCAGTTCACTCTTGCACATTTTTGTCTTTGCCTGTTTTAGTGCTAAAGTTTGAGAGAGAAGGCGTTGAGCCATAGATTCCATCTCACGGTCCATTGCCTTTTCCACTCTTGCACATCAACATCCTCGATGCCTCTTGATGCCTTGGTAGGGTCGTCATCAGATTGCTCAAAATGACTTGATAAGTCTCTCTAACAAGGCATACCTTGCACAAGTTTACGTATCGGTCTCCCATCTGAGTTTCTTTGCATTGGTTGTTGTATGTCTGAAGGATCAGTTTTGTAGGATTAATTGGATTCTAATCACTCTATTATATTCTTGTTCTTGAGTTTTTTCTTGAATTTGGTCTGTATTTGTTTCACAATGTTTGTTCATAGGTACATTTTTGTACATTTCCTCTTTAGAACATCAGAAGCAGGGTGGAAACTAGGAGTTTGTGGTGTAGTTCCGGCGATCGAGCTCTTGAGAACATTTTCTCTTAGGTTTAAAATTGTTCATATAATCCTCTTCTAAAAGTGGCATGAGTACTCACTATCACCTTCTTTTCCTTTGATTATGATATTCCACCCTCTCGTTCATAGGGTAGCCAATAAACATACATTTAAATGAGATTCTGACTTTTGTTGTTGTATAAGACGTGTCTTTGGAGCACCCAATCCTATTATTAGTTTAAATTTGGAGCATGCACCATAGTCGGTGTCTTGACCCGATTTAGACGGAACTAAATTTAGTATGTATCACCGGCGGTGTTCATAAAGCATATCTAACGATTGAGTGTGAATCTTTGAGCATCGACCTCACCATATCTAAAGGGTTATTTCTCCTTTAGAAAGGCTCTCCCTAGTTTATGGGGTGGCTCAGGAGTGTGGTGAGATGTATCCCTCTTGAGCCGGAGTGAGACTTAAGCTCCAGGACAAGTATTCACCGCTCGGTCGGACCGGGCGCAGTATGGACACTGATTGCTTTTCTGCCTCCAGCCTTATGCTCGGGGGTATTATCAAAGCTTGGCTTATGGGCGCATTAGGTAAGCAACCATATCTTGAGTGAGTCATCAGTGAAATGTGATAAAATCTCATACCGCTCGAACGAGCGCTCGTTGGTCTCCACATACATGATTGTACCAATTCAATATAGTGGCAGATTTCCTTTGGCCTTGAGAGCCTCTTTATCTAATTTACCTTCTAAACATGATTCACATATGCGCATGGTTAAGATAGAGGAATTTAAAATTCACTTTAACTAAACAGATTACTAAATTAATATGACCAATCGTAAATGCCACATTATAGGTTTCATTTGAAACCTTCCTTTTCTTAAATGAAATTGCTCATCATCGATATTTTCAATAGCACATTAATATTATAGGACATAGGGGTTAAAATATAATGTTTATCATGTCAGGGCCAAATAAAGCGTTGCCTACTTTGTAAAATGAAATTAAAGCGCCTTTGTGTGAGCCATGTTCAACTAGAGAAAGCAACTACTTAGAAACCAAATTCGATCTTAAAATCGAACAAATAAGCAGTCGATAAACGCAAGTCTTATTATTAAAACCTGCTCACTAGTCCCTCTGTAAGTACGGAGACATATTCCCCAGTTCCCAAACTTCAAGTTTCTTTGTCCTTCTTGGTGGGTACCTTTGTTTTGAACCACTTTGCAGAGTAACAAGCATGGTTAGTGGCTCCTGAATCAATGATCCATTTATCATTGTAATTCTCCCACTAAAAGCATTTCAATGACATTTATACCCTTATTGGTTTGGGCAATCCCAATAACTACAGTGACCTTTACTGTCATGCAGAAGCACTTGCCTTTACCTTCTTCATTGCGAGTTGGTTTGATAATTGGACTGTTTCCTTCTTTTGTTCTTCTTTCCGCCCTTAGGTTTCCTTTAGGTTTTGAAGGAACTTTCATCATGATAAGCACTTCACTGCTTCCACAGAGACCTTTTAGCACTCTCGAAGAGCTGTTGCATAGTTAAAAGATAGCTTCAGTTTGTTCATATTACCTCTAATTCATTTTGAAGCCGACTGAAAATTTGTTGAATTGAGATTACAGGATCGTGCCGATCTTCATCTCTTGATCCGAAACAGCCCCATCACCTCCGTGGTATTAATTATTTATCATTTTAGACAATGGTCCCACATTTCCTCAGGTCATACGAGTGTTCATTGAATGCCCATACTTGTTTTGTTTTGCATGATGCGCTGTACTTTTTGTAAACATCGATCTAGGGTGTTACTTAGCAGACAGAATATGACGAAGACTGTATTTGGATTGCCCGATGGTGCTTCTTGGTTCCTCTGAAGCATTGTGATTTAGATAAAGAGTTTAGTTGTTGTATTGAATTTTATTCCTCTCAAAATCCCAGGACAGTGTATGAGATTGGTTTCCATGGAGTACATTAGTTAACTCCATCAATGGATTTTGACTCAAAATTGTAGAAAGAGGATTAAAGGATGCCATTTCTGAAATTTAGAAAAAACTTTATAATATACATCAAATCCCCCCAACAACTAACAAATATGTAGTCATGAAGCTACTTATTATTAATGTTTTTATTGCAGCAATAATTTAGTTTCCATTACAAATGCTAAGTTAGGCAGAGATTTGTCAAACAAGCTAGACTTTGAACATGGTATGTCAAGTGTCACATACTAAGTTGGCTCGGAAGGTGGGTCCAGACTCCCCTTAAAAACTGCATATTAGACGGGCGCTTCACCAGATCTTAACACCAACGCCCGTTCAAGAGCCAGATTTAAAAAAACAACCATTGTTCCAATATTTTTTTTGTTTAATAGCATTGGCAGACTACATTGGGAGGGTTATTAATATTGTCAATTAGATGTAATAACCTATTGTTGAACTTTCAAAATTATCTTTAATATGTCTAAGCATTTATGACGTTGGTAGTCTGACCTGTCAAATTTTGAAATTATTTGAATCAAATCCAATAAAATAGGCCATGCTTATGGTTGGGGTATCCACATAACCATTTTATTATTGGATAACTAAATAGAGCATGAGTTGCCGATTAGATACATTAGTACTGCATGACTTTAAGTTCAATATTTTTATTATCAATTAATTAGGGTTTCCATAATAATATTATCTAGATAAAACAAATATTATTATGCATGTATATATCCAAAATGATAAATTATATGGCACCACCTATTCTAAATGGCATGTTAGCTATATCTGTATATCATATAATGTAAACAATTCTCAAACATAGAATAATTAATGTTTAATATGTGGTTTCTGAAAAGAAAATTACAAGCCGATAGGTAGAAATGACTTGATATACGTGCTTCTTCCTTTTTAACGGAGAATGCTTGCATGAGAATCTGTGTGGTGTGGGCTAGATTTAAATTAGCTTTTAGGTTTGAAACACAAAACTACTTTTTCTCTCCCTATTGACAGCCTTCAACGGCCAGCTGACCGCCGCTGAGCTTCGGATTATCTGAAATTTTATAGGGAGGTAGAGGCACTATCGAGAACGGAGTACACAAAAATCAGCCCATTCTGACAATGCAGAACCCCTTTACATTTTTTTTTAATAAATCGGTCATAAAAAAATGATAAAATTAGGAAAAATAAATAAATACAGAAAACTAGATCAGAGGAAACGATCTTATGATTAGCCTCCTTGTTACATCCCGAAAAAAAAATCTTAAAGCAAAACTACAGGATTAAGACGAAACCAAATCATTCATTCATAATAAAATTATAAATACCATAAATAATAGAATCCTAGGTGCCATATATCTAATATACATTACATATACACTTGAGAAATAAAATTATGGATTCTGTCTATCATCGATTCAACCACGTCGATGCAATTAGAATCATCTACAATTTGAAATGAGAATACTGAGTTGCGTAATATATGATGAGTATATTTTCATCACCCGTACTAACTGTAGTAGTGCGGAGAAAATCTCATCTTCTAGAATCACTGGGACCTTCGAGGCCTATTCTGCGTGAGGTCTGCGTGTGGGACTTTGATCTGAAAGAAACTAGAAGGTTAATGAAAACACTCTGAAACCTTACAGGTTTACATTTCTCTAAGGTGTTTTTCTCTGAGATTCTCAATCTCTCTAAAATATTAATAAAACAAAACCACAGAGCTAGTAGCGGTGTATTTATATCTTTGCTAACTAATCCTCTGGGTTTTATAACACCTTGAGATTTCGATAAATATGGGCTCCTTCTTGTATCTTATGTAATGGATTAAATAGGCTCTGTCATCCCAATAAGGCTAACCAGGGATCCTATATTAATTATTGAAATTAAAAGGCTCTTAATCAACGGTCTAGATTGCTTCTAGAGCATAAATCCAACAAGATGGACATGTACAAGAGGAGATTTGTGTATTTATATGACATGTGGCTTTAAAAAGTCAAATGTGAGAATAGTTAGGTATAAAAAAATAAATAAAGATGTAGGTTTGGTGATCATTGTAGGCTTGGTATATGTGAATTAGACTTATGATACAGAAAAAGACAAAAAAAAAATGTTCTTTTGGTCTTGACATGAGCATTTTAAAAAAATAATAATAATATTTAATCATATTTGGGTAAGCATGATGAAAAGACAAAGAATTTCATGTAGAAAACCTGGCATAGAAGGCTTTGAAATTTAGTAGTAATGATGGATAATTAAAAATGATAATAACAATAAAAATAGCTATGAAAAATAAATCAATAGAAATAAAATAATAATAATAAAGGGTTCGTATTTTGATGGTTTATATTTATTATTCGTTTTAGGTGGAGTAAACTCTTAGTTAGATATTTTCAGAGTTATTCAGAACTTTTGAGTTTACTTTGAGTTAAGGGAAAATTAATGCAATTTTTTTAATGTATTTTTATATGAAAAATTCGAAAATGTTTGCTTTGTAGCCTAAAATGTGGATCAAATATATTTTGCGTGAAAAATATGTCAAACTTTATGTTTTGTTAGGATATAAATTATTGAGATATTATGTTTTGTGAATGGATTTGTTAGAGAGGTATGTTTTTACTCGGTAGTTGGTTGTGTCAGCAAGAATAATAGTTAATGATATTTGGCCGCTGTTAATGGGAATAATAATTTGGCATTCACATTCAGCTGTTCTAGGAATGCCTGTTCTGCTTTGTTTCCCGACCTTTGAGGGTTTGATTAGAAGGTTATTATCTTAAAGCAGTGTTTTGGTTCGATCACCTTAAAATGATTAATTTGAGGTTACCATTTTTAAGACCCACATGGCTAAGCACCATTCAATATTTTTATCGGGCAAAGTTTTTGATTTGAATATTTGAATAGTTTAGATATGAAAGTGTTTGGATCCAGAAACAAAGGGACTTTGTTTAAATATTTAAGAAGGTATTGAAAAAAATTGAAAATGGTGATGATAATATATACTAACATCCAATGATTTGAAAATGTTTGATCCATAAATTGTATTAATCTACCTTATTGGGCTTCCACCTCATTCTCCCTTTATTGACTATTTTCAGGTACTCCTAGTTCAGGCGAGGAGTGATTGACTAGGATAAGAATTCGTCTTTATTAGGATTTTTTATTTTGAATTTTATCATGGACCTTGTTTAGTTGATGGATTTTTATTCATTTGGATTATTTGATTTAAGAGTTTTTAGAAGTGTTTGGACATCAATTGTTTTTTAGACTTTGTATGGCATTTCGTGCTTGAAGGTTAGTAGAAAAGTTTTATTAGTATGAAATTTTGGAATTGGTGATATTAGAATATAACCCTTTTACTCTAAACATGTATGTAACAATTGGATTTAAATATTAATTCGGTGAGGAAGGATTGTAGTACATCCCTTTGGTTGAGGTGTGGAAGCCAACAATCAGCACATGAACTATGTTTGAGTGACTTTCAGAAAAATTGGTAGTGACACATTTGATCTTGAGTGGAAGGTAACATTTTGCTAGGGAGATAGATGAGTGAGCACATTAATTAGTTCAAGTTCATCTAGTTTGATTATGCTATTGTTTTCAATTTTGATTTGTTTATTTGGCTTCTTAGTGACTAACTTAGTTATACATTTTTCTATATAGGACATCATGCCAACGAAGAGAGCTACATCTCCCAAAATAGGCATACTGATGATGATGTGCCTCCTCAATCGAAAAGATGTACCACTATGAGTCAGAGGGCTTTATACCTATTTGGGACTTTGGATGGTTGGTTGACATCTGAATGAAAAGTTAACAATAATGAGCGAGGATAGTCTTCTTAACTGCAAGGGTAGTTCTTTTGATGATTTTAAGAGGTTAGGTGATGTGAACCCCATATGCTTTCATGGTTGTGAGATCCACCCTATGATGCAAATTATCCCTAGGACTTCAAACATGACTAAAAATGACCATGTTCCCTTAACTATATTGAATCAAGAGTCCTAAGTGTATGTAGCGTCTTCGTCTCCATCCCCGTCCCCTTGGTTATAAGCAACCAAAAGCCGTAAGAACAAAGTAAGAGAACCAAAGAACCTCGTCCCCTTGATTATGGAAGAATCAAGAGTTTTGGGTTCCCAACTCTGAGGATTAACCTTGATAGGCACAAAGTTCTCACAAAGAACCGAAGAAAAACCTCACAAGAGTATTGAATTCCCATTCAAGTTGTTTTTTAGCTTACCTCAGCGGCCTTATATAGAGTTTGAGATAGCCTGGATTAAGAAAGAAAGGAAAAAACTTCTTGAAGATTTCAGCGTGACACAATCTGACTTACTTAAATGAAGTGGAAAATTACAAACTAACATGGGAAATTGTATCCATATCCTTATTGGAAACTTACATAGTATTCTTAACCATAAAGAGATCAGATTATTGAAAAAACCAACCATAAAGAGATTAATTGATAGTGGATGATTTTATAATGATTAACTATCGAAGCTGACCGAAGATGAATTCTTCAAAAAATAAGCCTCTAATTGACATAATTGATGAATCCACAATTTCCTTACTTCTTTTGTCCCTTTTTATTACAAATTAAAACAGGGATGATCACCATCGATAACCTTGATGATATTTATGATCTTTGTGGACTTCTTTGTTGGCTCCCTATGAATTATCAGAGAAATTTATTGGCACAGACTCTTCCTTTATGTTAAGTTTGACATTGAACTCCTTCATGAGGCCCATTTAGTGCCTGAACTTCTTGGCCCTTGCTCTTGTAATAGGCTAGCAGAAATAGGTGGTTCTTACACTTTTTAAGGTTTGGCTATGTTCATAGTCATTAGGGCCTCCTTCCTTACTGGTAGTTGAAATCATCCAAGCGTAGGCTTAGGATTATGAAATAGAAAATTCTTTTGATATCGCTCATTGTTCTTGGGAACAAAAGCCTCATATGCGCCAGGTTGATAATGAGGCATATCACTGGTGGCGTATGACTAGGAGACTGTTGGAGGAGTAGGGGCGCATAACCTAGAGAAGATTTTGAGAGGCTTTCTATACGAAGTACTTCCCTGACAATGTGAGGTGACAAAAGTTAGGAGAGTTCATTTGTCTGAGACAAAGGGATATGACATTGGCCTAGTATGAGGCCAGGTTTACAGAGTTGTCTCATTTTGCCCCACAACTGATTGCTATAGAGGAAAATAAAGCATTGAAATGTTAAGATGGGTTGAAGCCTTACTTAAAAAACAAGATATCCATTCTAAAGTTGAGTGTGTATTCAGAAGTAGTGGATAGAGCCCTTATTGTAGAGAAGAATGCCGAAGATCTTTATCGGTATAAGGAGCAGCAAAGGAAGAGAGGTAGGAGTGATAGTGCTCATGTGCCATGTACAGAAAAATCCTACTTCAAGTAGAAATCCGAGTGGAGGGAAGGTAGCCTAGAATTCAAATATAGTTTCTCCTACTTGTGGTAAAATAAATGGGAACATGCCATGTTATAGGGAGACATGAGCTTGCTTTGGTTATGGGAAGCTAGGGCATATAATTCGGGATTGTCTAGAGAATAAGAGGCTTATCTTGGTGAAGCCTAAGGAGGGTAGTAAGCAGGACAGACAGAAGCCTAGAGCTCAAGGGAGAGTTTCTGCTATGACTCATAGAGATAACTAGGCTACTTCCTATGTGGTGATAAGTACCCTCTGAATCCATACTTTATTTGTTGGAGCGTTGATAGATCCTGGTTTGACACACTCTTTTGTTTCAATATATTTTGCTGGTTTGTTAAGTATGAATATATTTGCTATGGGTTTTTATTGGATTGTTGCTACTCCTATGAGAGATTCTATTGTGACCAGTAGAATGCTTAAAAATTGTCTTGTGGTGATTGGTTATTGAGAGATGTTAGTTGATTTAGTTCTTTCATCCAAAAGATTTGATACTTCGGGATGGACTGTTAGTTTGATATCATGCCTCTGGCTGGATTGTTTAGACGGGTGACCCTTTTAGCATTCTGGAAGCCATTGAGTCTGATTTTGAGAAATGATACAAACACATATGGGTTTGGTTTCACAACCAATTTGCCAGGAAAGGCTGTCAAGGCTTTTGGCCTATGGTGCGAATATGAAATGTGAGGTGAGATTGAAAGATATACCGGTTGTGAGAGATTTCCTGATGTCTTCCTAGATGATTTACTTAACCTACCACCAAAAAGTGAGGTAGAGTTCACTAACAAATCCTATCTCTAAGGCGCTACAATGGCACCTATAGAGGTTAAGGAATTGAAAGTTCAGCTTCAAGAAATGTTGGATAAGGGTTTTATTAAAGCTCCGCTTTCTCACCTTAGTGAGCCCCATGTTATTTAGAATAATAGCTGATGGGTCAATGAGGCTTTGCATTGACTATAGGGAGTTGAATAAGGTGATATTGAGGAACTAGTATCCTCTTTCTCGGATTGATGATTTGTTTGATTAGCTACAGGGTGCATGTGTGTTCTCTAAGATTGAACTCGCTATATGTATCATTAGCTAAGGGTGAAGAGTGGGGATGTATCCAAGACTACTTTCTAGGCAAGCAATTGTGTGAAACTCATATAGCTTTAAATCCATTTTTGCATGCATCATTGAGGCCTTAATGCTTATTTTATTGCAAAATTATGGAAACTTCACCAAAATTACTGTCTTGTGAAATCAAGATCAAAGGAAGCAAAAAGAGCAAAAAAGATGCTGAAAAGACTGAAGGCGGATGACAAAAGATAAGTTGTGACAACAAAAGAGAAGAGTCCATGGAAAAACAGCAGAATCTTGTCGCAACATCCATCCAAAAGGAATGTCAAGCATAAATGTCATGATAGTGTCAAGACATCTTTGAAGATCAACCAGTGACTCATTGTGTCACGACAAATTTATTGATGTCGTGACAATTATACCAAAGGTTAACAGTTGCACAATAAGAGGACATTGTCACGACAGACATTGAAGACACAAGTTCATAACACAATTTTACGACAATATAAATTTAATATCAATGACAAATCATTAGTGGGGTGTCGCAACAACCTCACGACAATGCTGAAGACACATATGAAGTGCAACAATGTCGAGGCAAATCATCCTATGGGTTTGCATTAAAGTCCACAAAGTCTACCTCAAATTGCATCCCAACAATGATTGGACTATAAATAGAAAGAGATAGGGAAAAGTATGGAGAATGGAACGGATAGATGAGAGTAGATAGTGTTAGAAGTGAAGAAAGTAGAGTATGGATTTCAAATAGCTTTTTTCTTTTCTTTGTTATTTTCATTTTTCATTAGAATAGTTTATCTCAACCTAGTTTTTGAGAAAGATTGAAAACCAAGCTTCATTCAATTGCTTGAAGTCGTAGGAAGGTAAAAACATTATGTTTTGATCTTTCTTCATCATTTTCTTGATTATGATCATAATGGACTTGTTTAAACAACTTGTAATTGTTATGTGTAATCTAGTGATGGTAGGCTAAATCCCTTACGGGAAGGGATTGGTGATGTGATTATTATGTTTGCAAAGATTTAATGTGGGTTGTGGTGTTGAATTTTGAATTGACATAATTAGTTCAAATGTATTTTTCTTAAACATATATTAATTCCATGAACCAAACTAAAGGAACTGTTCCAACACCTGATATCCAGGATCCTCTCTAGTGACAGCTGAGGTGTGTTCCTGAGGCTAGGAATAGTGATCCCTTGATACATGAAATTAATATGTTAAGATCTTGTCTCATTTTAATCGAAATATTTTGTTTTTTTCAATAGAAATGAATGTATTGATTAATCTATAGAGTGATGAATTGAATACGTTGAAGAGAGCTTATGTTACCCTGGTTTTGGGTGCAAGTTAACTTCAGTTAAGAATTGGTTGAAGAGTCCTGGTTTTGGAAGTCATCCAAGTCTTAAAGGGAATCAGATCATAAAAGTAACTTTTTAAACACATGTTGTCCTGGTTTTGGAACATGGTAGTCTAAATTGTGAAATGTATGGAGATTGAAGGTTTTAGTTAAGATTGTACTAACATACCCTTGGACAAGTTCAGGTTTCAACCCACAACAAATTTGTTTTTATGAACAAAGTGCAACCTAATAGTCACAATGTCAATTCCTTTCCAGTGTTTACTCAAATCATAGAAACTACTAGTTGTTAAAATCTGGACAATCTTATTTTAGCATTTAAATATCTTTACTCTATTAAATAGTTAATCTACAACATTGAGAAATCTGAGTTCAAATAGTGATATCCTTTAGTAGTTTGAGTACTTAATCTTTGAAATTTCTTATTGATCCTTGTGGGTACGATATCTAAACTTAAAATCCACTTTACTACTATTTAACCTATGACTGCAAGAAGGCAACGTTGCAGTTAAATAGTTTAATATAAGAAGAATAAACTGGATCACAACAAGTTTTTTGATGCGCTTGTCAGGGGACTCTAACAAGTCTCTCTAGTTGCAAATGGTTAGAAACTTGGCTAGCAAACAAGTTTTTGGATCCATCGCCAAGGATCAAAGAAAGAAATTCATAGACTAATATTCCAGCCAAAAAGAAAATTTTTAATTTGAACATTTTTGTTTTTATTTTATTTATTCAATTTTTTTTAGAGTAATTAAAATACCTTTCCATCTTAAATTGTGATAAACTCTACACAGTGATGTTATTGTATCTTTCAAGAAGCACACTGCCACTACTATATGCGTAGACAATACAAAGAAGCTTCGAACTATTGCCACTAGACACCCAGATTGGCAACCAAGGAATCTAGTAAGGCGAGAGATGCCGAAAGCAACTATGGTTGAGTAGAGATATGTCAATCAGAACATTCATGTAGTAGCAGTAGGGGGACCTTAACGAAGATAGAGAACCATGGAAGATTTCTAGAGGCCAATGATTAGAGAGGAATCCTCAACAATTAGGGAACCACCAATTGAGGCCAATAATTATGAGCTTAAACCTGCCCTGATCACTATGGTGTAACAAAATCAGTTCATATGGCATCCAAGTGAGGATCCTAATGAACACTTGGGAAGATCTAAGGATGACCAATGCAATTAAAACGAATGGTGTCAATCCTGATGTGATCAAGCTACATTTATTCCCTTTATCTCTGAGAGACATTGCTGCCAACTAGTTTGAATGATTACCCTATGGTTCAGTGAGAAATTGGAAAGAACTAGTGGAGGCTTATCTCAGCAGATTCTTTCCTCTTGCTCTAACTTCTAAGAGAAAAGGAGAGATGACCTTCAAACAGAGGGAAGATGAATCAGCTAGATATGGGCATTATGAGTTTTTAGTTATACCCTTTGGTTTAACTAATGCACCTACTGCATTTATAGACTTAATGAACAGAGTATTCAATCAATACCTATATCAGTTTGTGGTGGCTATCATAGATGACATTTTGGTGTACTCAAGGAGTAGAGAGGAGCATGAGTTCCACTTGAATATTGTGTTGCAAACTTTGAGAGATAAGCAGTTGTATGCTAAACTAAATAAGTATGAATTCTGCCTAGATAGAGTCTCTTTCCTTGGGCATGTGGTGAGTAAGGATGGTATTTCAATTGACCCTAGGAAAGTAGATATTGTAGCAGATTGGAAAAAACTTACTACTGTGACTGAGATTAGAAGCTTCTTGGGACTTGTTGGCTATTAAAGGCATTTTATTGAAGGGTTCTCTAAGATTGCCATACCCTTGACCAGATTGACTCAAAAAGGAGTTAAGTTTGAGTGGTATGACGAATGTGAATGTTGCTTCAAAGAGCTAAAGAACATATTGGTGATAACTCCTATTTTAACTATCCCTTCAGGTTCTGGTATATTTGTGGTGTATAATGATGCCTCTCACCAAGGTTTGGGTTGTGTTCTTATACAGGATGGGAGGGTTGTGGCTTATGCTTCTAGGCAGTTGAAGCCTTATGAGCGAAATTATCTCACTCATGATTTAGAGTTAGCTATAGTAATATTTGCCCTCAAGATTTGGAGACTTTATGTCAGTAAACCTACTTCTAGATATATACGATCATAAAGTTTGGGAATATCTGTTTTCTCAAAAAGAATTGAACACGAGATAGAGACGATAGTTGGAATTACTGAAGGATTATGATTGTATTATTCAGTATCATTCATGGAAGGCGAATGTAGTAGCCAATGCCTTGAGTAGGAAATAAATTACTTAGTTAGCAGCTGTCAGAGGTTTTCAAAGGCAATTATTGGAAGACCGGAGGAGTCTACAACTCCATCTTAAGGTTTTGGCTTCAAGAGCTCTTGTAGCTAATTTTAGAGTACAACCAGATTTGATTGGGAGGATTATGGCCCTATAAAAGAATGACTTACAACTAGTGCATCTTGTGGAGAAAGTTAAGAAGAATGCTATTCCGACTTTGTTTTATCTAATGATGGAATACTGAGGTTTAGGACTCGATTTTGTGTACCAAATGATGGCGACATAAGAAGGAAGCTCACTATTCTAGGTTGGTGGTCTACCCAGGAGGGACAAAGATATATAATGACTTGAAACATAACTATTGGTAGGCAGGTATGAGAAAAGATATTGCTCAATTTGTAGCTCAGTGTTTAACGTGTCAGCAGGTGAAAACTGAGCATCAACGACTAGTAGGGTCCTTACAACCACTTGCTATTCCGAAATGGAAGTGGGAGCACATTACCATGGATTTTGTGACTGGGTTGGTAAGAACTTTAGGAGGTTATAATGCTATTTAGGCGATTGTTGATCGACTAACAAAGTCTGCTCACTTCTTACCTATGAAGGTAAATTTTTCCATGGATCGGTTAGCTTCTCCTTATGTCAAGGAGATTGTGAGGATGCCTGATGTACTAGTTTCTATAGTATCGGATAGAGACCCCCGTTTCACTTCCCGATTTTGGCATAGCCTATAGAAAGCCATGGGTACTAAGTTCAATTTCAGTACTACTTTTCATCCTCGACCACTATTAGTCGTAAAGGGTGATTCGCATTTCGAAGATTTGTTGAGAGCTTGTGTTCTTGACCTAAAAGGTAATTGGGATGATCACTTGCCTTTAATGGAGTTTGCATCTAATAACAGTTTTCTGTGAAACCCCGAGAAAATCTAATTTCTCGAAAAATGGCAAAATCGTAATTTTGGTAGAAATCATAAATTTTTTTAGGGATCTCGGACGATTTAAAACGGATTTTACCACAACTATCTCTAAAATCTAGCTACCACGTCGAATCTCGTCGAATTCCGAGACACTAATTTGCACTTTTTCGAGTAATGAAGATCAAAATATGAAACGACATGTGATATGACAAAGTCACCTATGCAATATAAAATTATGACATGTTTCATGAGTAGAGATGATGGAAATGGACACCGAGAGTATACCAAGGCTGCAATCCAGCTTATTGATACTTACATTTTGCTTGGAATGATATAGGAAGAAATAAGGAATAGTGTTCATCTTCTTCCTCAAAAAGGAAAAACATGCAGGAGAAGAGGGGGAAGTTCAGAAAGTTAGGTTTTGATGTTTTTAGAGAGAGAGAGAGAACTTCTCTTTAAGATTCCGGGCGATTGGACCATCGGATTTCTTCGGGCCAAGAAGGAAAGTTGTTCTAAGCGACAAGGGCTTCGTATAACTGCTGTGAGCTGACAAACCCAGATGTAGGGGTTTTATCCTACTTGTTTTACCGATTTAAGTGTTTTATGATGCTTGTGTTGGCTCGAGGCCGCGGAGGTCGCTTGATCCGGCCCCAAATTGAACCGAAGTGTTGGAATTTTTGGAACCCATTTGGACAGTTTGTGGCAGTGTAGGGACTGTTTTGGGTGTTTGTGTTGTAATTTGTATAATAAATTATGTTTTGGTGAGTAGGAGACCGAATGGTATGGAATCTCTTGCCCACCAAGAGTGAACCGATGTAGGATGAGTGCGGGCCGCCCAATGCATGCAAACACTTCGCTTTTCCGTTTTTCAAATCAAAAGGTCCTGAAGCAGCGAAATGGACCAAGAACGTCCATGTGTTAAGTGTAGGAAATTGTTTGAAGTGGATCTGGCCTGCTTGTGGAAATGGATAGGTTAATGCATTAACTTTGTATTATAGACACAAATTATATGGAATATAATTGTGTATAGCTAGCTGAAATGGAATTTTGATTAGTTCAAGTGAGCTAATTTGGGAGTTGCTTGATTGAAATTGAATTACATGTTGTGTGATTGCTAGATTGATAATATATACATATTTGATATATTGGTTGGATTGTGTTGAAATGGCATAATGCATTTCATATGCACCGATAACCTAGAAATTAGGTGGTTCATGACACAATTTTCCAAACAACATACTGAGAAAAGAATTTCACAGAATGATGTTCCGAAGAATGGGGTTGGGAGTCGGTCCAACGGATTATTTCGAATGAGGACCATGACTATTTAGGGAAGTTCTCCAACACATTTGCCTCGGAGGGTAGTCCCATATTTTTACCGATTATTCAAGAGGTATTTTCAAGAACAAATGTGTTTTGTTTGAAATGATTATTTTCTCATACATGACTTAGGCAAGTGAGGGAGTCTGTGAGGACTGAGACATGGAATGGGGCATTTAGACATTCAAGTAGGATCACGATTTACTTGAGTGTGTGTTTAAATTGGAGCATCAGATATGCACTTAGGTGGTGAGTAACCCATTTTAGGTGATTCCACTACCGGGGCGAATAATCCACCTGCTCGTTGAGGGAATATTTTTCAGTAATAAGGAGCGTTCGAGAAGACCGCTCATTTTAGAGACCGATTTTAAAGAAAGCAGGGTTGTGGCTTTGATGGTTTTTGGTTTAATATGTATTAGAATTGTAGATTTTAATATGTATTTGTATTAAGAGTGATGAAATAACTCTTGGACTATTGGAATATAGTTGGGTATATGTTTGATGAGGTTGATGCAGCCCACGTGGGCCATTTATCAGGTATGAGTCTCGTAACAATAGATTATAGATTTTCCACAGGTTTGACTAGGAACAACGAACCCTGCCTCGGGGGCGTCACAAATTAGATCGAGCCAGTACACGAGTACCTGTGGCTTTGGGGACTGGCCAGTCACTGCCTGTGAGTGTAGAACTTAGGGTATATGAAAAACCAGATTTGGGGAACCAGCTAGAAATATATATGAGGTGGCTACCATCAATTAATTAAAAGTGGCTCGATGGTGGGTTAGGTGTGCGATTACCTAGGAAGTCATGGGACCGATTAGAACATCAAGATCTCATGTGTTTTGGCGCAAGTGGATTTGGATGTATAACATGAATTGATGTGTGATCATGTGAATTGTTGTATGTATGTGTGAATGGTGTGCATAACCTGGAGTGTTATGTGTTCTGTGTATAAATTGTATGCTTGGTGAGTAGCATAGGGAGAAAGGCGAAGAATTAGGCCGAGAAAATATAACCTAGGTGTTCTGAGGATTTTGCTGAACATAACCGATTTGTTGTTAAAAGTTTTGGAAAATTGTCCAAAGTTTTATACAAGAAAAAGAGTTGTAATTAAACTCTTTGAAAATTTGAATAGGTAATTGTCTGCTTATCAGATAAGGGAGCAGTAAGAGGCTACCGAAATGAAAAATAGTGATGTGAAGAAATTTTTTTGGTTGTAATAAAGGTGGGTAAAACTCAAGAAAAAGCCGGTTAAAACAAGTTTTGCAATTATTTGGTGTACCGGAAAATGAAAAAATGGATATATATTTTGGGTGTTTTCCAAAGAAGTGCAAAATGAAGAAAAGAGAAAAAATTTCAGCAAAAATTAAAAAAAAAGGGAAGAAACGGCGGTAGCGAATTGCTACGTTTAACTCAGGTCACAATAGCTACCGGGATATCAGACGTGACACAAAGCAGCTGCGTAAGGTGCTACCGGTGGAGGCCGCTCACGATACAACCTGTATCGACAGCGCAAGCCAGAAGCCGGTGAGTGCCAATGACACACCCATTACCTGACAAGAGCAGAGGTTTAGTCAGCAGTCACGATATTTAACCAATTAGGGTGCTAATGAGATCAGACAACTTGCAAGCTATCAACTCGACTCGTCAAACCGGTCAAAGCCCGACTCGAGTGAGCCTCGACTCAGCTCGATCTCGACTCAAAATGTTAACGAGTCGAAAGCAACTCAGAACTTGACCCTAAAGTCGCAGAACCATTAAAATATTTTGTATAAAAATTTTAAAAGTTTTTTTTTTAAATTTGATATATTTACTTTGTGGGATATCATAAATAATATATCTCTATTTGTATTCTTAAAAAATCATAAATTTTCATTATTTATTTAATTATAAATATATTTATTTTAAAAATAATAATTTTCTTAAAAAGATTTATGAGAATTCAAGCTCGAGAAACCAACTTCAACCAACAAGATCGACACTGCACTAATCGAACTCCAAACTCATTCCAAACCCCTCCACTAAATCAACCCGTAAAACAACCACCATCGCGCCGCCTCCCCAACCGATAATGGCTCCAGATCGAAACGTTTCAACCCCACCTTCATCCCCGTGATCGCCTTCGTCTACGCCTCACCAGGCTTCATCCTCCGGCCATGCCTTTCCGGACAAGATCCATCCACCGACCTGCTACACACGTGAAGAGTTGCTACGGTGTAAGACGGCGGTCGTGGTGAAATAGCGCTCGTTTTAATTACTACTTTCGCTTCATTTGGTTTTTTTCTTTCGTTCTAAAAACGCTTCTTCCCACTTTAGTTATCCTTGTTCATCCGCGAAGAAATCATCGGCACACCACAAGATCGCCGAAAACAGATTCGTTTTGAAGATGGATCTTTGATGAAGTTCCGCCATCGACAATAGTCTCGTCACGATGTCGTACCCAATTTCGTTAGATGAATCTTCTATCCCACGTCTTCATCCTGTTATCTAGAAAACTGAAATTCGGTTCAACGCCGACAGAAGAAAACCGATCCGCATAATATTTGGTTCATTGATCGCGATTCAAATTTTTCTTGAACCACCGTTTCCGAGGTCAACAGAGTGGAATCAAAGAAAAGGCGCCCGCGAATGAACTTCAACTTCTTTTTTCTTTTCTTTTTTTGAGTGTATGAATAACAGCATGACGGATCGTGGAAGTGGCGGTCATTTGACTGAAGACCCGACGGATCAAATCTGAGATCGTCGTCACCAAACTGAGACAAATAATCTTCAAACGACCACCACATATCAACCGACTAACCAACCATTTCTACCAGAAAGACGTCACGTCCAACAATGGCGGTTTGACCACATCGGCTTTATTACATTCCGGATCGAAACCCGCCGGGGTCTTCAATATACGCTTTCCGTTGCCAAAATTATTAGCGTCTGATCTTGCGGCGCTACGCAAATGGGGCGCTTCGCTACGCGAGTTTGGTTCGAGTCTGTTTCCGTCGAAGTTCGGTTGCGCCGGAAGTTCAATTCAGTCATTTTCGGGTCGGAGTCGACTGAAGTTGAAGTTCCAGTCGAGTTTAGTTGAACTCGTTCGATCGCTGATCATGAAAATCTTAACCAACATCAGACGCGTGTTATTTAACGGATATATTTTGTTCGGACAATAACGGAATCGTATCGATCCGATGCCCGTTAATATCACCATACAACGATGTAACGACAGATATGATCGTCGCCGGTTAGTCGCGACAACCCGGTAATATCGCCACCAAACACGACACGCCACACGAAGGCGCGAATTACAAACACGCGTCAATCACCTTCGGATACGCGTCGCATCGACATCACCGCCTTGTACGCGATTGACTACCCCGCAGGCGCCTTTTACGACGGATCGGTGAACCTTATTCATCTTTGACGCGCAACGGTATTCGGTAAACGCGCACGATCTCGCTTCGATCTAACCGTTTCGAGTCATCGTTGACGAATCATTATGGAATCGTCATGATATTCGTCATAAATAATAATAAAACAATTTTAAAAATGAATAAAATGAACAAAATTAGAAAACGAACTTCAACAAAATTTTATTGTTAAAATGACGACGATATTAATCGAATCGTCCGATTTTACGAACGTGAACCGAATATGAAATGCGATTCGCGCGAACAGCGGTCCCGGCCGGTTCGTTCGTAGATACACCCATTGAACGTAATCGCGCCAATGACACGATGGATGGTTAGTTCGGTACTGGCGGACTGAGAGACGGCCCACTGAAGGCATCAACGTGATCCGTCACAATCAACGGCGCCTATCGCGGAAACAGATCGGTACCGCCGCCATTTATCGCGCACGCAATGATATTACGTCAACCACCAACGCCAGTAAGGATCGTCTTAACGTTATTATATGAATCTCGTCTGACCAATATGACCACGAGTATATGGTAATACACTACCAGCAATCCAAAGATACGGCGTTGGCATCGGCGATAATATGATCCATTTTCTTCCGAACCGGAGCAGCCAAGACTTCGTTTCAAGAATGATTCGCGACGGCGTCGAGGTCACCGCGAATCGGCCGACGGAAGCTGAAGCAGCAAGATGATTGTGTTACTTCCTACCGCAAGACTTCAACGGATTATTCCAGAGCAGAACCGAAAGATGGGATCTCACTACAATCATCGCGAGACGTTAGGTCGCCAATCCAAGACGACGGATGGTAAATACCACGCCGCTAATGATATATGGGCGGATGACGTCTTTTTACTACGCTGATCCCGTATTGTGACGTTGTTCCAACCCAGGTGGTGACGCGAGATAACACAATGGTTCTCCCACCCCAGAGTGGCCTGGTGAACCAACATCGCCCGCAGCCACCGGCGACTAGTACGCAGACGGTGCTCACACAGGTCACGAGCCGAGGTCGGTGGTCAACACGATCGGCGTTCAGAGCCCGTGGCCTACCGCGGTGAAGGACGGTTACCATTGTTGTTATCCAGGTACTAAGGAGGCGATTATCCTAGGAGACAGAGGTCTTCATGGTACCGCGACCGAGCAATCCGCAATACCGGATATGTAGGTAATGCTTCTACCTTTTGCACTTGTTGACTAGGAGTAGTTTTAAATGGGGATGCATCATATTCATTCATTACACCCGTATGATAGATTTGCTCGTGAGTCGAGGCCTTAGAGAAACCAGATGTGGATGTTCTTCCCTAGGGTGTAGGGTGAGAGTTGACCGAATAGATCGGGATCGTGAATTAGAGACTTCAAGATTCATTTAGTGGACCCCGGATTGGGGTGTCGCACATGGCATCATTAAGTGCTCATGTGCACTAGAATATCAAGGTCGAGCTCAAAGTGCGGTGCATGGTATGTTCATTCACCACTCTTGGTGAGTATGGGCTGGGTTTGTCTTTGGGACTACGTCCAATGAAGACTCATAGTTAGAATCAGAAAATGAAAAGTAATTAAAGTGTGTTGGGTAAAACAAGAAATGGGTCGTTAATCCCCTAAGGTGAGAAGCCCCACAGTAAAGAGACCTGTAGTATCCAAAGGTCCCGTGTGGGTGCAGACCCGTGGAGTTGTCCAAAATTTCTGTGTGGGTGTAAGATACCTGAGGAGAAATCCGAAATTTCTGTGTGGGTGTAAAAGACCCGGGGAGGTATTCCAAATTTCTGTGTGGGTGTAAGAGACCCGTGGAGTTATCCGAAATTTCATGGGTGGTGAGACCCGAGGAGAAATCAAATTTCAAAGTGAAGACCCGGGGAGGTATTCTAAATTTCAGGTGTAAGAGACCCGTGGAGAAATCCTAAATTTCAGATGGTGTAAGAGACCGTGGAGAGATCCACTGTGGTGGCAGACCCGGGAGCGGCTCACCTTCGTGTAAGATCCGGAGGAGATCCAATTTCGTGTGGGTGTAAGAGACCCGGAGAGATCCCAAATTTCGTGGTGGGTGTAAAAGACCCGGGAGTCTCGACTTCTGTGATAGACCGAGAGATCCGAAATTTCGTGGTGGGTGTAAGAGACCCGGGGAGAGATCCCAAATTTCTCGGTGATGAGTGTGGAGAGACCTGTGAGCTATCCCGACTGTGTAAGAGACCCAGCCTATCCTAAATTTCAAGCAAGTGCGTAGCAGACTGAGATATCCAATTTTCACGTGAATTTAAGAGGCCTCAAGTAGTTGTGTTTCTAAAAGTTATGTTGCCCGAGAGATGAAAACATTACCACGTTATCACGCAGACTTAGAGTTGAGGATAGAGCCTGAGTGACTCGAGATGAAAACACATGGTCGCTTATCACGCCAGACTTAGAGTTGAGTGATAGAAGTCGGGAGTGACTCGAGATGAAAACATGCGATCATGGTTATCACGTAGACTTAGAGTTGAGTGATAGGAGTCGGGAGTGACTCGAGATTTGGATACCCCATTGGAAATTGAATTGAGTGTTGGTGAGCAGGCAAGGGCTCGGTATATGGATGTCATTCTTGACATGGATGAATTGACAGCCATCGGGTTGTCAGTAATTGGGACCCAGCCGGTTGTCACACCGACACCTGCCTCGAGTCGGGTAAGGTTACATATGCACGTGGTCGATGCGATGTGCGTAGAATTCCTCGAGACGAAATTCTTTAAGGAGGGAGAAATGTAAACCCCGAAAACCAATTTCAGTGGGCAAATCAGACTTGAAATCCAAAAATTAGATCTTGATGACGAAAGGATTTCACCGTTGAATCGCTCGCCAAATCTAGCTACCACGTCAGACTGGTCGACCGGCATTACCGGACTTGCACATTTTTCAGACCGCGTGATTCGGTGCCGGAACGACATGATGCACAAAGTCACTGATAACATGTACCATGACATGCCAATGAGAGAGATGATGAAATGGACGCGAGGTGGCCGGGCGTCAAAATCCAAGAGTATGACATAGTGGCATTTCAAAGTTAAGTGAGGATAGGACGAAATAAGGAATAGTGCTCATCTTCTTCCTCAAAAAGGAAAAACGTGCAGGAGAAGAGGGGGAAGTTCAAAAATTTAGGTTTTGATGTTTTTAGAGAGAGAGATAGCAACTTCTTTCTAAGATTCCAGGCGATCAGACCGTCGGATTTTTTCAGGCCAAGAAGAAAAGTTGTTCTACGTGGCGAGGGCTTCGCGTGGGTACCGGTTTTGGGATTTTTCGACAAACTCCGTGATGTAGGGGTTTTATCCTACTTGTTTTACTCTTGATTTAAGTGTTTTTAATGAGGCTTGTGTTGGTTTGAGGCCATGAGTGGCCGTTTGATCGTCCCAAATCTTGGAACCAAAGTGTTGGAATTTTTGGAACCCATTTGGACAATTTGTGGCAGTGTAGGGACTGTTTTGGGTGTTTGTGTTGTAATTTGTATAATAAATTGTGCTTTGCAGAAAAAGAGTATAGAAATGGAATGGTATGGAATTCGGGTTCACCAAGAGGAACCGATAGATGAGCTGGCCGCCTACCCAACGTTCCACTGCTTATTTTGGGACCGTAAAACAAATTCTAGTTTGTATGAAATGGAACAAGAACGTCCATGTTATTTAGAAATTGTTTGGAAGTGAATGGCTCGTTTGTGTGGAAATGGATAGGTTAATATGAACTTTGTGTATTATAGGATGTCACAATTATATGGGAATGCACTGTGTATAGGCAATTGGAAATGGAATTTTGATTAGTTCAAGCAGCTAATTTGGGGAAGTTGCTTTGATTGAAATTGAATTACATGTTAAGATTGTAGATTGACACTATATACATATTGATATATTATTGATTATTGAATGGCAGAATACTTCATATGCACCGGTAATCCAGCAATTAGGTGAGTGCATGACAGAATTTCTCAAAACAACATGGTAAAAGAATTTCTCACAGATGATGTTCCGGAGAATGGGGTTGGGAGACGGTCCAACAAATCATTTCGGATGAGGACCATGATTGTTTAGGGAAGTTCTCCAACACATTCGCCTCGGAGGGTAGTCACATATTTTTACCGACATTTGGTAGTGTATTTTCAAGAACAACATGTTTTGTTTTGAAAATGATTATTTTTCTCATACATGACTTAGGCAAGTGTGAGGGAGTCGGTGAGGACTCGAGACATGGGAATGGGCATTTAGACATTCAAGTAGGATCGGCGTATTCGAGTGTGTGTTTAAATTGGAGCATTGCATATGCACTTAGGTGGGGAGTAACCCATTTAGGGTGATTCCACTACTGGGCGATAACTCACCCTGTTGAGGGAATATTTTTTCAGGTACAGGGAGCGTTCGAGAAGACGGCTCATTTTAGAGGCCGATTTTAAAGAAAGTCGGGTTGTGGCTTTGATGGTTTTTGGTTTAATATGTATTAGAATTGTAGATTTTAATATGTATTTGTATTAAGTGATGAAATAACTCTTGGACTATTGGAATATAGTTGGGTATATGTTTGATGAGTGTTGATGCGGGGCCCAGTGGCCATTTTACTCGAGTATGGGTCGTATCTGAGACGTATAGATTCACGCGAGGTTGGGTGGTCAACGGACCCTCGGGTTTTGGGGTGTCACATTTTCAGTCTAGCATTAGGATGGAACCTTTTGAGGGGTTGTATGGTAGGATGTTGATCTTCTATTTGTTGGGATGATGTAGGAGAAAGAATGCTTTTGGGGCCCGAACTTGTGCAACTGACAGTGGAAAATATGGCTTTGATCAAAGAAAGACTAAAGACAACTCAAAGTAGACAGAAAAGCTATGTTGATAACCGTAGGTGAGATTTAGAGTTTGAGGTAGGTGTCCATGTTTTCTTAAAGGTTACTCCTATGAAGCCCGTGATGAGATTTGGGAGTAAAGGCAAGCTTAGTCCTCGTTTTATGGGTCCTTTCGAGATATTAGAGAGAGTGGGTCCTATGGCTTATAAAGTAGCATTGCCTCCAAGCATGTCGAAAGTTCATAATGTTTTTCATGTTTCAACCTTGAGAAAGTATGTTTTTTACCCTTCTCATGTGGCGGAGTTAGAACCTATTCAGATTTTTGGGGACATGACCTATGATGAGGTACCTGTCCAAATTGTACATGTGATGGATAAGGTCCTACGACATGCGATTTTCAAGTTAGTAAAGGTCCAAATGAGTAATCATGATATCCGATAAGCTACTTGGGAGTTAGAAAATGAAATGAGGGACAAGCATCCTCAACTATTTCAAGGCTCAGGTATGTCAAGTTTAGAGGACCAAACTTTTATTAAGGGGGGGAGGATGTAATACCCGTAACCCAAAAAAAATGGGGCAAATAAGGAAATTTTTATTAAGGGTATTTTTGTAAATTCCTTAGGGGAAGCCCTAGGTATAAAAATAAAAATAAAATAATAAAAATACATTTTATTCATCAGATATTCTGTTTCTCTCTACTTAGGCTCTCCCGATCATAGAAATCCTTAATCTAGGGTTTGAAGAAAGGCTTCCAAGGTGAGTTTTCTTGTAGATTTCACTCTAGATTTAAGAAAATAACATTATTAAAGAAAATAAAATTCTTTTATTCTTTTTTGAATAGATTTTTTGTTCGTAAGAATTCTGGGGAAACCTAGGACATTAAATCTAGAGTTAAAGAAGACAAAAGGTAAGATCTTGATCTTTTCTTATTATATTTCTAGATCCCATTCTGCAGATTCTTTGGTTTGTTTAAGTTTGCATCAACCTTGAAATGTTTGATGTTTATTAAATTCAAAGGAAAAAAAAAATTAGTATAGGATGATCTTTCTATTTAGGAAGACGAAAATTTTATTTGAAAAAAAAAATAGAGAGGAAGGTGGGAAGAGACCACTATAGGAATCAAAAACAAAAGAAAAAAAAGAAAAAAAAATTGAGAAAGAAAGGTGGTAGGGGACAACCGTAGGCTATGGAATTTAAAAGAAAAATAGAAATAAAAAACAAAAGAAAAAATAAAAATAAATGAGAGAGAAAGGTGGTAGGAGACCACCATAGGCCATGGAGAGATGAACATGTACAAGAAGATATTTGTATAGTTGTATGACATGTAGCTTTGAAAAGTCAAAGGTGGGAATAGCTAGGTATAAAAAAAATAAAATAAAAATAAAAATGTAGGTTTAGTAATCACCCATAGACTTGGTATGTGAATGACACTTATGATATAGAAAAAGATAAAAACAAATGTTCTTTTGGTCCTGACATGAGCATTTGAAAAGAAAAAAAAGAATATTTAATCATATCTAGGTAAGTATGGTGAAAATACAAAAAAAACCATGTACTTGAAAACATAAGCATGGAATGCCCATAAAATTTAGGTAATGATGGATAATTAAAAATTAAGACAATATTAATAACAATAAAAATAGTAATAATAGAACAATAAATAAATACAAATAAAAAACTAAAAAAAATGGTTCGTATTTTGATGGTTTATGTTTATTATTCATTATAAGTGGAGTAGACTCTTAGTTATATATTTTCAGAGTTATTCAGAACTTTCGAGTTGGCTTTGAGGTAAGGGAAAACTAATGCAGTTTTTGTTAATGTACTTTTATACGAAAATTTTGAAAATGTTTGCTCTGCTATTTTGCCTAATATGTGAATCAAATATATTTTGTGTGAAAAATATGTCAAACTTTATGTTTTGTTAGGATATAAATTATGGAGATATTATGCTGTGTGAATAGATTTGTTAGAAATTATGTTTTTTTTTTACTCTGGTAGTTCGGTCATGTCAACGGGAATAATAGTTGACACTATTCGGCCCTTATCAACAAGGAATAATAGTTGACATTTACATTCCTTTGTAAGGAATGTAATTACTTTGAACCCCAACCTTTAAGGGTTTCGGTTAGAGGTTACTAGTACTAGTAGTGTTTGGTTTCGTCTACCTTAAAATGAACAATTTGAGGCTAGCCACCCATTTAAAAGTCTTACTTGATTGGACACCATTCGATATTTGTGACCAGAGAAAAGTTTTGATTTGAATATTTAAATGAATTTGATATGAAAGTGTTTGAATTCAAAATTAAAGGACTTTGTTTAAATATTTGAATGTATTGACAAAAACAAAATTATGAAAATGACTGATGATAATATCTTCTATTTTTGTCAGTGATTTGAAAATGTTTGATCCATGAACTGCATTAATCTATCTTATTGGACTTCCAACTCATTCGTCTTTTGTTGACTATTTTCAAGTACTCCTAGTTCGGGCGATGAGTGATTGGCTAGGATGGGAATTCGTCTTTATTAGGATTTTTTATTTTGAATTTTATCATGGGCCTTGTT
Source organism: Tetrastigma voinierianum (assembly GCA_016808115.1). NCBI lineage: Eukaryota > Viridiplantae > Streptophyta > Magnoliopsida > Vitales > Vitaceae > Tetrastigma > Tetrastigma voinierianum. Next base: position 173,538 of record JAEQBH010003380.1, on the reverse strand, counting down.
TAGTTAATAGATTTTTATTCATTTGGATTATTTGATTTAAGAGTTGTTAGAAGTGTTTGGACTAGTGTTTTTAGACTTTATGTCAATTCGTACTTGAAGGTTGAGATTTAGAAAGTTTTGATTAGTATGGAACATGAAGGTTGAGATTTAGATAGTTTTTATTAGTATAGAATTTTGGAATTTGTGATATTAGAATATTTCGCTTTTACTCTGAGCATGTATATAGTAATTGGATTTAAACCAATTACAGTAATGAATGGTTGTGTCCCTTCGGATTTTAAGTGTGAAATGACAGTCATACCATTGGATTGGGTTTCGAGACGTGACACTACCAAATCACGTAAATCTTTGTGTTTACTCTTCTATTTCGTTTTTCTCTCTAATTTCATCACTCTTTGTTGCTTGTATCACAAAAACACTTCTTCCATCGTAGTTGTTCACAATCAATTTCTTCAAAGTTTGAAGCCCGGGTTTCAATTTTGTATTTTGATTCTTCAAGGCAATACAATATATAGCAACAACTATTCTTCTAGAGAACATCACAAGAGATTTTCTAACACTATAAATAAGAGATTGTCTAACACTATACAAAATTTTATAAGTACTCTTAAAATTTTGTCAAGCACCTACTCTTTATAAAAATAATTTTCAAATAAAAAGTACTTCCTAAAATTACTATCTAATGAAATTTTAAAAATTAAAAATATTACAAAATGCATATTATTAAAGAAAAAAATTCCCAATTCAGACTTTTAGAAAAAATTACAAAAATATGACTTAGATGAGCTGAGGCGCCTTTAAGATCACCTGAGGTGGGGCCAACTCCCATGCTTTATTTGCTTGCTTTGTCTTGAAAAAAAAATATTAATATTGATATACAAAATCTAGGACATGCAATCATGTATGAATAAATAATAATTTATTGCATCTTTAGCTTGAAAATAGATTTAATTTTGGAAAAGGACAAAGAAAAGGATCTTCAATCACTCCAATCCAATGCTTGAGCACACCCACATGGCCTATGTAACATTTGGACCCATGTGCGCACAATCAATTTCTTCGAAGTTTGAAGCCCGGGTTTCAATTTTTGTATTTTGATTCTTCAAGGCAATACAATATATAGCAACAAGTATTCTTCTAGAGAACATCACAAGAGATTTTCTAACACTATAAATAAGAGATTGTCAAGTTAGTAACGGTTCAATTGAGTAATCATGATATCTAAGAAGCTACTTAGGAGTTAGAAGATGAAATGAGGGATAAGCAACCTCAACTATTTCAAGGCCCAGGTATATCAAGTTTAGAGGACTAAACTTTTATTAAGGAGGTGAGGATGTGATACCCGTAACCCAAAAAAGGGGAGGGGGCGCAAATAAGGAAATTTCTATGAAGGGTATTTTTGTAAATTCCTTAGGGAAAGCCCTAGGAATAAAAAGAAAAATAAAATAATAAAAATACATTTTATTCATTAGATATTGTGTTTATCTCTGTTTAGGCTCTCTCGATCATAGAACTCCTTAATCTAGGATTTGAAGAAGGGCTTACAAGGTAAGTTTTCTTATAGATTTCACTTTAGATTTAAGAAAATAGCATTATTAAAAAAAATAAAAATTTTTGTTCTTTTTTAAATAGTTTTTTTTGTTCGTAAGAATTCTGGGGAAACCTAGGACGTCAGATCTAGAGTTAAAGAAGACGAAAGGTGAGATCTTTTTTTTTTTTTTTTTGTTATCCTTTTAGATCCCCTTCTGGAGATTCTTTGGTTTCTTTAGGTTTGGGTCAACCTTGAAATGTTTGATTTTTATTAAGTTCAAAGAAAAAAAAATCAGTATAGGGATTATCTTTCTGTTTAGGAAGATGAAGATTTTATTTGAAAAAACAAATAGAGGGAGGAAGGTGGTAGGGGACCACTGTAGAAATAAAATAAAAATAAAAGAAATAAAATGAAGGAGAAATGTGGTAGGGGACCACCGTAAACTATGAAATTGAAAAGAAAAATAGAAATCAAAAGCAAAAGAAAAAGGAAAATAAATGAGAGAGAAAGGTGGTAGGGGGTCCGTGTAGGCAATGGAGAGATGGACATGTACAAGAAGAGATTTGTGTATCTGTATTAGAGCTGGAAATTTTAGCCCGGCCTGTCGGGCTAACCTAACCAACTCGAAATTAGGGTTGGGATGCGCTCTATTTTTATTAGCTAGAAAAAACTAGGCTAAATTTGGTCCGACCCAATTAGCCCATCGGATCAATAAGCATCGGGTCGGGTTGGCTCGATTTTTTTCAGGCTAGCCCTGTTGCCAAATTAAAAAATAAAAATTGCCATTTTCCCTCAAGCCTTTCTCCCCTTTCCCACCTCCATCCCCATCTCTCCATCCTCATTCACCTCCATCACTTCTTGTCTATCTCCAGCACCGCCCCTTTGTCGTCCTCCCATCCCCAAAAATTTTGTTGTTTTTTTTCTTCTCTTGTTTCAAATCTAATATGAGAGGGAAGGGATGTAAGAAATTCGTTTCTAAGGTTACCATTTTCTTTTAGTTCGAGGTAGTTATGGATATGTAAATCTGAACGAATCGTTTCAAAGGATCTTTTTGGAGATCTAGTGAGATATCAAGAATTTTTGCCCGAGATCTTAATGAAGGCCAAGAACCGTGTTGATGATCTACAGGGGATGTTCACGGGTCTGTAGTTTGAGAGGAAGGAGATCTAACCGATGGATAATGTGGTCCTTGTAGGATCTGCTTCATTAGATGCTTTATGTGTGGAAAGCCGAACTCAATGAGCCCTCTCCTGCCTCTTCTCTACAAGTATGCATTAATTTTGGGTCAATTTCCTCTTATTGTTTGTGGACTAGTATGGATGGAGAAGTCTTATGGAGCATGGGGTTGAATAGTGATTTAAATGGATGATTTTGTAGGGCGGTAGTCTAGGGTCGTTTTCATCGGATATTTGCTGACTAATGAAATTCTCATAATTTTTGCCTAAGATTTTGGTTTGGTAAGGAAAAATGTAAAACCCGAGAAAATCCAATTTTTTGAGAAATGGGTAAAACGGTAATTTTGGTCGAAAATCCAATATTTTTCTAGATCTAGGATAATGAAATGAATTTCACCGTTAGAATCGTCTCGCGAAATCTAGCTACCTTGTCGAATTTCATTGAATTCTGAGACAGTCGGAATTTTACGTTTTTCGAGACACCGATAGTGACGAGTGACACATGGCATGCGTTGAGTGGCTCACATTAAGCCACGTGTCAAATGGAGGGCAAGTCAAACAAGAGCCTAAGTGGGGCCCATGTATGACATGTGTCGCCACTTGATAGGAAGGAAATCCAAAGTTATGGATAAAAAGATAAGAAAATCCAAGGGAGCCGATAGAAGGTTGACATGTGGCAAGAAAGGACATCCCACTTGACCCAAGCTTGACCAAACCGATTGGGAGAGGGAAAAAGAAAGGGAGAAAGAAAGAGAAGTAAAGGGAAGAAGAAGTAGAGAGAAAAACTCTACCTTCTCTCTAGATTTTCAGACTATCGGACCGTGGGTTTTAAGCGAAAGCAGAGGAAAAGTCGGCACCCGCTGCGGCAGGTTACAAGTAGGAGCCGAAAAGCGGGGAGTTTCGAGGCAAGCTCGAGGTAGGGTTTTTCTCATACTTGGTTTAATTCTCATCTAAAATCCATTCAAATGGTTGGAATGGTTAGGGCCGGAATGGCTAAGCATTTGATCGAATTTGGGCGAAAATTTGGACTTTGGGACATCTTCGAACAATCTTAGAAGTGAGTTTGGGGCTGTTTTTGAGATGCGGAGTTGAATTTTCTAGGACATTTTCGGACCAGTCGGACCCCAGATTTATGGGCCCCTTTCGGGCAATTCGGGACTAGAAATTTTGGGACTGTTATGGGCAGTCCTGAGATTGATTTTCGGACCCATGTTGGTCCGTGTGTATTGTTGTGTGCTATTGCAAAAAATGAATAACATGATTTGTTGTGTGAAAAATGATGTTGTTAATGCATGCTCAATTGATGTGTTAACATGGATTGATTGAATGATATGAAATTATATTGTAGAAAAATATAATTGTTCATGAGTCATGAAAGTTGTATATATATATATTGGCATGATTGCATTCATGTGCACGGTAGCATTGCGTCGAGTCGGGTGTGGGTGCATGGTGGTGGTTAATTCACCATTCTTGGTGAATGTGTGGTGAGCTCGGAAATGGGACAACGTCCAAAATTGAGACCCACGGTTGTATAAAATTGAAATTAATAATTGATCACATGTGTTGGGCGTAGCAAGTTGGGGTAGATCCCCCCCTCCCCCCAAGGTAAAAGACCTAAATTTACATGTGGCTAGACATGATCACCGAATGTGAAAGTCTGTAAAAATGTCGAAAGGCGTATGACGATCCTATGGTGATACCCCAAAAAATGACGTAGCCCATAAATAAACACACAAAATTTGATGATAATTCAAATGAGTATTGGAGGTCAGTCTAATGAGTGAGTCACTAAGTTAAACACCAATGATTGGTTTTCACACTTGACTTTGCATGTGTGAGGGAGTCGGTCGGGACTCGAGGTATAGCATGAGGAGTCTCATCTCATGCATGACATGAAATCATTCCATGTATGAATTGTATTAGTATGGAATGTGAATGATTGTTGTGTGCCATTGCATGCGCATTTAGGTGGGGAGTAACCCTTGTAGGAAAATTCAACTACTAGGCATTGCTTACCTAGTCGTGGGAAAACAATTTCAAGTACTGGAGGTACGCAGGAGGATGAAGCTCATCCGAGACCTTAGTGGTGAAGGAAAGGCCAGATTTGGCTTTGTTTTGTATTTTGTAAAAATTTGGGTAGAAAACCAAGTTTATGTATTGTGTAAAGAACAGAGAGTTGTAATTAAACTTGTTTTGCATGATAAATACATCTTGGCAAGTTTTCCGGGTTTTCCCAGGTCCTTGTAATAAAAAGGCTAATTTATATTGAATTTTAGGGTGTTTTGGAAAGGAAAGAAAAAAGGGGAAAACTGGAGGTGTAGGAGGATTAGAGGGCTACTACCCATTTGAGTCTCACAATCCTGACAGGAGGAATGCGATCCGCCGACGGTCCCTTTGGCCACCATTGTGCGTGGCAGGGGCTTCCATGTCTCGACAAGGCTTATCGGCCAGGCGCACGACCCTACCTAGGCGCATGCGGCTGGAAAGTGAGTGCGACAACGCAACGTGCATGCGCTACAAAGACTCTCGGTCCCGTGTCACGACATAACTTTCGTGTCTCAACAGGATTTGGGGTTGGGATTGGGTGGCTTGGGTCGCGACATAGGTTTTCTTTGTCGCGACAAAGTCCTTTTAGTCTGATAATCGGAGCCGTGGACGGTGTTAAGCGGGGCGTGGTCAAGGCCGGAGGCGCGTAGTGCAAATAGAAATTGTGTCGCGGCAGCGAGTCGCGCAAGCGGATGAGTTATATCGCGATAGAGGAATTCTGCATCGCGACGAGCACTATAGTTTTATCCGCTGACGGGGTCGTTCCGACCTCGATGTCGCGGCGAGAGATTACGTGTCATGGCAGACTGGGTTTGGGAGGCGGCGATGGCGGCGAGCGCCTTGGACGCAAGGCGGGAGTGCATGACATGCGCGCGACTAGTCTGGCCCGGCGGCGTGTCGAAACGGCGTACCACGACATGCGCCTGACTATGCACGAGATAGACTCGACATAGTGCACTGTTTTGTACACTATTTGAGTTACTGTTTTGTATTGTTTTGTACACTATTTGAGTTACTGTTTATGGGCACTATTCAAAAAAAAAAAAAAAAACCCCTTAGGAATTGGGGCGTCACAACATGGTATCAAAGCTTAGGTATATGAATACCTAGGACTCAATGGGGCACGGGTTTAGATCACGTATTCATTGTGCATTTTGATAAATTGATGTGTGTGATATGTGCATGATTTGTGTGAACATTTTACATGATAAAATTGTATGTGGAACACTAGGGTTAGAAAACATAACCTTAGGAGTTTGGAAAACAAAATGAACATGAAAATTTGGAAATTGAATTGAATTGAATCGTATTAGTGGTTGGAAGTTAGCACCACTAAGGAAAATGGTGATGAGCCCGGTCGGAGTTCATGATGATAAGAATCCCGCTAGTGGGCGGCATGTGCGGTCTTGGATTAGGCGAGATGGAAGTTTAATAGCTTTGTTGTCGTTTTGACATGCAGATGGCAGAGTCGGGGCGATGGCGTAGAGGCGTCCACTTGCGGGCGATAGTCCTCCATCGCCCATTTTTATCAACGAGGCCTTCTGAAGGCCATGGCGTGAGGCCACGAGTTTGTAGGCTGGGAGGCCACACAGTGCGGGTGGGGGCTAAGGCGTCAGAAGGTAACCTCCCGGAGGTTTAAGTCACATCACCCTTCAACATTCACAAGGAGAGGAGATCCGATGGTGGTAAACCATTGGTTCCGAAAAATCGAGAAGGTATTGGAAGCCATGGAGATCACCTCCGACGCTACTAAGATTAGACTAGCTACATTCCAGCTAGAGGGTGAGTCCTAAGTGTGGTGGGACTAAGTTAAGATCTCTAGGAACATAGAGGCAATGACTTGGGCAGAGTTCCATGAGCTCTTTATGAAGCGAGTATTTTAGGCCATCATTGAGCATCTGCGAGGCCCGAGGTTCCTAGAGGTGGAAGCAGGGACAATGGCGAGTGGAGTATGTGGCTAAGTTCTTGAGGATTAGCCCGGCTGCGATGATTATGTGGCCACGGACATGGCTAAGGTGAGAAGGTTTGAGGATGGTCTGAAGTTGTCCATCCAGGGTAAGATTGTAAGATTCCTCCTACAGGATATGGACTCTATGGTCAGGACAACTATGGCCATAGAGAGAGTGATAGAGGATGCACGGAGCATCCGAGATGCGGGTGTTGGTGGCAAGAGGAAGGAGAGTCAGTCTTCTTTCGGTTCGGGAAGAGAAACCTGGATTCCTGGGTTTTGAAAGGGCGGGGTCGCGGCTATCGGGGCTAAGGCGAACAAGGCTTCTGTTGAGTCGGGACCGATGACTTGTTACCTCTGCAGTCGACGGCCATATGAGGGAGGATTGCCCCAAAGAACGAGATCAGGTTTGGGATAGTGCAATCCCAGTCATCCGTGGGACAGATGTGGACACAGTTTATTCCTCCACATCCCAATGCGGGTCGAAGAAATCAGTACCAGTCCCAGGCTGTTGCGCAGGCGCCTCCATTTACGCAGGCAAGTGAGAGGGGCCAAAGTATGGGCCAAGATAGAGGACAAGGCCCACAGGCCGGGATGTCAAGGACCTAGGAGCTTGTCTACGCCATTATACCATCGACTGAGCCCGCAGATCAATCAACCATACAGGGTATGTTTCTGTTATCTCACCTATAGGCTAGAGTATTATTTGATTCTGGTGCATCACATTCATTCATCCATGCATCAATTGTGAGAGAATTGGGCTTAGAGGTTGAGACTTTGGAGGAGCCACAACATGTGAGTTCTCCTACATGAATTTAGGGTGAGCGTTGATCCCCGTATGTCGGGGTTCTTGAATTAGAGATCTTTGGGATTCTACTCACTGTTGACCTGAGGGTCATGGACATGTCAAAGTTCGATGTCATCCTTGGGATGGACTGATTGACGGCATACCGAGTTGTCATCGATTGTGAACGTAAGAGGGTTACTGCCTACACATAGGACGGTACTCGTGTTACGTTTTAGGGGGACAAACACGATGTTTTATCCCATACCGTGTATGATTCTAGATTGCACAAACATTTGATGGGTTGGATAGGAAGCTTTATCCTGGAGGATGAGGTGAGACAGGACTTGGATCTACCTCGGATAATTTGAGAGTATGAGGATGTTTTTTCGGATGAGCTACCGGGATTACCTACGCAGAGGGATGTGGACTTCTGTATTAAGTTACACCCTGGCACGTCGCCCATCTCTATGACTCCGCGCCCAGAGTGGCACCGGGTTGAGTTCAGAGGCTTTCAAGGTCTGAATGCGGGGTTGCGGGACAAAGTTCATTAGGCCAGAGCACTTCACCATAGGGCTCTCCGATTTTGTTTGCAAAGAAGAAGACAAGACCCTTCAATTGTGCATTGACTACTGATAATTGAACAAGGTTACGATCAAGAATCGGTATCCATTATCGAGAATTGATGATTTATTTGATTAGCTAAGAGGGGCGAGAGTCTACTCCAAGATAGACCTTTGCATGAGTTACCATCAGCTGAGAGTTAGGGAGACAAATATCCCTAAGACAGTGTTTAGGACGCGATATGGGCACTTTGAGTTCACGGTGATGCCCTTCGGATTGACGAATGCACCAGCAGCATTCATGGACCTCATGCATCAGGTATTCCAACCCTATTTGGATCAGTTTGTCATAGTCTTCGTGGATGACATTTTGATCTACTCAGTCGGGTAGAGCATGAGAGGATCATTTGAGAAGTGGTCTATGACTTCGAGACCATCGGTTATGCCGCCCCCCGAGTTCGGTGAGATGCGAGTTTTGAGCTGCGAGGTGAGGTTCTTGGGGCACATAGTGTCAGCTTCAGGCATGTCAGTGGACCTCGAGGAAGTTAAGGTTGTGATGAGTTGGGAAAGGCCGAAGTCAGTCTTTAAGATATGCAGTTTCTTGGGATTGGCGGGGAATGCTGGAAGTTCATCAAGAGTTTCTCCGACTAGCCGGTACCTATGGCAGGCCCGGCCGGAAGGAGGAATTCGAGTTTGAATGTAATGACCTATGCGAAAGGCATTGAGGAGTTGAAGGGGAGGCTTACTTATTTCCTGTGTACGATAATCTAGAGAGGGCAGAGGTACATGGTGTATTATGATGCCTCGAAGGCCGGACTAGGATGCGTTCTAATGCAATCCAGGAGGGTAGTAACTTATAGTTCCCGTCAGTTAAAGAATCATGAGCAGAATTACCCCACACACGACATGGAGTTGGCAGCCATAGTCTTCGCCTTAAAGATTTGGCGCCACTACCTATACGATGAGCTGTTTGAGGTGTATTCAGACCACAAAAGTCTGAGGTATATCTTCACGCAGCGGGACCTCAATATGAGGTAATGCAGGTGGATGGAGTTCCTAAAGGATTACAATTTCACTTTGCATTACCACTGGTAAGGCAAATGTGGTAGCTGATGCACTCAATCGGAAGTCACGGGGAGCATTGGCTAGCATAGCTTCCCGGGAGTGACAGATGCTCGAGACTGTAGGACAATTCGGACTATAGTATAGTGAGCAGGCTCAGGATACTTTGGGAAGTTTAGTGGTTACGCCGTCCCTATTGAGCAGAGTGATTGAGTCTGGGGGGCGGGACACAGATAGTGTCAGGCATTAGGAATGGGTCTGCAGTCGAACACGAACGGCCTGAAGGAATTTGGGCTATTCCTACACCGGATGGTAGTCTTGATTTATAGAGGGATGGGTAGTGGTTCCCAGGTCAATGAGATCTAAGATAGGAGATCCTTAGGGAGTTTCACTGCTCTCGATTTGTTGTGCATCTAGGTGGCACGAAGATGTACCGTGATCTTTATCGCCAGTACTACTAGAGCGAGATGAAGAGACACGTCGGGGACTTTGTTCGACAATGCCTCACGTGTCAACAGGTTAAGTCTGAGGACTAAAAGCCAGCAGGGCTACTCCAGCCATTGGAGGTGGTTGAGTGGAAGTGGGGAACAGTGCGATGGATTTTGTGACCCGCACTTTGGACAACTGCTTGGCGGAGGCATGGCGCGGTATGGGTGATAGTGGACCGACTCACGAAATCGACACATTTTCTAGCCGTGCGGATGACTTTCACACTAGAGGAATTCTGCGGATTATATATCCGAGAGATTGTCCAACTACATGGAGTGCCAGTGTCCATAGTGTCAGATAAAGATCCCAGATTTACGACACACTTTTGGAAGAGCTTCCAAAAGGCCATGGGAACGCAGTTGACTATGAGCATTGCATTTCATCCGTAGATGAATGGTCAGTTGGAGAGGACCATACAGATCTTAGAGGGGACATCTTTGGGAGCAGCCGCATCACGGATAATAAAGGTATTGGGATGAGCATTTACCCATGAGTGGGTCGCACAACAGCAAGATTTATCATGTTAGTATACAGATGGCACCCTATGATGCTTTGTACGGGAGGCCATGTCGATCACCAATTTGTTGGACATAGGTGGGAAAGAGTTCCATCATTAGTCTAGATCTAATTAGAGACACCTCGAAGAAGGTGAGTTTGATACGACAGTGCCTTCTCAAGCTCACAGTCGGCAAAAGAGCTACGCCGACAGGCGACATCGACCTCTAGAGTTCGAGGTGGGTGATCAGGTCTTCTTAAAGGCGATGCCTAAGAGATGAGCGATCGCGGGGATTCCGACAAGCGGAGAAGCTGCATTCGAGTTCATTGGACCCACTTCCAGAGCGCTCGAGAGGAGTGGGCACGGTTGCGTGTCGGTTGGCCACTGCCAAAACTTATCGGGTGTTCCGCGGGGTGTTCCACACGTCTCCATGCTCCGAAAGTATACTCCAGATCCAGCTCATGTAGTGGATTGGGAAGAGATTGATGTTGACACAGATGGGACCTTTGAGGAGAGACTAGTACGTATCATGGATAGTCGGGATCAGGTTTTTTGATGCAAGACCGTGAGGCTAGTGAAAGTGTTGTGGCAACAGGAGTAGAGCGCGTGGGAGCCGCGGACACGTGCGGGACCGGCTATCCCTTCATATTTGGGGATGATGCGTGTGGTTTCGTCTGATTTAGTAGAATTAGTGACTAGTTTGCCACGTGGGTGTGCACATAACATGTATGTGTGAGGTTAATCTTCAAATGTGTGTGGAATTTCGGGATGAAATTCTTTTAAGGGGGGAAGAATGTAAAACCCTAGAAAATCCAATTTTCTGAGAAACGGGTAAAAAGGTAATTTCAGTCAAAAATCCAAAATTTTTCTAGATCTCAGATGACGAAACGGACTTCATTGTTGGAATTGTCTCACAAAATCTAGTTACCCCGTCGAATTTCATTAAATTCAGTAGGAATTTCACGTTTTTCGAGGCACCGAAGTAACGAGTGACACGTGGCACGTGTTGAGTGGCTCACATTGAGACAAGTGTCAAATGAGGGCAAGTCAAACAAGAGCCTAAGTGGGGCCCATGTGTGACATATGTCACCACTTAATAGGAAGGAAATCCAAAGTTATGGATAAGAAGATAAGAAAATTCAAGGGAGCCAATAGAAGGTTGACATGTGGCAAGAGAGGACATCCCACTTGACCCAAGCTTGACCAAACCGGTTGGGAGAGAAAAAAAGAGAGGGAGAAAGAAAGAGAAGTAAAGGGAAGAAGAAGTAGAAAGAGAAGCTCTACCTTATTTCTATATTTTCCGACTATCGAATCGTCGGTTTCGGGCGAAGCAAGAGGAAAAGTCCTTCCTCGCGACAAGAGTTGCAAGTAGAGACCGGAAATGAGGAGTTTTGACAAACTCTAAGAGGTAGGAGTTTTTCTCCTACTTGGTTTAATTCTCATCTAAAAGTCATTCAAATGGTTGGAATGGTTGGGGCTGGAATGGCCGAGCATTTCAGTCCCAAAGATTTGGAACTGAAAGCTGGGCTTTGAGACTATCTTCAGACATTCCTGGGGTTGAGTTTCGAGGTTGTCTTTGAACAGTCTAGGGCTAAATTTTCCGAGACTGTTTTCGGACAATCCAGATTTAATTTATGGACTGCTTTCGGGTAGTTCAGGATTGGAAATTTTGGGACCGTTATGGGCAGTCTCGGGATTGATTTTCGGACCCATGTTGGTCTATGTGTTATTGTAAAAAATGAATAACATGATTTGTTGTGTGAAAAATGATGTTGTTAACGCATGCTCAAATGATGTGTGAACATGGATTGCTTGAATGATATGAAATTTATATTGTACAAAAATATAATTGTTCATGAGTCATGAAAGTTGTATATATGAATTGACATGATTGCATTCATGTGCACGGTAGCATCACGTCGAGTCGGGTATGGGTGCATGGTGGTGGTTAATTCACCATTATTGGTGAATATGTGGTGAGTGTAACACTTCGAAATATACTCTAGTCGTTTTCAGCATGTTTACGGTATTTTGTAGGTATAATTTGAATTTTTTGTAAATTAAATGCAAAACGTGAAATTTGAGAAACCCGAAAATAAGTAAGGGTAAATTTGTAATTTATCAAAACGGGACACAGAAGTCATAGATGTGAGGCTATTATAAAAATAACATAACTTGTGGAGCAAATAGAAAATAGTTGAAGGACCAAAGTGCAATAAAATGAAACTTAAGTCAAAAGAATGCATTTTTGTGACCAAACATGGCCTTAACTCCAAAATAAGGATAAGACCAAATTGGTCTCTCATTTTTGGCATTTTTGGAGGTTCATATGTGAAGAGAGAAGAAGAAGAGGAAGAAGAGAAGAAGAAGAGGAAGCCAAGAAAGGTTTGGATACTTGTTTGGATTTTCTATGGTCTTGTTTGAATTTGCTTAGGTTTTGTATATATTTTTGTTTGTTCCATTTCTAGGGTTTAGTTAGGAATCCATCCTAACCCTAGATTATTTGAAAGTTGGGTTGGTAATACCCTATTTTGCATAAGATGAGTAAGGCTTTATATGGATTCTTGGTTTTATCATTATGGATACATGTATGGGTGTTATGAAGTTAACCTAACTTACAAGTATTTGAATTAGGGTTTGGAAAAACCCTAATTAATCTCTATGTTTGGTTTTGGTTGGGTTATAATACATTTGGGAGTTGTTTTGGTTATGCTTTTGGAGTATTTGAGGCTTTTTGGTTGGGTTTTTAGAAAAATGGACAAAATGATAAAAAAAATCTAGGCAATGTCGCGGCGTAGGACCCCTCGCCGCAGCGAAGGTCCACGCCACGTCGTGGCATGTCCTGTAGAACATGTGGCCGAGAGGATTTCTATCCTCGGGTTCGCCGCGGCGTAGCCCTTTTGTTCACGACACGGAAAATTGGTGTGTTTTGGTTTGTTTTTGTTATTAGTTGCTCAGGGACTCGTCCTATTGGACTAATGAGGGACCCTATATAAATTAGTATGGGGAAATGGTCATTACACGTTTGTAAGATGCAAGGAAACAAAGAAATTAGGCGTACCTGCTCGCCGTCGAGGCTGAAGCTTAAGTTAAGCAAGCGTAATGCCTATGATGATAAGATAGTGATTCCCCGAGCATATATCATTGTAGGACTTCCTAAGACCCGATATTGAATGACATGACACTTTTGTTAGGTGGGCAGGCACGTCTCTGATCAATGCTTCGGCACTCCTGCTAGTGCTATGACACTTATGTTACATGGGCAGGCACGTCTCTAATCAGTGCTTCGGCACTCCTGCTAGTGCTACGACACTTCTGTTACGTGGGCAGGCACGTATCTAATCGATTAACCGACACTCTTCTTCCAGTACTACAACTTGCCACATTGCACGTGGGCGAGACACGTCTCTAATCGTGCTTGAAAAGGCACTCATGATGCACTGGCACTTACATTGCGTGGGCGGGGCACGTCTCGTCGGTCTTGGCACTCACACGGCACTGTGCTCACGACACCTCGATGTTGTATGCAGTACCTTGATTACTTATTATGTTGGCCCATCTGCTCATTTCTTATTATGAATAGACATTATTCCAACAATTATATGATAAAGTCTGAACCATGAGATAAGGTAAAGTAAAAATGCAATAGTTACCTTTGAATGTACCTACGAGTACCTCTGTACAAGTATAAGTTCTGTAGTACCTACCTCTGTATGAGTATAAGATCTATAGTACCTACGGGTACCTATGAACAAGTATAAGCTCTGTAACTCCTACGGGAGATCTGAACAAGTATAAGTCTGCTATAGTACAAGTAGGTGTATAAGTTTGTTATGTGAATTTATGATAAATTATGATATCTGCTACTGAAAATTTGTTATTGCTATATGATTACAGTAAAAGAGTACTAATGCATGTGTATACGTATAAGTCATATGTTTCCCACTAAGCGTAAAGCTTAGCACGGGTTTTAATTCGTGTAGGTACAGAGGAGGACATCCCATTGATCTTCCACCTCTTCTTGGGCCCAACACACTTATAGAGATTAACTCACGTGTGGGTTCTTGCATACGATTATGTAAATGTAAATGTCACGAGTTTTTGTATATGTATGTAAATGGGACTTAGGATTGTATGTATTGACACTGTAAACACCACTACAGTGGTAGTTTTATTTTGTATCTTTTTATATGAATTTTGATTCAGTTATAAGACTTAGGCCCACTAATGTTAGAAAAAGAAAGTAAAGAGTCCTAGTACAGTCTCGCCCCCTTCGTCCACCTAGGCGGGGGTTTGGGGCATGACAGTGAGCTCGGAAATGGGACAACGTCTAAGATTGAGACTCACAGTTGTATAAAACGGAAATTAATAATTCATCATGTGTATTGGGCGTAGCAAGTTGGGGAAGATCCCACACAACGCCCCCACCCGTCCTCGCCCAGGGTGAAAGACTGAATTTACATGCGCTTATACATGATCACCAGCAGTGAAAGTCCATAAAAATGTCAAAAGGCATACTACGATCTTGCGGTGAGACCCCAAAAAATGACGTAGCCCATAAATAAACACACGAAATTTGATGATAATTCAAATAAGTATTGGAGGTTAGTCCAATGAGTGAGTCACTAGGTGAAACACCAATGACTGGTTTTCACACTTGACTTTGCATGTGTGAGGGAGTCGGTCAGGATTCGGGGTATAGCATGAGGAGTCTCATCTCATGCATGACATAAAATCATTCCATGTATGAATTGTATTAGAATGGAATGTGAATGATTGTTGTGTGCCATTGCATGCGCATTTAGGTGGGGAGTAACCCTTGTAGGAAAATTCAACTACTAGGCATTGCTCACCTTGTCGTGGGAAAACAATTTCAGGGAAATGCGGAAGTGCGCCCAGGAGGATAGATCATCAGAGACCTTGAGTAGTGAAGGAAGGCCAGATTTGGCTTTGTTTTGTATTTTGTAAAAATTTGGGTAGAAAACCCAGTTTATGTAAAGGCTGGGAATCGTTCGGCCCGCAGTAGCGTGACGGAGATTACGTGTTTTAATGGCGAAAGGAGCTGTTTAGGAGTGCTTAGCGGCGACGAGGCATGGACTAATGATGATAGAGTGTGTGACTGCGGCGCCACGGCGCCCGTGGTATGCGTAGAGCCGCGCGGCGGCGCCACGGTGTGGCGGCTACCGTGGCAGGGCTGACACAATGCACTTTGTTGTACAATGTTTGAATACTGTTCATAGACACTGTTCATAAACACTGTTCATGGGCACTATTAAAAAAAAAACCCCTGGGAATTGGGGGGTCATAAAAAAAGCTTTGTGTAATTGCGTGTGAGAATTCAAAATCAGATCTTAGTTGTTTATCTGGAAGGTTGTGGGTTTTAGGATTGACTTTAGAGCTAGATTTGCTATATATGTAGTTTTATTGCGTGATTTTGAAGAAAGAATTATTTTCCGGACAAGGTTTTGGAGCAAGTGTTCAACTTCTTGACGTCGCATTGAGACCGCAATGCAGTGTCTCTGTTTCCAAATTTTCAATCCATGGTCTTTAGACAGAAAGCAATAAGGGGGAAGGAGAATATAATATTTGATCATGCTTTGAAGGCTTATGTTTCTTTTAAGGGCTTTTTTTGGGTCCTTTCTCTTTCCTTTTTTTGGTAGTTGGGAGAGAGAGCAGCAAATACATGTTCTGTTTAGGTTTTTGTTGGTGGGCGAAGAAAACTACATTATAGATTGTGTTACCTTATACGAGAATTGATATGTTTTATGCATAGATATACATATATGTTTGTCTTGTTCTCTAGTCTATCTTTTATACCCATATGAATCTCACTAGAATAAAAAAATTTTATTTTTTTTGTATACATAGGGCTATGTTGGGCTGGGCTGGCCCGCTAGCCATTGGCCTGGTATAGGGCTTGGTTGGGCCAGTAAAATGGCAGACTAATGTAAATTAGGCTTGGTCCGACTTGGCCCGATTTTTCTCTTAGCCTGGTGTGGGCCCAGCCCAACCCAGCCCGATCAGTTGGCCCGAATTGCCAGCTCTAATTTGTATGGCATGTGGCTTTGAAAAGTCAAATGTGAGAATAGTTATCTATAAAAAAATAAATAAAAATAAAAATAAAGATGTAAGTTTGGTATGCGAATGAAAATTATGATATAAAAAAAAAAAGACAAAAAAGATGATCTTTTGGTCATGACATGTGCATTTGAAAAGCAAAAAGAATATTTAATC
The DNA here is from genome assembly GCA_016808115.1 of Tetrastigma voinierianum. Taxonomy (NCBI): domain Eukaryota; kingdom Viridiplantae; phylum Streptophyta; class Magnoliopsida; order Vitales; family Vitaceae; genus Tetrastigma; species Tetrastigma voinierianum. Next base: position 157,207 of record JAEQBH010003380.1, on the reverse strand, counting down.
ATATTTGAGTAAGCACGGTGAAAAGACAAAAGGGTCATGTACATGAAAACCTAAGCATGGAATGCCTAGAAAATTTAGGTAATGAAGGATAATTAATAATGATGACAATATTAATAACAATAAAAATAATAATAATACAAAAATAAATAAATTGAAATAAAATAATAATAATAAAGGGTTCGTATTTTGATGGTTTATGTTTATTATTCGTTTTAGGTGGGGTAGACTCTTAGTTGGATATTTTCAAAGTTATTAAGGACTTTCGAGTTTGGTTTGAGGTAATGGAAAATTAATACAATTTTTTTAACGTACTTTTATACGAAAAATTTGAAAATGTTTGCTCTATTATTTTGCTTGATATGTGGATCAAATATATTTTGTGTGAAAAATATGTTAAAGTTTATGTTTTGTTAGGATATAAATTATGGAGTTATTATGTTTTGTGAATGGATTTGTTAGAAGTATGTTTTTACTACAGTGATTTGAAATTCATGTCAACGGGAATAATAATTGACACTATTCGGTTATTGTCAATGGGAATAATAATTTACCTTTACATTCCTTTTTGGGAAATGTAATTAATTTGAACCCTAATCTCTAAAGGTCTCAGTTAGAGGTTACAAGTATTAGTAGTATTTGGTTCCGTCCACCTTAAAAGGAATAATTTGAAGCTAGCCACCCATTTGAAAGTCTCACGTGACTGGGCATCATTCGATATTTGTGATCAGAGTAAAAGTTTTGATTTGAATATTTGAATGGATTTGATATGAAAGTGTTTGGATCTGAAATAAAATGACTTTGTTTAAATATTTGAATGTATTGACAAAAAAAAATTATGATAATATCTCCTATTTTTTCCAGTGAATTGAAAATGTTTGATCTATGAACTACATTAATCTATCTTATTGGGTTTCCAACTCATTCCCCATTTGTTGACTATTTTCAGGTACTACTAGTTCCAACCGTGATTGGCTAGGATGGGAATTCATCTTTATTAGGTTTTTTTATTTTGAATTTTATTATGGACCTTGTTTCGTTGATGGATTTTTATTCATTTGAATTATTTGATTTAAAAGTTGTTAGAAGTGTTTGAACATGTGTTTTTAGAATTTATGTCAATTTGTACTTGAACGTTGAGATTTAAAATGTTTTTATTAGTATGAAATTTTGGAATTTGTGATATTAGAATATTCCATTTTTACTTTGAACATGTGTATAGTAATTGGATTTAAACTAATTATGGTAATAAAGGGTTTTGTCCTTTCGGATTTTAGGTATGAAATAATAGTCATGTCATTAGACTAAATTTCAAGATGTGACACTATAAAATCACGTAAATCTATGTGTTTACTCTTCTTTTCGTTTTTCTCTCTAATTTCATCACTATCTATTTTAGTAGTATCAAATTTAACAACTTCTTCAAATTATAAATTGAATTACAAATGTTTCATGCCTAGTTTAGAAACCAGAGTTTTCAAGTATGTTTGAGATATTCAAGACAAACCTGTAAATTAACATTTCAAGTATTTATTCTCAAGGCATCATAAGAAATTTTCTAACATAATAGATAAAGATGTCTAACATATGTAAGAATTGCAGTGCATTAAGCACCTACTCTTTATAAAAATAATTTTTACATAAAAAATACTTCCTAAAATTACTATCGAATGAAAGTTTAAATTAAAAATATTACAAAATGCACTTCTATTATTAAAAGAAAAAAAATTCCCAATTCCAAGCTTTTAGAATTAAATTACAAAAATGACTTAGATGACCTAAGGCGCCTTTAAGATCACCTGAGGTGGGGCAAACTCCCATGCCTTATTAGCTTGCTTTGTCTTGAAAAAAAATATTAATACTGATATACAAAATCTAGGACATGCAATCATGTATGAATAAATAATAACTTATTCCATCTTTAGCTTCAAAATAGATTTAATTTTGGAAAGGGACAAAGAAAAGGATCTTCAATCACTCCAATCCAATGCATGAGCACATCCACATGGCCTATGTAACATTTGGACCCATGTGTGCGCATGCTTTATGGATAGCATGCCATTTTTAATGAGATCACCCACTTACTTCATTTGCTAATTACAACATTTTAAGTTACCTTATTAAATTAATTCAAAAAAAAAGTTACCTAATTAAAAAGATAAAATAAAGTGAACCATTAAGGTAAGTCGAAACAAGAAAAAAAAATTATTTTGTAAAATCTCTCTCATATATATTTTATAAGGGGTTCTTATAGCCATATTAGAGAAAAGAAAACTTTTATAAAAAATATTTCGAATAAAAGCATTATCAAATTTACCCCTAATATGGACCTTTGAGTTTACCTTAATATGATCTTGAGGCATGACTCAAATGGTAAAGGGGTGGGAAGGGGCTATGAGATATTTAGGTTCAAAGCATCTCCAAAAAAAAATCTCTATTTTTCACTCCAAATTAGCATCTTCTCTATTTTTAAAGATGATAGAGCCCACATTTTAAAGACCCAACTCCAAAAAGCAATTTCTAATTTCAATTCCAAATCACTATTCATTCTTCAAACATTTATTTTTTTAAATTAGAATATTTTAAAAATATGATATATGAAATAATTTTATTTATATTTAAATATAAATATAAAATTATATTAAATAAATAAAATTATAATAAATAAAAATATATTAAAAATATACTATGTTATAAAAATATAATTAAAATAATTATTTTATTATTATGATACTAAAATAATGAAAGAATAGTAGTATAATAATAAAATAATAGGATAACAATGCTTATTAAGATGTGGGCTCCATCATCTCTATATTTAGACATGTGAATAGTTTATCTCCAAATATGGAAATGCATTATTCATGTCTCTATTTTAGAGATCAAAATAGAAAATTTTTGGAGCCTGATTTTTGCTCCAAAATCTCTATATATAAAGATAGAGTAAAAAATAGAGCTCTTTTGGAGATGCTCTAAGAACATAGTACTATAATGTAATATACGAAGTGAATAGATGTCAAATAAATTTGGTGACTGTGAGCGCCATAATCTTTAGACTCATTACTCAATGGGCCTCAACGAGCTCAGGGCCCGCCTAACCCGCGTTGTGAAACGGCCCAAGCCAGCTTCTGCAGTAGTAAAACCAAGGGCACTACTTGAAGCGAGAGAATCCTAAGCGAGTGTGGCACCATCAAAGCGAAACTGAGGCGGCCATCGTTTCGAGTCTCCCAGTCGGGCATACTACTGCATATGGGTAGTTCGTTATGGATAAATACATGAAGGCGGAAAATATGCAAAAGAGATATTTATCAATGAATTTCCTAGTTTCTAAATCTCTTATTTCTTGAAAGGTTAATTTTTTATAGGGAAGAAGAGATTTTATTCCTAAAATTAAGAGATTTTATCCCTAAAATTAAGAGGATATTCGTGAATCATGCACTATAGATTAGGAAGATCTCCCACGTGGTAAGGGAATTCGAATTGTGAAAACTCTCTACTTCTTCTTCTCCATCTTTTGCTAACTTAATCATTGAAGTGTTGTCAGCACACCGACCTCGGATCACCTTTTTTCAGGTTCACGTTGTGTTGTTGATGCTCAGAAGTTCTGACGATCAAGGTAACAACAATTGGCGTCGTCTGTGGGAAGAAGCAGTCCAAGTCTAAGGAGGGTCAAGGCAGAGACCGAAAGCAATCTCGTGATCAATCACAAAAAAGGAGAGAACTCCCACAATTCACCCCTCTGAACATCTCATACGAGAAGTTACTACCCATCATTAGCAACTTGTCAAAGTTCAAATGGCCTGCACCAATCCAGGCAGATCCTTCCCAAAGAAACAAGTCCTTGTGGTGTAGTTATCATAAAGATCATGGGCATGAGACCAACAAGTGTCGAAGCCTAAAGTTCTTGGTGGAAAAGCTGATTAAGGCTGGCCGCACGGCAATGTTATTAACTATTTGTACAAGAATAGAAAGGGGAGAAAAGCTATAAAAGTCCTCCCCTCAAAGATCAAAACCCTCTTATAGCAATCACAGTTCGCCACCCAGATTAAGGCGGAAGAGAAGGATCCACTAGCTGTGGATCCCTTGGAAAAAGTAACGTTGGACAGACTAGAAAAGTTCACGTACATCAGTTCTCTCCTATCCAATGAATAAAGGGAGCAGTTACGACTCATACTATTGAATAATATAGATGTATTCGCCTGGAGCCTCTCAGATATGGTTGGAATTAACCCAACGGTGGCCTCTCACAAACTGAATATTATTCCCGTAGCCAGACTAGTAAGATAAAAAGTGAGGCGGCCATCAGATTATTCAAATGGAAGTAGAAAACTTACTGAGAGAAAGTTTCATCAAAGAAGTGAAGTACCCCAAGTGGCTAGCCAACGTGGTGGTGATTCCAAAGAAAGGCGGTAAGTGGCGAGTATGTGTAGATTACACTGACCTCGACAAAGCTTGCCCAAAAGATAGCTTCCCCTTGCCGAGCTTAGATCAAATCGTTGATGTCGTAGTCGGCACGGGACACTATCGTTTCTGGACGCTTTCTCTATATATCATCATAATCCCATCCACCCGCATGACGTAGAGAAAATGACCTTCATTACACTACACGGGTTATACTGCTACAATGTGATGCCTTTTGGCTTGGAGAATGTCGAGGCGACTTATCAAAGGTTAGTAACTAAGATATTTTGACTGATGTTGGGAGAAACCATAGAGGTCTATATCGATGATATGCTTGTAAAGTCTAAAAAGCGCTTCAATCACACCAAACATCTGTAAGAAGCCTTTGAGCTATTGCGTAAGTACAACATGAAGCTCAACCCTTTGAAATGTGCGTTATGAGTCAGTTCAGGAAAATTTCTAGGCTTTATGGTGACCCAGAAAGGCATAGAGGCCAATCCTATTCAACTCAAAGCTATAATGGACTCTCAGACTCCTTACCTCCAAAAAAGGAGTACAACAACTAATGGCCAGATGGCGACTCTCGTAGATTTCTGCCATATCTCGTTTCATGGGACCCGATTAAAAACATTTTTATCACTGCAAGGGCGAGGAGTGTATTTGGAATGAGGAATGCGACCAAGCTTTCATGGAAATCAAACAATATCTTACCAAACCGCTAATTTTGGCTTACTCAGGGGAAAGCGATATACTCTATCTTTACCTAGCGGTATCAAAAGCCTCAGTGAGTGCAGCTTTGTTCAAAGAAGATGAAAACCGAAAGTAGAGACCAATATTCTTTGTAAGCAAATCTCTATCTGAAGTAAAAACCCCGGTATACCAGTCTCGAACAAGTAGCACTGGCCTTCCTTGTGGCAACTAAGAAGCTTTACCCCTACTTCCAAGCACACCCTATCATCTTGCTGACCAATCTCCCTTTGCGAAGCACTATTCACAAGCCTGACCTATTAGGAAGGATGGCCCGATGGGCTATTAAGCTAAGTGAATTTGGTATCCAATATAAGTCGTGCTTAGCATTGAAGGGGCAGAAACTGGCAAACTTTTTAGCATAAGTTCCCCAACAGGATGCGAACCCGGATAGTGCTGGCTGGTGGATCCTTAATGTAGACGGTGCATCTCATCAAACGGGAGCTAGAGTCAGGCTGCAACTTAAAGCCCCAACTATGGAAATGATAGAACAAGACATAAGGCTAGACTTCCCCGCGTCTAATAATGAGACTAATAAGAAGCAATCCTAGCTGGAATCGACCTCCCAGCTTATATATCTTTGGAAAAAATCATCATACAAAGTGATTCTCAACTGGTAGTAGGGAAAGTGAACGGAAAATACGAAACGCGAGACCAACGCATGATCAAGTATGTATGTTTGATCAAGCTACGACTAAAGAGTTTTGCGGCTTAGAAGCTTGAGCATATCTCAAGGAATTTGAATGAAAAGGCAGATGCGTTGGCAATAGTAGTTGCATCCCTCCCAATAAAAGAAACAGTATTCCTCCTTGTCTATCTCCAGCCAACATCATCAATTGCTACTAACTAGGTAAACGAAATAGATGAAGCTTTTTTTTCTTGGATGACTCCAATAGTACGCTGTTTAGCTCGAGAGAATTGCTAGATAATAGGGTTGAAGCCCACAAGATTCAGGTCTAGGCGGCTAGATTTTCCCTTGTGAATGGGCAATTATATAAATAGTCTCTAGACAAGTGTTATCTCAAAGGGTCTCTGTCAGCGAGGGTAGTGTGTTGGTAGAACTCATGAAGGAATATCGAGAAACCTTAAGCGTGAGAACTACGGCTCCTGAGGCTATACTGAGTTATTATTGGCTAACCATGAGAGCAAGCCTTGATCACCTACGTTAGGAGATCGCGTGTTGCCAACAACAAACCCCCCATCTCAAGGGTCTTGGAGCTAAAGATCTAACCACCATCACAAGTCCTTATTGCTTAACCGATGGAGTTGATATAGTTAGGCAGATTGCCCTAAAGCAACTCGGAAAGAAGTTATTGTTGGTTGCCATCACCTATTTGAGTAAATGGATATAAGCTAAATCCTTCACCTTCATCAAAGATAAAGAAGTCATCAAATTTGTTTGGAAGAATATAGTCGACCGATTTGGAATACCTCAGTCGATTGTAATTGACAATGGGCCATAGTTTGATAGCAAAGTATACAGAAATTTTTTCCATGAGTTGAAAATCAAAAACTTGTTTTCAATCCCACGATACCCGTAGAGAAATGGCTAAGCGGAAGCATCTAACAAAACCCTCTTGACGGCTTTGAAAAAGCGACTACATTTGGGTAAAGGAAAATGGGTGGACGAGCCACCATGAGTTATTTGGGCCTATAGAACAACCAGCTGGAAGCCGACTGGAGTATCCTTATTTGCCCTCACCTATAGGATGGAGGCCATAATTCCTACAGAAATGGAAGTGCCTACGCTTCGAACGGAAATCCCTAAGAAGGCTAATACTGAAGTCATCGCCAAAGACTTAGATATGGCAGACGAACTCCGTGAAGGCTTTTTTAATTTTGTACATATGGCCTCGTACCCGTGAATAACACAAACTATCTGGCAGGCGTGTGAAGCAGCGTGCATTCTGTAGGAGACCTAGTCTTGAAAGTCTTGAAAAATGGCCGACCTATTTCTTAGACCAAATTCAACGGATTAGGAAAGGTCATACATGATAGTAAGAGTGGGGGCAATCGGATCGTATGCATTAGATAAACTAGACGGGATGCCAGTGCCCAGGATGTGGAATGTTATGCATCTTAAGAGGAATTATCAATAAAATTTTCTTTAATGGTGTTGTCAATAAAATTTCCTTTAAAGCATTTTCTTTCAATTCTTGAAATATTATCACTCAAATTTTCTTTAAAGGGATTATCAATAAAATTTCCTTTACTATATTTTCTTTCAATTCTTGGAATAGCCCATATATCAAAGACCAGAGGTGGCTCCTAGCCTGCTAGCACATTTCAAAGACCAGAGGTGGCTCCTAGCCTGCTGGCACATTTCAAAGACCAAAGGTGGATCCTAGCCTATTGGCACGTTCCATATACCAGAGGTGGTTTTTAGCCTGTTGGCACATTTCAAAGATCAAAGGTGGCTCCTGACCTATTGGCACATTCCAAAGACCAAAGGTGGCTCCTAGCCTACTGGCACATATCAAAGACCAAAAGTGGCTCTTAGCCTACTGGCACATGCCAAAGCCCAAAAATGGCGCTTTACTAGCTCGTGTGCAATCTATACCAGCTCCTAGTTCATAACATTGATATCCTTTGAGCAATTATCCTAATCAAAAGCAATTATCCTAGTCAAAAGCAACTATCCTAGTCTAAACTCATAGTGGAAAGTTGTAAAGTAAAAGATATCAATTATTTAAGCAAATTAAGTATCAAATTCCATTGAATTTCCAAAATATGCCAATGGCATCAGTAGTTCCATAGAAATTATATACCTAGCAATGACCATGTAAGGACTTTTGTAAATTTTCAAAAAAATTAAATGAGGAAAAAATCAACTACGATCACAGTGGAGAAAACGTAATGCAGAAAATAGCATTTTATAATAATTTTATTATATATATTTCGGGTATAAATTGAGTCAAACTTGGGTTTTTCTGGAAAAACTGATAAATTGTTAAATTGTGAAAAGTGAAATTAATATGTGAGCCTATGATTAAATATTATGAGAAATTGATTGAACCTGAATATAAACCCAAGTGTAAAAAGGACAAAAATGGAAAAATGTAAAATGAGGACCTAAGGGTCATTTGAGAAAATGTTTATGTGCTTAAGTGCAAATAGAAGTGATATATGTGCTATAAGGTAAATTGAGGCAACTTAAATCCAAAAATGGGTTTTGAGCCAAACATGGCCTTATAATAAACAAGGGACTTAAGACCACATTTGGTCTTGGAAAGGCACATTATGCCAAAAACGTTTTGAGAGAGAGTGAGAGGAGAAAGCTAGAGTTTTGCAAGATGAAGTGATTTTTGGTGGGAGATCATCCCCATTCCTTGCTTCTAAGTGATCAAGCATCTTGGGTGAAGAAGATTAAAAAGGATTTAAGGTAAGAACCAAACCCTAGATTTCTTTAAATGATGTTTGGGTTAGGAAAACCCTAATCCATCCTTGGGTTTTGCTCATGGTTGGTTTAGGATGATATTAGAATGCCTTTGGGAGTAATTTCTAGAGTTTCATTTGGATTTTAGGGTGATTTTTGGAGAAAAATCGCAAGAAAGGAAAACCATAAAAATTTGGGCAAAATGGGCTCCTACGCCACAATGTAGGGAACCCATGTCGCGGCGTAGCCTTATGTCACAGCGTGGGATGCCCTGGCCGCGATGAGGCTGAGGTGCCCAAAAAAGGCACCCCTCGGGTACGCCACGGCGTAGGTACTATTCATGGAGGGTAAAATTTTGGATTTTTGTTCCAAAAGCCTCGTATTCGTATACTGATAGTTTAAGGACCCTAATAAATGATTAATGAGGGTCTAAATAAGAATAAAAATAAATGAAAAATGAACCATACCTCGCAGCTGAGGCGAAGCAATATTCGTTTAGTGTGAGTAGTGTTAGTTTACTAAATGTGATGTGTGTGATTTGCTAGGGGCCGGTGAGGATCACTAACCCTAGGGCCAAAAGTTGACTTGACAAGGCAAAGAAAGAGATAGATTGGTTTGTTCTATCTTCTCCCCATTCGTTCAAGATTTGAAATGTTTGTTCCTAAATGTATAAGAAGAAGCATATTGAATTGTTTAATTTATTTGGGCAATTGATTGTGAGAAATATTGCATATAGGAAATTGCATGAGTATTGAAAATGAGCTGTTTATACAAATGTACATATTGTACTGTATTTTGCTATAAAGGATTTGAGCGCCCTTAATAGAATGTTAACCGTTTAATTCGCATTAAGGATAGATTTTTATACTAATAAGGGTCAAATTAGTAGTACTACGAACAAACGTATTGATGTGTCACTCCGATCAGCAGCCTAGCGGGACAGTTTCAATAGTGTTCACAAATTGATTTTTAAATAACCAGTCAGTAGCCCAACGGACTGACGTGTTCTCAAAACAAATGTTTTTATCTTAGGCTGCGGCCCGGCGGAACCGTCTTCAGTGATTCAATATCCTATATACCGAAAACATAGGTTAAATTCGTTAAGGGCATAACTGAATTGATTTGAATTGTTGACACATTGGAATTGAAAAGCATGATTGCAAATTGAAATGAAAAGAGCATTATGAAATGCATGATTTGGTTATAAATGATTTATTGCATATGAAAATGTATATTTGGAATGATCAATGAACCATAAATGATTGTATATGAAATAAGTATATGTATTGAATTGACATTGATCATTCAAAAAGATTTAAAAGTTTTGTTTAGTAAAACTTCATGATTTGACTCAAACTGAAACAAAAGAATGGAATTGTATAGAACCACAAGCATGAAAATGCTTAGCATATTATTTTATCGTGCGCGTGCAGGAGTGATTGATAGTGATTGGCTTGAACCCAAGGTTGAGGGGCTCGAGTCATTCAGAAAGTTCACGGAATTACATGCTTTCAGTCACGTACATCCTCACCATTTTTTAGCATGACATTGTTTTGTAAACAAAATGAGTTCAACTTCGAAATTATTTTTGTACCTATATCTGAATACGATTTTGGATATTATGTTGTAAATGACATAAAATGCCATTTTTGGTTAAATGCATATTTTGTTAAAAAAATTGCATTGAATTTGTAAATGTTTATAAACTTGCCCCGAATTAAAATCGCTTTCGCAAATATTTGAGAACAAAAACGTTTATATGAATTTTGATAAGGAGTGACTATGAGTGGTAACGAGCATCGAATCCGGTTTCGGACGCCAGATGGGTTGGGCGAGGAAAGGGTGCTAGCTCTTCGAGGTTCCTTTGGCCAGCTTCTCTCTACGTACACTCGGAAGGCTGTTGGCCTCACTAGTTCTTTGAGTGGGGCACAGGATTTACAAAGAACTCTAGAGGAAGTGGGTCGGAGGAGTCAGGCATGCCATCTGGAACCTCTGGTTGGTTTACACAGATGTTGTGTTTGAACATACATCATTCGTAGCCGTAGGCAAATATCAACTCCAAGGCCTTCTGGTAGTCCTCCTCCATAGCTTCTTTGTCTTTGTCGGCCTGGGATTGAAGAGAAGACACTTCATCTTTAGCCGCCCTGATCTCCAACAAGAGTGGAGTTCGTTCAACCTCCAAGTGAGCAGCCTCAGCCTCAGCCTTACACCTAGCCTCCTCCGTGATCGTCAAGGCATCTTGGACCTTAGCCAGGTCATCCTCCACTTGCGCCTTTGCGTCACCCACCGCAACTGCAGCTATTCGGGCTAGCTGCGCCTCTTCTTTGGCTTCATCCCTCTTCTTTCCTGCACTTGCAATCTTTGCACCAACCTTAGCCTCCCGCTCCTAATGCTTAGACCTGGCTTTGGCTTTCACCAGGGCGTCATCTAAGGTGTGGTGCTTGGAAACGGCCGATTGAGCATAAAGTCGTAGCTTCTTAGAATCTTCTAGCCTAAGGTGAGCCTCCCTATGCTAGCACAACATGTTCCAAATAACGATGACAGCCTGTAAAAGAAGAAGTGTTAAGAGATAATCACAACATAAAGCCCATGCTCAAACATTAGAAGTTTAGCCATACCAGATCGACCGTCACGTCAAAGTCGTGGTTGCGAATATACATCCCATCTTCAGCCACACGCTAGTAGGATTTCTTATCCATATAGCTAGGGAAGGGGATGGAATACTCCTCATCACGAGCCACCACCAGTATTCGAAGGTTATTGGGGTGGGGATTCGAGCATATGTACCCAGCGAAGAGTCCCTCTTGGTGGGGGTATAATAGGTCAACGCTCAGCCAGACAAAGACGCATCCAGGGCTAGTGCATAATCATCCGAACCTCCAAGGCCCACTCCATCAGCATCTTAACATGCAGGGGCCCAACACCAGCTTATCAGGTAGCCTTGGCTCCACGGCGCGAAAGTTACGAGGCGGATCGTCTAGCCGGACGGCGGACGTATTTGTCTCTTGGAGGGAGCTTAAACCCCAGCACTTGATTAGCATTGGGAGGTCCTCCGGTTAGAGCCCTATTCTCCAGTGATGCACAAGCCTCCTTGGAAGCATCCTAGGTGACACCCTCCAAAGCCAATAAGGCATAAGAGGATCGTTTTGGAGAGTCCACATTAATTACTGCCAGACTCTTTTGAGCATCTTCATCTGGACCAGACTAATTTAGGCTATTTCCACCTAGTACTTCAGAGCCGAGGGTAGTTTCCCCTTGAGAGCTCACAGCCCGCTTGTGCATCCACGTGATAAATCCAATAACGGGACTAGACATATCGTTCTCCTTCTCCTTATTCGGGTCATTGGCAATTGGATCTCCCTAGTCCACAAAGCCTTCTAATCCGTCGTTGGCAGCCTTTACCTGCCCAACCTTCTTCCCCCTCTTTCCCTTCTTCTTTTTCATTGCTTGGGGGCAGGCTTTAGATCCGGTACAACTGAAGGTGATTGATCGGGCTGAATAAAGCAAACCAAGGCCCCTTGAGTGATCTCGGCTTAAGGCTCTTGAGAGAACCTCGCTTGTAAAGAGCTACCTAGGATCGACTTCAGAAGGTCAACGAGAACAAAATGTTCACCCTTAGTATGTTCTTCTGGCAATAGACGAGGGGATGGCGGGGGACTATGAGGGAGAGGGGGGTTGGCGCCCTAGCAGGTCGAATGTGACCCAAACTAGCCTTCTTCGCTGACCTTCTTCTTTGCCTGCTTTGTGCTTGCTAAAAAATTTCAAAAAGAAAGGGCATGTGCTTATACCAAAAATTTCAAAAAATAAAGGCATGTCAAAACATAGACGGCCTAGGGAAGCACAAGCCCACTAAGATGAAACAAACCTGGAAAGGAGAGAGATTGGTTCAAATCAAATGGAAGCCCTGGGGAGCTCGACATCTCATACCACGGACCTTTAACCAAAACAACCCATTTCACTTTAGTCTTAGGGAGCCTGGGAGCCTAGTGACAAATTGCAGCCGAAGCTATGGGTCGACATAGATAGGCAGCCCCCAATCCCATGCTTCAAAGTATAAATAAAACAAATCTCTACAAACGAAATATCCAGTTGGTAGAGAAAGTTTAGCACATTGCAACCTATTAGAATCCAAAAGAAGTTCAGATATATAAGTGTAGGAGGTGCCCTAGTGAAGTGTAGAAATTGTTTCACCAAAGACGAGATGGGGAAGCAAAGTCCATGAAATAAGCTGCTCGGGGTGAAGTAGACGGCATTATCGCCTCTTATGGTTGGGACAACGATTATTAGTCTGACACCTCGATCCCGATGACGGCGGGAACTTGATTGGGGATCTTAGCCTCTATGAGCCTTAGCAACAGCTGGTACAGCGACTGGTAAGCCTTTTCGTGACCCCTCGTTATTCTATAGGAAAAAAAAAAAAAAAAGGATCAGATTGAGGTCCATTAAGTAATAAAGATGACAAAACCCTCGAAAGACACAAGAAATCCCCCCCTAAAGGTTTAACAACCCGAACCAGGAACCTTCACGGAACCTAATGGGATGTCTCTAAACCTATGGGGATATGACAGATATGCATGTGACAGGAGGAAGACACAAATCCCCTAGGGTTTAACGACCCGAACCGGGAACGCGAACCTAATGGGTTAATCTACCAACCTAGAATACCCACACACGACTGGAGCATCATCACTGGCACCACCAGCGAGATGATGTCCGCACCCTCGAGGAAAGAAACAGCAACTTTCCCCAACCCCGAAACCACTCAACAGGCCTTTGAAAAAAAATAAACAAACAAAGAAGGCGATACAAATAAAAAAAAATGAAAAAACTCATTGGAAAAGTGAAAGTTGTTGAGGGAGCTCTGATGATTCCTATGAAATAAAGGTTTGTCAAAGCATAGGGGAAAAGAAATTGCAGTAGGCAAAGAGTTTTGTGAAATCGTAAAATAGGCAGCACTCGGAGCCCAACCCCTATATATAGGGGTAAAACCTCAACGGGCGCATTAAATGTGCCGTGGGAATCACTTTATGTAGTAGACATATAGGCTGTGAAAAGGCTTCACGCTTTCCTTGTCCAAAATGCGCTACATATAGTTCAAGAGATTCTTGTCAATTCTCCCCACGATCCTTTCAACTTTCAACACCCAAGGTAAAAATCGTGGTATTTTCCCCTGATAAAAAAGCATGAAATTCCAATTGAGGAAAAAGGGGGGCATTGTGAGAGCCATAATCTTTAGACCCACTACTCAATGGGCCTCAACCGGCCTAGGGCCTTCCTAGCCTGCGTTGTGAAACGGCTCAAGCCCACTTACCGTATTAAAACTAAGGGGCACTACCTAGACGAGAGAATCCTAAAGCCTAGATGTCTTCCTATAAACTAGCTCCAAGGCGACCCGTCTAGGATTTCAAGTCCCCCAACCAGCCATCATATTGCATATGGGAAGTTCATTATGGATAAATACATGAAGGCGGAAAATACGTAAAAGATATATTTATCAGCGGATTTCCCAATTTCTAAATCCCTTATTTCTCAAAAGATTAATCATTGATAGGGAAAAAGAGATTTTATCCCTAAAATTAAGAGATTTTATCCCTAAAATTAAGAGGAGATTCGTGAACCATGCCCTATAAATTGGGAAGATCTTCCACGTGGTAAGGGAATTTGAACTATGAAAACTCGCTGCTTCTTCTCCATCTTTTGTTTGCTTAATCATCGGAGAGCGTGGTCGGCACACCACCTCCAGATCACCTGTTTTATAGGTTCACATTGCGTTGTTGATGCTCAGAGGTTCCGACGATCAAGGTAACAACAGTGACTATAGTTACCAGTTATTATAAAAGTTCACTTATGTAAACTTTGCATTACAATGTTGTAGTATTATGTTCTCATAGATATAAATGATGTACAAGTGTGGGGATAAAGTACACAAATGACCTTAATGTTTGATCATATGTCTAATTTGGTCCTTAAATATTTTTGGGGTCCAATGTTATCCCTAGCGTTTGTTTTGTAGTTTAAATACGCCACTACCGTCAACAAAATGAACAAATAGGCAAACAGACATTTAACGTCCCTAACTTATCTCCTATCAATGGTGTGACACGTCAGTGACACTAGATGCCCATTTTCCCATATATTCATTTTGTTGATGATAGAGACATATTTAAGTTATAGAATAAACATTAAGGGCAGCATTGGACCCAAAAAAAATTTAAGGACCAAGTTAGATAAATGACCAAACATCAAGAGCATTTTGTTGGGTGTGTGCCTAAAGTCTCATAATGTCTTTTATCAGTTAGGAATTAGAAGGTTTATGAGTATATAAGCATGACGTACATCCATTTGGTAAAGGGCCTTTTAAGGGAAAAACCTAAAAACAAAACCATAAAGGCTTAGGTCAAAGTAGACAATATCATACCAATGTGGATGTGAATAAGTCAATGGGTTTCCCAACAAGTGGTATTAGAGTCGGGTTCAAGCTTAATCATGTTGGTGGAAGTTGAACAAAATGATATGTGGGCCTCCCCACAAATGGTGTTTCATGTAAGATGTATGCTGGAACGCAGTGAAGAAAATCCTAGTTTGAGGAGTGGCTCAATGGAACTTTGTTAGAGTAGAGGATTGTTGGAGTGCATCCTAAGTGAAAGAAAATTGGCGCTTGCTTTATGCGAGGCGATTTCTTATAACCGGAACCACATCTGAGCAAATCAATTCAGCAAAATATGAATATGAGAATTTAAACCTAAAAGAAAGTGAAAACTTACTTGGATCCATAATAGTAAACTTGATTCCACCAAAATTAATTTGTATTGTTTCACTGCCTCTTTAATCTTGTAGCCTTTAATCTATATGATGATATAGGAGATTTTCTCTTTTAATGTGTTTTTGTTTATATTTGCCGCGTTAATGTAAGCGTTAGGTTTCTCCTTTTATATGCACTCTAATTGTACAAGTTCTAAAGGCCCTTGAACTTTTCCTTAATAACTTTAACCCTTAAACATTTTAACGAGGACGAGAGGGAAATTTCACCGATAATTTCAAACATAATACAACACTAATGTCACCATGCGTAACAATAGTGAAATCATAAAAAAATAAAAAACTATAAGTACATAGAATCAAATATTAGACATAATTCCTAACATTCTCCCACTTGATTCATGTGCGACCTGAGTTTCAAAATATAATTTGTCATGAACTTTAATATGAAAGTAAACAAAATTCCACATACCATACATGGGAATCAAATCAACGAATCATGAATGGGTCCTTGGTCTAACAAAGCGCCCAGAATTCCTTCCATGTATTTACAAGTTAATTCAACTCAATTATTCTTTAATAATAAAATAAAACACATAAGCTTTATTCATAATGTCTTATTTCAAGACCCATACCTGTAATCACAAAGCCGCATAACAATGTGCATGCCAATAACGTGATTAACAGAAACTGCAAAACAAATAACAATCACAGAATTCTTAAAGTGTCATCAAGAATAATAATGTGCTAGCAAACATAAGTACATATATATGTCTATAAGTGGAATGGTCTGCAAGGACTTGGTACATGCTGCCCGATACTCAACATGGCGATAAAAATTTTGGGCAACAATCCCTTAGTTAACGGATCCGCGATCATATGATCGGTGCCAATATGCACAATAGACACTCTTTGGTTTTGCACTTCTTCTTTGACAGATAGATATTTTAAATCCATATGCTTGGCACCTTTGTGTATCACATTCTTAGAAAGCATTTATAGAGTATTCATCTGATAAATTCTCAGCAGTTTGCTTATCTTGTCATTACTAAACTGAGATATTCATTACCCACAATGATTGAATTAGCCTCAAAGCCACGCTACAAGTGCACCTCATGGAAGTGATGCTTGTAATGACGCCGCTCTTCCATGAAATTGCTTTCAAATCGCGGCTAAAAGGAACAAATAGCCAAATGTGGATTTTCTGGTATCCACACATCCAGCATAGTCTGAATCTGAATAACCTATGACTTCTAGGTTATTCGATCTTCTATATATGAGCATATGTTCCTTGTGCCTTGTAAGTGCAGTGGACACCGCGCGACTTTCGGTGGTGTACTCGGAGTTACTTTGATAAATGGCCCAACATTCGGCCCGGCCAAAGCGATGTCTGGTCGTGTACATGTTTGGGCGTGCATTAAACTTCAACCACGAGGCATAGGGAATAATACCATTTCTTTGCGTTCTAAATCATTTGAGGACATTGAGATCTCTTTTGAAGTTGTCCTGCTTTGAATTGGAAGCTGGACTAGGCGTGCTTTTATCCATTACGTATCTCTAAGACTTTGTTGATGTAAGCTTTACGAGACAATCCTAATACTCCACTGTGATGCGTAGGAATATTTCTATCCCTATCACATAAGATGCCTCACCATATCCTTCATCTCAAAATTCTTAGAGGAAAACTCTTTAACATCCACTTAGCGTGCCCTTATCATTAGCGACAAGAAAAAGAATATATCGTCAACATACAATACGAGAATTACACAAAGCTGGCTCCCATTGACCTTCATGCAGATACATGTGTCAGTGTTTTCTACAAATCCATGAACAATATGGTATTATTGAACTTTTAAAATGGCCCAATGCGGGAGGCTGTTTTAATCCATAAATTGACTGCTTCAATTTACATACTAGACTTTCACTTTCTGTGGTCTCCAAGCCTTGCATTTGATCCATATAAACTTCCTCCTCCTAAATCTCCATTCAAAAAGCGGTCTTTATCCATTTGGTGAAGCTTCGAGATCATAATGTTTACTAATGCCTGTAATTCTCAAAGTCTTTTCTTTGATACGGGAGAAAAGTCTCTTTATAGTCAATGCCATCTTTAAATTATAACTTTCCGACGCAAGTCTGGCTTTATACCTTCGACATTGCCCATGAGTCACAAACTTAGTCTTGAGGCCATTCTGATGACTCTTTTAGAACCTTAAACTTGAATTACGTCATTACCCAAACATTGTTATCTGTCATAGATTTCAACTCTTCTTTCATGGCATTATACCACTTTTTAGAATTATTACTTTCCACAGCTTCCTTTCGTGAGGCGGATTATTATCCATGCTTTCGAATCACTCATTAACTCAAGTGCATACACAATGTAATCATCGGGGGAATAAGCGGGATCTTCATATACAGTAGATCGCTTTAATATACTTTCACGTTGAGGTTAAACTGATTCATCAACTTGAACATTATAATCATCTTCTTCATTGACTACAACATCATGATGTGGAGTATGAACCTCGATATGTTGTTGTTCCCCCGCATAATTACCGTAATGTATGCGTGCTACGATGCAGACGATAACGAAGGAACATTAGATGTGAAGCGTTTCACTAATGTTTCTTAATCTCTCTATATTATGACTTTCCTGATGTTGCCATTCTCAATGAAGCGAGCATTGCAGGACTCAAGTATTCTCATCACGTGGTTAGGGCCGATCAAATCTGTAACCTTTAGACTTTTGAGGATACCACATAAAGCCACTTCAATGGTTCTTGGGTCCGAATTTTCATTTCAGCCTTGGATTATGAAATCCTGCCCGGCAACGGCCCCAAAGCGTGAAGATACCTCAAGCAGCTTCCTTCCGGGTCCACACGGTTCATAAGGTGTCTTAGGAAGCGCCTTACTAGGAATCTGTTAAGTAAATATGCACAATGAGTTCTTAATGCATACTCCTGATGAAAGCAGTACAAAACTATTATTCATCATACTCCACGACCATATCCGTAGTCACGATTTCGCCTTTACTGCCACACCGATACATTTGTGGTGTTCGAGCATTATCGCGTGCACAAATGCCTATGGAATTCAAGGAACTGCAAATGGACTGGTACTTGTCGACTCCAGGTTGTTTTTCCATAATATTCACCACTACATCTGATCAAATTACCTTAACTTTCTATTTAGCGCCTTTTCAACTTCGGTAATGAATATGCGTAAAACATCCAGCATTTGAGACTTTTCATGCGGTAAATAAAGATAGCAATACCTTGAATGATCATCAATAAGAAAGTATTAAATACTTCTCCGCCCATGTGAACATCAGAGACCACAAATATCTGCATGAATTAAATCATGTCAAATCCTATGCTTCTTGTGGCTGATTTCTTTGATATGTGTTTGGTTGCTTTCCTTTAATGCAATCCCACACATATATCATTCAATCGATAAAATCAATGATAAATTTGCTTATTAACAAGTCTCATAGTTCTTTTCCTTGGATGCCATGACCCTAGTCTTTACATGCCACAAATAAGGTGAGATTTCATCTAGTGCACTACGCTTAACACGACATCACATTCAACATTAAGCGGGGGAATAAGCAAATTCGAGTTTAGGTGAAACAATATAAAGCATCCAACAAAGTACGATTACCTAAAAGGCTTCGATCGATACAATGAAAGCATTTATTTCCAATCTCGTCAAATCAATATCAACTAGAAGCAAATAAGATTTACGGCTTTGTCTAATGATACATAGAGCATTTCTACGAATCCGAGACGATAGCGTATCTAAAATCAATGTAAGTTCATTGCCTTCGACTGAGCTTTCATCCTGTTTCGCCCATGAAAAGAAACTTTTTCACTTTCCTTTATAGAATTTGGAGTCGTAAGAAATCCACGTGAAAATATGTGAAACATGGTAGTTGCACCGGTATCTAACCACGATATTAGAAAGGTACTTGATTAAAATTGCGACTCGAAATGCACTTCTGAAACATAATGTATACCTTTCTTCTCGAACCATGCCTTGCGTTTCAGGCACTCATTCTTGAAGTGTCCAACCTTTCCACATAAATGACATTTCTTTACTTTTTGCGCATCACCCTTAACTTTCATAGGTTGCTTTCCTTTCTTCTTTTCCTTATTACTTGGGATTCTTCTATTCGCGCAACATTAGCATTGCTATGAGCGAGTCAGTGGGCTTGAAAGCGAGTTCAATTTCGGTGCAATCCTTTGCGCCTCTTCTGTCATAGCATGGCCTTAGTTTTCTGAAGGTTCACTTTTCTTTAAGTGTATTATAGCCTTAGCGGAACCTCAAGCTTCGTCTCTTTGAAGGGATTAGAGAATGAATTGGCCCGAGGAAAGTTTCATTCAATTCCATGTTATTAGCCTTAAGCTTATTTCTGCACATTAACCATGAAGTGGTGATCATGCATTGATTGACTAATGTCATATTTCTTAGTCGATAGATCGATCCATGAAAGTCGCCACTCTGAGACTTATCAATAACATGTATTGGTGAAGTTTTTAATCTCAGCTAAAAATTCCCTCACATTGATTTGTTCTTGGCATGGAAGGTTTCACATTATCGGCTATGCTTAATTTCAAAAACAATAACGTAGATTCGACCCCCTTTCCCATATCTCCCACAAATCCTTTTTGCCTCAGTACTAGAATCGATGATTGGGGAGAATGAGAGCTTATTTTCCATAACTAGAAATTTGTATCGATACAGTTATGCTACGACATGATGTAATATACGATCCACTCATCATAATTAACATTGAACTTGATTCCAATGTGATTAAATTCTTCAAAATGCAAAGGCGCAAACAATTAATATCTCACACACTTAATACCTTAGGTTAAACCATGTAACAATTAGAGACAATTAAATAATAATAACATGCATTCAAATCTACCTTTGGGTCAAATTCAAAAATGCAAAACATCATCAACATATAACACCTTCTTATAAATTCAACTTTTCATTGTGCGTTAATCAAAATCCAATCAATACATGAGACATCTTTGGATGCACTGTTATAATGAGTAGGATGTGATGTACAATCACTTTATTATGAAAATAAATGCACAATGATGATCTGCTTTGGACGAGCACTTTTTCTGCTTTGTATTTGATAAGTCATAATCAATACTATTAAAAGTATGTTTATAAAAACAATTGCAAAACTAAATATTTGCATACACATGATTAAATATTGCTAACATACAAAGTGGGCCACTTTGGTGACTAACACACTTTCTATAATATAAACATTTAATTCATGACCAATAATTCCAATTTAACTATTTAGTTTAATTAATTTTACTCTTATGAATGACGAGAAAAATTCGATTGAGCAACGAAAAAAGCGAGCGATTATTTATTTGTAAGCGGTCGAAAAAGTGGCTTTGGGTTAACTTGATATAGTAGACTCAAAACCCTTTCTAAAAAACATATTATGGGTTACTGCTTTCATTTGTAAAAGCGATTCAAGAAAATGGCTAGTTGCCCAATATAGTAGACTCAAAACCCTTTCTAAAAACATATTATGGGTTTACGTAACTCATTAGTAAAAAGTTATGGCTAGTTTTTAATACGACATCTGCGATTACGAGGAAAGCCCAGGTGCATGATTGAAAAACGCACAGTGATAAAATCATTACGATCATGACCATCATGAATCACAAGATTCAATATATGTGATTTGGATCCATGATAAATAATCTAAAGATTATTATCAACTCAAATAAAAACATAATTGAATATTATATTATGTTTTAAGCTTATTAAAAAACCCACAATCAATTAAATCATAATTTTAAATTCAGAATTTCATAAACCCTAATTTGGTGAATTAATTATTTATAAGGAGGCTCGATACGATTGAAAAGAAAATTGAGCGCTTTACTTTATCTCAGGCGTTTCTTCTCTTGAGAACCACATACAAACAAATCAATTCAGCAAAATATGAATATGAGAATTTAAACCACAAAAAGAAAATTGGAAAACTTCTTGGATCCATAATAGTGAACTTGATTACTAAAATTAATTTGTATTGTTTCCATACTCTTTTAATCTTTACATGCCTTTAATCTACTCGCCCACGATGATATAGGAGATTTTTCTCTTTTGACCTAGGTTTTTATTTATGAGTGCAGTTAATATATGAAAGCTGATTAGGTTTTTATAAGCATATGTGTCTAATTGTCTGAGTTCTAAAAAGTATGAACTTTTCATGTAACTTTTGCATACAAAAACTTTAATTTTTTAATAGGACAAGAGGGAGGGAATTTCACCCGATAATTTCAAACATAATACAGCACTAATCATCACCATGAGTAACAATAATTGAAATCATAAAAAAAAATAAAAAACTATAAGTACATGAATCAAATATTAGACATAATTCTAACACTAAGTCCCACAATGTCTCATATCGATTAAAAATAGGAAAATTTATGAGTATATAAGTATGGATAATATTTAATTAATATAAGGTATGTTGGAGAAAAAACCCGAAAAATAAAACCATAAAGCTTAAACCTAAAATAGATAATATTATACCAATATGAATAAGAAAGAAATAATCGATGGGGTTTCCACACACATTTTCATACCTTATCCCTACATGTGTGATTAGTTTAGTGGTGAATTGAAGTCATTTAGTCTAAATTTTTTTTTTTTTTTTTAAATAAGTTTACGTAAAAAAAATAAATGACTCACAAGGGGAAGTCCCTCCCATGTGGGCCAGAAAGGAGGAGGATTGACATGGGCCCACACCCACATGGATACTTGTCGGCATACCCACAAATTATTTCAAGAAATCAACTGAATCTGACAGATCTCGGGTAAGCTAATTTATTCATACTTTGAATATTTTAAAACCCTAGAAGAAAAAGACAATAACAACCTAACCTCCTCTATTTCTTAGCCTATATTCATGATGTTTTCCATTTGTATTACATTATGTGTAAAGATTTTTTTATTTTTTATTTTAATTTTAATAAAACAAAAAAGTGTGTGACAATTGGTAAATTTAATTTTCTACTGTCTTTTTATATATCTTTTACTCTATGGTCTAAATTTAAATACCATATTTTATCATTTGTGATACAAGTTCAATTCTATAGGCTATGCTTTGTTTCGTTCTCACTTATAAGGAAAACACGATAAAAAGAAAATAAAAAATAGGATGAAAGAAAAACCGAAAAAAAAAAATTGAAGTCAATCAATTTTTTTATATATTTTTTAAACTCATGTTATTTATTTTTTATTTTTTATCATACCGTGGAATATCCTAAACAACTTAAACTCAATTCGTGTATACACAAAAAACGTATTTAAATCGTATCACATCCAAACGTTTCCTCATATGAACCGAAATGAACTACAAGAATGGTAAAAAAATTTACTATTAGACACATATATATTTTTAAGGCTTAAACTCGAGATCACTGATTAAGATAAAAAAAACTTTAATCATCTTATATATATGTTTGATGATTCATTTTATTTATTTATTTATCATATGAATATCAAATATTTTTATAATATATAAACTTTTAACTAATTGTAAATACACATATTTTTTATGATAAGACTAACTATAAGAAAAATATATATTTTCAAATATTTTGTCGGTCTGTAATATATTTTGGGAATAAAAATAGCTATAGATTTTGTTTCTATAATTTATCTATCTTTTATTACATATCAGGGTGTAGCATCATGTTTACACAAGGATTCAAATTTTGAATTTTTTGCATCTCATCCCACGTTTTTACGACTTGATCCAGGCCTGAAAAAATATAATTTATCTTACTCATCATCTTTTATATAAATAAATGATAACAATAATGATAAAAAATAATAATAAGATTTTGTGTCGTTTTGATACGACGGTTGTTTTCCGATCGTTTTTGTAGCGTTCTTTATGTGTAGGATGATTGAAACGACAAAACGTATTGAAATACAGATCTGTGGTGTAACATTGCGTATAAAGGCAAATAATCAGAGAATCGTCGTCGTATTATATTATGGAAATTATAGTTATATGTATTATATTTATTATAAAATTATCAAATGTGTAGGATTTGAACTCATTTATTATGTTTTTAACTTGGATGCTGATTTATTCTCTAAAGTTTTTAATAAATTTGATTATGTATTTATATTAAATGAATAACTAGTTTGAATCGATAAAATTATCATTTTTCTCAACAAAAAAAAAGTAATTATTATAATAAAAAAATTTTATTTTTGTCATAAAGATCAAAATTCTCAATGCAGACAATATGTCAAAGCTAACACAATAAAAGTGTTATAAAACCTAACAATCAAACTGACTCAAATTTATGTTCGTATGAATCTTGAGATTATGTGGTAGAAAAATCATCAATACTTGCCTTGGTTGGTCATCTTCCACCCAATTTGAGTAAAATCAATATCATGTCTTGTTGTAAGTGATTCAAACAAAATTACTTGAAGATGACAAGAATACCCCTGCCATTAATTATGGAGATTGGAGAAAAGGTATGGAAAGATTGGAGAAAAGGTATGGAAATACTGGGACAATGGGACAAATTTCAGTATACGTCAGTAGCTTCCCCTAACGTGATTTCTGCTAATTATCTTTGTCTTCCCACCGTCCCGTTGCCCTATAAATCTCAAGTGTTCGGAATACAGATCTGGTATCCAGCCTTTCTTGTTTGTGGAAAGTGAGAAAATGGCGGTTTTGTTCTCGATTCTGCTTGCTCTCTCCTCTGTGTTCTTCACTGGTCCTGCTTCTGCTGCCACTTATTTGGAAGGTAATGCTCACATTTCTAACCACATTTGGGATTATATAAGTGGAATGTGTACTGTAATTCTGTTTTGATCTGTTTTTGTTTGATTGGTCCTTGCATACTTCCTCTGTTCTGCATTTTCTTTTGGTGCAGAAGCAGATCTACTCTGTTCCTGTTTTCTACCTTATTTTTTAAACTTCTTTCTGCATTTTGTGCTCTTTCTTTCCCGGTTCAACCTGGGTTTCTCCAGAAATTTTCTCTGTTTATTGTACTCATGCTATCTGTTATAACTTACAGCTACTGTTCTTGTGCTTTTATGGGGTTTTCCTTTTTAGGGGTTTTTTTTTCATGCATTGTTCTTTGATATCTCTTTTCTTTGATTTCCATGTTTTTCACTGTTCTTTCCCAGTTCAATCTGGGTTTATCCAAAAATTTTCTTCTTTTTTTTTTTACTCACAGAGCTTGTTATAACTTACACCCACTGTTTTTTGCTTTAATGGGGTTTTCCTTTTTAGGGTTTTTTTTTTCATGCATTGTTCTTTGATTTCCATGTTTTTTTTCACTCTTTTTGGTGTTCTTACAATGTCTTATATCTTCTAAGTTTAGTGATTTCTCACCCCTTGATGCCTCTTTGTGTTGTTTGTGTTCCATATTTTTCTTTTGGGGTTTTCCTGTTTAGGAATTTTCCCAGGAAAATGTTCCTTGATTCCCATTTAGGGTTTCTCATTTAGGGATTTTTTTTTTTCTCAAATATACTAAAAATCTATTATCTTGAATCTTAGCCTTTTCTGTTATTGGGTTACTCCTCAACTATACTCTGGCTCTTACCTCAGGACTCCTCCCAAATGGCAATTTTGAAGAGTCACCCAAATCAACCGACCTCAAGAAAACAGTGATCAAAGGAAAATACTCACTACCCAAATGGGAAATCAATGGCTCTGTTGAGTACATCGCCGGTGGACCGCAGCCCGGGGGAATGTACTTTTCAGTGGCTCATGGTGTCCATGCTGTGAGGCTTGGCAATGAGGCTTCTGTTTCTCAAACCATTGCAGTAAAGCCAGGCTCTCTGTATGCATTAACATTTGGGGCATCAAGAACTTGTGCCCAGGATGAGGTATTGAGAGTCTCAGTTCCCCCACAATCAGGGGACCTCCCCCTGCAGACACTGTATGATAGCTTTGGAGGTGATGTTTATGCTTGGGGATTCAGAGCTACTTCTAAGACGGCCAAGGTTACTTTCCATAATCCCGGAGTCCAGGAGGATCCTGCTTGTGGCCCTCTCTTGGATGCAGTTGCTATCAAGGAGCTTTTCCCTCCAATGCCAACCAGAGGTATATATATCTGTTATTTTCATGTTTATATGCTTATTGGTTTAGTAAGATTGAATGGTATTTTTTGGATCTTTTTGTTCCTCTATGATCCGAGTTCCACAACTCTTGCTGATCTCTCTGGGTTGTGTATTATGAGCTTCCATCTGGCTTCTTGGCCACACTATGATGTGGGTTTGGTTACTTTCCCATGATTCTTGGTATATCGATATTTTCCAAATTTTGTAGGATATCTTCTTGGTCATATGTATCCAAGCTATAGAAAAATGATACGATTTCAAGTAATGTCTTGAATAATCTATAGTTTTGATGGGAATTTTTTAGAACCACTGAAATATAGGGTCTATTGGAAATTCTTCTTAAACCAGTTCTTTTTTCTTTAGAATAGTTGTCCTAACTTTGAATGTATGTTCGTCAAATTTAGACTGAATTCAGTTCTGAAAATAAGTGATTTTAAGGCATTATTTTAAGACATTTTTAGCTTCTTTTTTTTCTGAGTATTCCAAGAAATAATTGGAAAAAGAAGTCGGAATGGTTTGTATTGTCTTGCATGAAGGAACTTAAGAGACAATAGATCAAGAAAATTATTTATATATATCAGAAAACACAACTGATTTTTGATAATTGTTTTTTAAAAATAATGTCAAACAGGCCTTAAGTCTCTGAGGTAATAGACAGGTGGGTATACATACAACAACATGATTTGATTTAGACCCTTGTAATGATTTATTGCAGATAACTTGTTCAAAAATGGTGGATTTGAGGAAGGTCCTCATCTGTTAATCAACTCTTCCAATGGGGTCCTCCTCCCTCCCAAACAGGAAGATCTGACATCCCCACTGCCCGGTTGGATCATCGAGTCCCTCAAAGCTGTGAAGTTCATAGACAAAAAGCACTTCAACGTCCCCTTCGGCCTCGCTGCAGTTGAACTCCTTGCAGGAAGAGAAAGCGCAATCGCCCAGGTCCTTCGAACCATTCCCAACAAGCTCTACAATCTCACATTCAGCATAGGAGACGGGAAGAACGGTTGCCATGGAAACATGATGATAGAAGCATTTGCAGCTAAAGACAGCTTCAAAGCTCCCTTCAAATCCAGTGGAAAGGAGAAGTTGGAACTATTGGTTTCAAGTTCAAAGCCATTTTGTAGGACCAGGATTACCATTCTTCCAGCTCTTTCTACACACAGGGTTTGGTGACTTAGGATCACTGTGCGGCCGATGCGAATCAGGTCACGGCTGTCTCGGTTCGTGAGCCTTAATTCAATCTTTCATCTACATAAGGGATCCATCAGAAAAATGAATGGTTACTGAGACCCCAGTTTTGTAAAATGCGACCCTACTTCTATACTTGGCTGAACTATTTATTTAAGGTTTAAGTTATAACTTTTGGCATGGCTTTGGGCTTCAAATTGAATGGTTGTCGGATCCCAGTTTTGTAAAATGCATTCTACTTCTATAATTGGCTTTTAAATTGTGTTGGTCGAAAAAATGTCTACTCGTTCACCTCATTCGTAAATCGATCAAATGATCAGTTTCTCTCGGGGATGACACGACATTAGGACAGATTTGGGTAGGATTTTACATTATCCATCTCCATTTATTATTTCTATCGGATTTAGATTTTTTATCCATGTCAGATTATCCATCTCCATTTATTATTCCTATCGGATTTAGATTTTTTATCCATGTCCCCATGATCCGATTTTTTATCCATATTCCCACATCCATAAGAGAATTGGGTATTCATAGCCTATCAAAATGTCCTATTTTAATTTGTTAAATGAATTGTTTTAAAAAATCATGAATATTATAAATAATTTATCTTATACTACTATATTTATATATTTAATTGGGGTATTATGGATTGGATACTCATACCTTATCAAAATACCTTATTTCAATTTGTAAAATGAATTGTTTTAGAAAATCATGAATATTAAAAATAATTTGTCCTATAATTTTATATGTTTATATATTTCATTGGGCATTCAAGTCAAGGACGAGTAGGATACACTCAAACCCATCTCCATCCCCAAATCCGAAAATCTTTGAATCTGATTACCCAAATATTTAATTGAGCCTAAAATATTCCTCCATGCCCTCCTCCATTTGGGTCGGGTATCATATCCTTCATCAAATTTGAAGGAAATTGCCATCCCTAGATGACATACAGGCATCATAAATAATAACAGCAATAAATTGTTGGATTTGATCAGCCCCAGTTTAGGGAAAAAGGTTGGGTTTGATCAGATAACTAAAGGTCATAAATCGGATTTGATCACATCTGTAGTTTATGAACCTCTTATCATTACATCCAGATTCAAAGCATATCCAAAGCATATGATTCAAAATGTCATTTGAATTTCAAATGAGAATAGATGAATGAATTATTTGCATTAGCCTCACAACAATTGCAATAGTTAAAACGGTTAGAGGCGTATACCATGATCTGAAAGTTCTAAGATATCATTACAACAATTTCCCAGAAATATTGCATTACCCTCATAGTAAGTCTTCAACAAAATCACATGAAAAAATGAATTTATTGCCGGAGGGTGATATTATTGCCAGAAGTTCATGGCAACTTACTATAAAAAAAAAGTTCGAAATCTTGAGCCCGATCATATGGTAAAATGAGGCATGATGGTGTCGTAATTCTAACACAATTCATGTAAAATATAACACGATCTACCCAACTCATCCCAAAACCTCAGGCACCTGATCAGAATTCAGCATTCACCCAAGCGTGGTACTTGTCTGAATATAGAATCAAGGATAGCAATTCCTGTGTATCAATTTTTTGAAGAGGCAAGAGAAAGGACCAAAAAGAAGGGACTGCCATCCAAGATTATAACTTGAAGCATGTGTATAATTTCCTATATCCAGGGAAAGCAAAACACTGATTTGGGATGGCCAACCTAGGGCTATGCATGTCTAATAGCTTAGATGATTACAAACGTAATGCTCCAGATTAAAAGATTTGGAGAATTTCTTGAAGAGGCAAGAGAAAGGACCCAAAAGAAGGGACTGCCATCCAAGATTATAACTTGAAGCATGTGTATAATGTCCTATATCCAGGGAAAGCAAAACACTGATTTGGGATGGCCAACCTAGGGCTATGCATGTCTAATAGCTTAGATGATTACAAACATAATGTTCCGGATCAAAAGATTTGAAGAATTTCTTGAAGAGGCTCTTTTGCCATCCAAAATTTTAACTTGAAGCATGTGTATAATTTCCTATATCCAGGGAAAGCAAAACACTGATTTGGGATGGCCAACCTAGGGCTATGCATGTCTAATAGCTTAGATGATTACAAACATAATGTTCCGGTCCAAAAGATTTGAAGAATTTCTTCCTACAAATTGAACATCTAAAAGAACATGGTCCAAGTGAGATGAGCCAAAGATCATAGGATGATGCACAAAGATGTTCTCATAGAGACTAAGTGGTCGAATTAAATTCATGAGTGTTTTAGAGTAAGAGAAAGGCCAATAGAAAAAAAAAAAAAGAATCAGCCACTTTCTAATATTTTTTAATCAACTGCAGGCAAAACAAAAGTAAAGTCTCACATAAACTCCAGCAAAGGATACTAAATGAAGATGTGCAGTCTTTTCCCACCGCCTTCATCAACATATCAACACCTAAGAAAGGAAATGCCAAATACAAAAATTAAAAAAAAAACAAAAAATTGTTTATGCATGTATATCAAAATCACAAGCTTATGGATGGGATTGATATACGCACATATACCATGTAGAAACACTAAATGCAAAATGCCAGAAGAGAACTTAAAAAATCTTCTAGTCCTATTTTATACAACACCAAAGATGTAGTAGCAGTTTATAGTTAACAAGTAGCACAGTTTTATTGCACAACCATTAGCTTCAGTAGGTAATGATCTTTTAGAATGATGGAACTCAAAAAAGACCAGAAACAATTTCGACTGGACTAGGTTATAGCACTCTTAGTCTTAATTTGATATTCTTCATTATGGTTATATATAAATAATTAAAAAAAGAAAGGGTCTAAAAACAACAGTTTTTAAGACAAACCGCATGGGTGTTGGCAAGTCTAAGTAATAGTACAAGTATATTGACATATCTCAAACATTTGTTGTAAACAAAGATCAAGTTAAACATGTGGTTCTAATAGATTAGGAAAATTCTCACTTTGCAAACCATCAAAAACATGGAAAAAATGGACAACATAAACTGATGCAAACACAACACATGTAGAATAAAATAAAACACAAACTGAGCATGTTACATCAACGGAGATTGGGACAAAATTATGGGCCTGAACATCCAAAAAACCTTCTACAAGTAGCATTCCTTAAACATCAAATATTAGGAAAGTATTGAAGGAATTTGTGGCATTCAAGAAATTTAGACCATCACTATTGAAAATAAAAACCTAAAACTAATGTTCCTCTATTTATCAGCATTGTGATCCAGTTTCAAATGTAACTAACAGAAAAGATCTTTTCATGAATAACTTTGAAATAAAAAGGAAAAAAGGGCAACCTCATTACAGTGGGAGATGTTCACTTCTTAAAATATCCACTACATGTAGGCAGAAAAGGGGGAAGCTGGATTCATAATAATAGGTAACCACATCAAGAACAGGGAAAAGACAACTAAAACATTGAGAAATAATTATTAACCTCACTAGAATTTAAATCATAACAATTTCATTGAAGATAAAGAGGTATAGAATTTGCTCCAGTTGAGATTTTGAGCAGAATAAAATCAAATTCATACCTCCAGGATGAAATTTCATATATGGAGACAAATTGTACACACGCCCTTTCAGAACAGTCCACATAGAACCTTCTGTTTGATGTTGTTTAACTTCTTTCATAGAAATAAGCCTCTTTTTTGACTTTCCATTTAATCCTGAAATATATAATTTAAGAGATCAACAAGAAAGTAGTGTCTGGTATTATAATCATTATAAGTGAGACATCATAGCAAAATAAAGTCAACTACAAAGTATAGTCATCCTGTCTACAAGACCATAAGAAATCTCACAACCTGTAAAAGAACAGCTTTGAAAGGAAGAGAATGGCAATCATGATGCCAGGAATTATGGACTCAGAGAAGAAGGCTCAAAATGAATTTATAAGAGATAAGAAAATTTGCTATTAACTGCAGGGTTGTGTATCATTAGTAGAACATCTCCAAAAAGTTGAGCCTTAATTGATCCTTGCCACGGGTTATAGGGCATTAAACATCTTCAAAAGAATGAGCAAGCAAGGATCAGAAAAGTTTACTTGTCAAGAAAATTATTCAATCATGAGTGAAGCTCATGAATAGATGACACTGAACACAAGAAAATGTAAGAGAAATTCCACAAGAAATACTAACAGAATGCACCATACATTAAAAAAATACCAAGGTATTTTGGTCAGAATAATAATGATACAAGAGCCTTTCAATTTACCTGCAAGATCAGGATGTGTTTGAGTAAGCCTTAGCCAATCCATTGGACTATAACCCTTCTCAAAAGGAACCTTAGCCCGTGGCTTCCGTGTAGCACTTTTCTGTGGGACTTTAACTGAACTGCCAGCATCCACAGATGTTGCTTGTCTTGATAATTCATTTGATTTTTTGGGAGATGATTTATCAATGACATTGAAAGACAAAGAACCAACGGTTTTCTCCTTCGAGGTGGAATTACTTGGTGACTTACCTTTCCATAGAAAACCATCATTCTGAATACCAGCAACCCCACTTGAGAGCTCATCTGTTATAGTGATGCCAGCAATACCTGGCACAAGATTCTGTGCCTGAAGACCATCTTGATTGACAGACGAACCAACCTAAACAAACACCCATTAGTTTTGCTGAATTTAAATTGTAGTATAAAAGGTCCTATTGCCACACAAAAAAACACTCTTTGTAGCCTCTTAGAAAATCAAATTAAGTATAGAATCAACCTACAAACAATTAAATATGGAAACTTGCCTGACAAAAGGTGAAGTCATCATCATTGTCCATCTAATACACTGCGGATCTTCTATTCGCTTAGATGCTTTGATCAATTTGTATCGTACACGGATTCGATTGCCAACAAGTTTTCTTCGTGATTCCTATGGTTTTTTTTCTGGCTCAGGTTTCACTAGCTGCAATGATTCAGCCAACTGATGATCTCGTAAACAGAATTCAGGCTACTATATTCTAGGTTTAAAATATTCATCCACGTAAAGCATCAATAACATCGACAAGTAATATTCATGTAATTTTCGAAAGATTTTGTCCAAAATTTCCGTACTGTCTCACTAATTTCCACTAAATTCCCAAATCATTATCAAGCCAAAAGAAAATGATGACATATGAGAAAAAGAAAAGCAAAAAACAAAAAAACAAAAAAAACAATTGTTTTCTATAGCTAATATTCGAAATTGGGAAAAATGAAATAACAAGAGCATTCAGCTAGATACTTTCTCAAATCGTAAAAGAGATAGAGAGAGATTAGAAAAAAAAATCCAATTCCTTCGATACCTTTTCTTTTCTTTTTCAGTTTTCTCGGGAACCAAACAATCCGAAATAAATTGATCGAAGATAGGACTATACCTAACCTGACGGCAGCTTTCCCGCGAAGACTTCAGGGAAGGGCGGCAACGAAGTGGCGGTGATCGCAGCCGGGAGATTTTGGCAGCAACAGTGCGATTAGGTGCTTTTACTTCTCATTTTGAACTTGGTCTCTGAAAATGTGTATTAAAATATGTGGAGGAATTCCACCCTCCATGTCATCAATTCCAATTTACACGTCATTGATTCCCTGGAGTGAAATCTTGCAAGTTTTTTTATTTTGACAATTAAGCGGAATGTCGAACTCGAACTCGAACTCGAACAAGAACTCGAACCTTCTTCTTCGATATCTTGTCTTTTTAACCTTTAAATTCTATATCAATTGGATTAAACATATGAATTGAAATTTTACAAGTTATCATGTAGCAATTTCATTCCATTTTTTTAATTGTATTTTCAGTTTGCCCAAGTAGAATTAATTAAGCTAGAGTTCAAAAAAAAAAAAAAAAAAAAATCAAAATGCACTTTTAGAGCACCTCCAATCACAAGGCTTGGCAGACCTTTGAAGATGGACTTTTCCACTTTCAATCCCAATTAATAATCTCTAAATTTCGGTTTTACAGTATTTTTTAAAAGTGTTTTTAAGTTTTTTAAAACTTCTTTTGAATCGATTACTTTTAATAGGTTATTTTACCAAACAGTAATTTATAATCAATTACTGATACATCAATTGAACCAAATAGATACTAAAAATAAAGAAGTTCATTATGTACTTCGAAATACATTAATTGATCATTTAGTGGAAATGCATAATAACATTGTTTCTTATAGTTAATATATTAGTTTAATTAAATGATGGACATAACATCATATGATGTAATTTCTATTTTTTTTCAATTTGAAGTTGTATTTTTATTTCTAAGAAATTATTGAATTTTTTTTATTTAAAATGTTAATGTTATATTATTTATAATATAAATAAAATTATATTATATCATCTATCTAAAATAATTTTAATAAAGAAGTTTTAGAAAATTTATTTGCTACAGAAAAATTATAAATTAATACTCCAAAAATAATCCTTGTAAGAACACGTACTATACAAAGTGAAGAACACGTATTACAATGTATTATATAAAGTGAATATATATATATAAAAAAAAGTCATTTTATTATATTATATGTGGAAAATAATTTAAAAATAGTAAAATAATTAATAATATAAAATAAATATATCTTGAAAAATAAAAATATTTAATTCAAATATTATCAGAATAATAATTTTATTATCATAAGAATTAAAAATTGGGTGAATAATTGAGAATGATTTAGAGATGCTTTTGAGAATATGAAATCAATTCTTTAATTAAAAATTGTATTATTTTAAAAAATATATTATATAATAAATTTTAAAAAAAAACTGTTAATAAATATTTTAGATAAGTGTTATGAGAAAAGAACCTAATATAAAGCTAACTTTGTGAAAATCCCTTCCATGCACGATGGTTTTAGGGATAAATATTATAAAATCAATTTCTAAATGGTATTGATTTAAGTTTGTGTGATTTTTTAGAATAAATATTTTAAAAATTTATAAAGAAATCCAAATGGGAAAAGACGAAAAAGTGTCAAATATTAAAACTGATTCATAATTTTGTTAATATAATTAAATTTATTCTTAATATAGAAATACAAAATCAATAGGGGTATATAGTTAATAGGGGATAAAGTAATACATTTCTTTCTTTTCTTTTGATAGCTAAATGTTTTGATTACAATGTAATCAAGCCTCTCATGAGATCATTTTCTTCCATGTTTTGCCTTTTTTAAACCGCTATATCACATGAGTTAAACATAATAGGCCTTAAAATAATACATTTCAAAACCATTATAGTGGAGCCTTTTATCTAATAGCCCTAACTCCATATTTGGTGGTAGGAATATTTAAGGAAAATATAAAAATAAAAGAAAAGTTGAAGAAACAAATTTAAAAATAAACATATAGATAATTAATAGATTATTTCTATTTTTTTTTCTTAATTCTATAACAATTTCTATTTTTTTTTAATTATAAAGTTTTATTTAATTTTAAATATACTTGATTTTTTTTTTATATTTTATTACATTCCACTTTTGAAAGATGTCGTCTGTCGTTTTTTTACTAGACTTCTTCAATTTTGGAGTTCTTCCCCCTTGTGTCAATGATACCCTTTTGACTCTCATTCCCAAGTTCCAACACCTGGACCAGATATCTCAGCTCAAACCTATCAGTCTTTGTAACGTGGAATACAAAATCTTTACAGAACCATCTATTTGAACTCCGAGTTATAATGCAATGGGTTTGTTTTCCAAACCCAGAAGTAGTTTTGTTCCAGAAAGGCAGTTATAGATAGTAGATCAATTATCAAGAGGTTGTCCATTCTATGCGCTATAAACAATCAGGAACAGGAATAATGATAATTAAGATCGACTTTGAGAAATAGTATGACCGTTTGTCCAAGGGTTTTATTAGGGAAACCCTAACATTTGGATTGCCCCTGTTGGTTCTAATTTTATAGCGTACTTCTTAGAAACCCCGATCTTGTCGGGTTTTGACTTTATTAGATGGAATTGTTAACCTTTGAGCATTCTTTGTAGAAATTATGTTTTCTTTATTAAGCTAAATAGTATATATCTGATGTGTGAGGCACATTACGTCATTTGTGTAGAGGATGACATAAGTCACATAGGAATCTTCTTAACATTTCGAGTTCTCCTTTTATCATTCAGTTTTGGCCATGAACATGCTTTGGGTCTTGTAAGAGTTAATAGATTGTGCCCTATTCAATTCCTTTAGGCGATCTAGCCCAAACCTTTACGTGGTAGATCTCCCAGAGTAGCTTGGTTACTTTTTACGATTCTCCATTACATAGGGATTATTAAAAGCATAGTTTAACCTTCATTTTCCAAAAATCACTATTTCATCATAAGTACAGAAAAGGGAATATTCCCATAGTGATTGTGTAACGCTTCATCTCCCGTCTAGGCCGACGATGGGGGTGCCACACGGAACTAGGATTCCTTTACCTGATTTTCTGACATTGGTGGACCCATTTCGAAATATAATCCAAACTTGCACATATTGACATAACTTAAATCCATGAGTTCTTCCAAAAGATATAACTTGAAATACTACCACCATAGTGGTGTTTAAATGTTCTTGTACATATATTCTTGAGTCTCATTTACTTGTACTTACACAATTTGCATTATCTTTAAAATATTACATTTACATTACAAAACAGAATCATAAACCTACATATAGTGGACTCCTATTGCTGTTTTGGCCTTAGCGAATGCGGAATCCTTGAATGTCCTCTTCAGTACCTACACGGATGAAACACCCGTGCTAAACTTATAGCTTAGTGGGAAAACAGACAATATATATATGGCCACAACAATGGTCTTCAATTACGGTATACATATTCAACAGTTCATATATCATTATTTTCATATCTCTCGTAGGAGTGCAAAACAGAAATCTTGTACAGAGGGTACCCGTAGGTACATTACAGAGTTGAATGGAGATATGCCTTAGCATCATAGTTGTTTACTTTTATTTTCTTATACTTCATTGTTCATATACTTATTACATAAATGTTTGCCTGTATAGACCGGAAATAATGAATGAGAGGGACACAGCACAATAGGTACCCGAAGGTACGACACAGTATTGAACAGAGATGTCGAGAAACACAATCTGCACCGCACGTGTAGGAAGTATTGTAGCACTAGCGGGAGTGCGCAGCCGAGCGAGAGCGTGTACGCGCGTAACGAAGTGTCGTAGCACTAGCAGGAGTGTCGTAGCACTGAACAGAGAGTGCCAAAGCACTAATCAAAGATGTGTCTGCCCACGTAACATAAGTGTCGTAACCTTTAGCGAGGGTGTTGTGATCGGAGGTGCCTATTCATTTACTATTCGGTCTTGGTAGGCGCCTGATTTTATATACATTATTGAGCTTATTATATTGTTCTTAATCACGTGAGCAATTAGAGGCCAGAGATAATCGCCGCTAAAGCGACAAGGTTCATATTACATTTTCATACTGCTTTCCCTTATTTATCAGAACCCATTTCATTCACTTATTATGATCCTCATTAATCCAATGGATGACCGCTAAAATTAACGAGCTCGCGGGATTTGCCCGTGCGGCAGGCGAAGCAATGCTGCACCTAGGTGGATCAGAGTCTGTTCGAAGCTCGGGGCCTCGGGTTTTCCTAGGCGTGGGTTCCTACGCCTAGGCGAAGACCTACGCTTAGGCGAGCGCTCCTATGCCTAGGCGTAGAGCGTCAGATTTTCTAGAAATGGGCAGTTTTCGCTTTTACACCATAAATTTGCAAATCAAAACCAAAGCCAAACAAAATAACTCCCAAATCTGGCTTAAGTCAACCCAAAATACATATAAGGGAAGAATTCAGACTTCCCATAGCACAACCCTAAACAAAGAGGAATTTATGAGAATTTCCATACCAAAGTTCCATACTTATAGTTTCCATACATATAGGTTCCATACTTATAGTTTCCATACTTATAGTTTCCATATATATGGATTCCATACTTATAGTTTCCATACATATGGGTTCCATACCTTGATCTTCAAAGACTTGAACCAAACTTCTTGTTTTCTTCCCTTTGCTTGAACCAAAACAATGGATTGCACAAAAGCCAAATGATCTCCTCTTCGCCTTCACCATAAATGCCCTAACCAAAACCAAACAAAAATAGGAAATTCCTTTTCTTAGAAGGCCATGTTTGGCTTTATCTCAATTTTGGCTTAATTTCTCCTTTTTACTTATTAGTCCTTCCACTTCATTCTATTTGAAATTCAACTTATCAATTCCTACAATAACATATCATCTTCTTTGTATTTATGACCTTTGGGTCCTCATTTTACAAATTACTATAATTTAACCTTAATCTTTATATTAATTTGGTTTTATCATTTTTTACTCTTAGCACTTAAATTTTTGAAAAATGCTAATTTTACTTATATTATACCCTAATCATGTAATAACTACTAGGGTATAATTTGGGTTGTTACTGATTGTATCCAAGTTCTGAATTGAGTTATGCTGAGCACCAGATCTTGCAGGATCTCGAGTTAGCCTTCGGTTGGGTATCCATTATATCGACTTCTTCTTTTACAAGCTTTAGTCTCATTCCCTTCGATGACTTTTCAACCAACTCTTTATTTAATCCTTTGGTTAAGCGAATCATAATCATTATCCTTAGTTACGACATAATCTAGAGATAACTGATTAAGACTAGTTGTCTAATGGTATTGTATCCACGACGAATATGTCTAGACTTACCATTATATATACAATTGTGTGCTCTACCAATAGCAGATTGACAATCATAATGTATGCATATTGGATGCTCAAGCTTTGGCCATCTTGGTATATCCTCTAAGAAATGGCGTAACCATTCAGTTTCTTCCATTTATTCTTGCTATAAGCTTCAGTTATTGTGGATCTAGCAATATAGTTTGTTTGGTTCCATTAAATGATTACCTCTTAATATAAAACACATAACCACTATGGGATTTGGAGTCTTTAACATTAGATATCCAATTGGCATCACTATATCCATCAAGTGCTGCGAGGCATCTTATATAGTGCAACCCATAATCACGAGTAAAACGTAAGTATTTTAAAACCCTTACAATTCTTGCCAATGCATGGCCCTAGGACTGCTCATGTATCTGCTCAATCTATTGACTACATAGGCTATGTCTAGTCTTGTACAATTCATTAAGTATATTAGACTGCCTATCACCCTAGAGTATTCTACTTGAGACACACTCTCTCCTTTATTGTTGGATAAGTATAGAGTTACATCTACCGGTGTTCTGCTATACTAGAATTATCCTTATTAAACTTCCCAAGAATATTGTCAACATAATGTGACTGACTTAGAATGAGTCCTTCTAATGTTCTTTTGCTTTTTATTCCCAGAATTACATTAGTAAGTCCCATATCTTTATATTAAACCAGCCAGGTTCAGCGTGTTCTTGGTAAGTACAAGTAAATGTTATCTTCCTGCCAGCAATAGCTGTCTCATCTACCCTTCAACTTTGGCTAGCATCCAGTTCCCTTATCTTTAATAGCACACACACACTTATCCATTCATTGATTTTGAATCCATGTGACATCATAACATTATCAAATTTCTCGTATATGGTTTTGGTGTTTTAATTAAACGCAAGTTTACCCAGTTCTGAGCTTTCTATTTTGCTTGTCCCCATAGTAAGCCTTTGACTACTCCATGTAGAATTTCCTTCTCTAGTCTCATTAAGAAGGGTTTGTTTCACATCCATCACAGTGTACTTCAGTTTCTCAATCGGCCTGATTACGACACCATCCTTATAGAATTTATTCTTGTTACAGGAGAATAGGTGTTAAAATAATCCAGGCCCTCTTGAAAACTTGCTTTGTACACAAGTCTTGCTTTGTACTTGTCAATTGATCCATCTACTTTCCTTTTCCTCTTGAAAACCCACTTGGAACTCAAAAGTTTACAACTGAAGTGAAGATCCACACTAGTTTCGAAGTATGGTTATGTAGCATGATTCAGTTTCCACTAATGTGGTTTTCTTTCACATGGAGACCTACGTAAAGAGTTCACTGCCTCTTTATAAGTTTGAGGTTCCCCTTCGAGCATGTAAGTCATAAAATCTGGACCAAAAGATTTTTCTACCCTTGCTCTCTTATTGCTTTTGGGTTCAACCTCACCATTATCATTTTCATCTTGACTATTTCATTAATAGTCTCAAATGCTCATTTTGATGAATTTGGCTCTTTGGATTTGTGATATCTTCAAGTAGTACATTTCACATGACCTCCATTATCATGTTATATGAATATCTTTGGGATATTTGACTCATGAACAAAGAAATGGAGTAAAGCAGCATTGTTTATGTGCATAACCCATGAAGATACAATCAATAGTTTTGGAATCTATTTTTACCTTTTTAGGTAGAGGCATCACTTTAGCCAAAACATCAAACCTCATAAGTATTTGTGGGGATGACTTTATTCCTTTCCATAACTCATATGGAGTCTTTTTTGCTTTCTTTTTAGGTACCTTATTCAAAAGGTAATTAGCAAATAAAATGGCTTCTCCCACATGTTTTGTGGTAGACCAGAACTTATTAGCATTGCATTAGTAATTTCTTTAGAGTCGATTTTTTAAACTCAAAGCACTCCATTGGATTGAAGGGCGAATAAGGTGTTGTGGTTTCATGTATAAATCCCATGTTAAGCACAAAGAAATTAAGCAAATGGCGATTCATACTCACCACCTCGATCACTTCTCAACACTTTAATTTTCTTGTTCAGTTGATTCTCAACTTTATTTTTGTAGGGAACAAATTTCTCTATCCCCTCATCTTTACTTCTGAGTAAGTACACAATACAGTATTTAGTGCTATCATCCACAAAGGTAATAAAATATTTATTACCTCATACCATTTTAATACAAGCTTCAAATCATATATCATTATGGATTAAGTCAAAGGTTCAAGTGTGTTCTTCAACACTTTGAAAAGGATGACTCGTCGCTTTTGGTCTCCTCAAACATGTTTCCTTTGCCAATTTTATGTTTCTAGATCAATTTGAAAGTTGGTATGATTTAAGAATTGACTACGCAATGTATCATAATTACCATGTCCTAATCTACTATGTCATAGATTAGATGACTCAAGAATATGCTGCATAACTAGCTTTATTCATTTATGACTTAATGATAGTCATTACATTAAGCTTCCACATACCGCCACTCATATATCCTTTTCCTACATACATTCCGCTCTTTGATCGAATAAATTTATCTGACTCAAACACCAACAAAATCTAATGACCATCGCAAAGAAATGTACACTGCTAATTTAAGTGATTTCAAGTACATATAAGACATTCATTGCCTTTCCATGAGTCATCTTCAAGACCACCTGGCCTTGCCCTTTTGATATCCGATGTGGCAGAAGCTCTATGAACACTTTTTCTCCAATCTCAATTGGTTCAAAGGTGGAGAACATCTTCTTGTCATAACACACATGACGAGTAGCACCAGTGTCAATCCACCATTCCTTGGGGTTAAGCCCCACCAAATTCACCTTAGAAATTACTACTGTGAGGTCGATGTCAAACACATCTTTGGCGATACCATCAACCACATCAGCTTCCTTGGGTTTGTTCCTCTTTGGCAGTCTACAATTAAAAGACTTGTGACCTTGCTTCCCACAGTTGAAGCATTTCCCTTGGAACTTTTGCTTCTTGGAGACCCCTTCTTTAAGTCCCAACTTAGAGCTCCTTCCTTTGTTGTGTTGCTTTTTCTTGAATCTTTGACCATGTTCCACAAAGGCCCGCCACTGGTGAAGTGTGTGCCTTTCTTTCGTACGCTCGTTATCTTCTTAAATGCGAAGCCTAACAACTAGGTCCTCCATGCTCATTTCCTTTCGCTTGTGCTTGAGGTAATTCTTGAAGTTCTATGTCGGGGCAATTTCTCAAGCCTGGGCAATCTTAAGTCTCTGGCTGCTTTTTACTGTGGACTTCTTCAATTTTAGAGCCTTCCCTTGTGTCAATGATACCCTTTGACTCTCATTCCCAAGTTCCAACACCTCGATTCGGGATATCTCACCAAACCTATCAGTCTTTGTAATGTGGAGTACGAAATCTTTACAAAGACCATGACAAATGTATCTACTCGACATAATGCACGGGTGGCACCAAACCATACTAGTTTTAACTCAGTGGATGATTATAGATAATGTGATCATTTATCAAGAGGTTCTCCATTCTATGCTCCATAAACAATCAGGAACAGGAATAATGATAATTAAGATCGACTTTGAGAAATCGAATGACCGTTTGTCCAAGGGTTTATTAGGGAAACCGTAACATTGTTGGGATTGCCCCTCATTGGGTTCACAATTTTATGAGCTGTATAGAAACCCCGATCTTATGAGTTTTGACTTTTGTGGAATAGGTGTTAACCTTTGAATATTCCTTTGTAGAAATATGTTTACTCTATTAACTAAATAGTAGACACGATGTCCTTCAACTGTTCTATCATTTGTGGAGAGGATGACATAAGTCACATAGGAATCTTCTTAACATTTTTTAGTTCTCACTTTTATGTTCAAGTTAGCTACGAACACGCTGGGCTCTGCCTGTAGAAGAGTTTAATAGAATTCGCCCCTATTCAATTCCCTTGAAGCGACCCTACTTTTACTCTTACATAGGTGATCTCCTAAGAGTACTAGCCCCGTGAGCTGCGAAATTTCAACTCTATCCAAAATTCGTATCATGAAAATTTTCAAATGTATTATAATATTTAGCTTTTTATTTTCTAATACGTCAGACTAATTCATTAAAATAGTTAATAAGAAAATCCGCTTTGTAAACCATTTTCTTGAAATTAAGTTAATGAAAAACAAATTTAAAATATGTTTAAATGGAGGTTACTATTCATTTTTTACCATTTGATTTTTTGTCTTGATTTTGCTATCGCTTACACTTTTTTTCCACTTATAATTTGGTTTTGCTTTACACTTTTTGAATTCCTAATAATTGAAACAAGGAAAATAAAAGACATAATCAAGTTTCATTTATATATAAAATGTTGAAAATAGTGAATCTATTTTTTGTTTTCAAAATTTGTTTTCGCTTTATTCTTGCAATTCAAACGCTTTTCCCTTGCTTAAAAGCTAATGCAGTAAAACATAAAATTTTCTACCTACTAAACAGGGCCTTAGTTTACTCTTTTCTGACTCTCAATTGTATAGAAATCATTAAAAGCATAACTTAACCTTCATTTTCCAAACATCACTATTTCATCATAAGAACAAAAAAGGAATATTCCCCTACAGCGACAAGTGTGAAAACCCGAAAATTCAATTTTTCTCGAAAAAGGGTAACCCAGAATTTCGGTTGAAAATCGAAATTCTCTAGATCTCGATGATTTAAACGGACACACTGCTAAATTCGCCTCAAGGAATCTATACGACTTTAAAAGTTTCACAAATTACGGTATTAATCTAATATTTTACAATTTTCGCGATAAATCGTCACGCTTCGTAGAAGAGATTTTTAATAAAATCCTAGATCAAAGAAATGGCTTGGGTTAAGTTCATTTAAAAATAGTTGAACCGAAAAGAATAAATCATTTTTAAAACTGAATTTAACGAAATAATATGAACTATGGTTAAAATAATAATATAATAATAATAATAATAATAATAATATCATTATTATTATTATTATTATTATAATAATAAAATGGAAAAAATCAAAAAGGGGGGAGAGGGCGCAGAGGAGAGAGCGGAGTAGAGAGAATTTATTTTATTTTTCTTTTCTTCGCTTTTTTCTTAGATCTATGAAACTTAATTACGTGCTCTCATCGGATCAAGACAAAGTTGGATTCACGACGAGAGCCACGCTGCATACTAAAAATCTCGAGTTTTGTCAAACTCCACGAGGTAGAGAATTTTCCTACTTGTGTTATTTCTAACCTAAAGGTTATTTAATGGTTTGGAATTGACTTAGAGGTCATGAAAGACCATAAATTTCAGTCCTCAAATTTTTGGACTGAGTGTAAGAATTTTAGGGACTATTTTTAGACAAATCTCATGAATTTCGACCTGTTTTCGACAATTGGCTTAATTTTCGACCGTTTTTTGCATAAATATGACATAATTTTCTGGATTATTTCTACGTAGTCCCGCATCGTGTCGAGGTTTGGTTTTGCTCCTAAGACTGATGTCTTCTGGTTTTGTGGTGTGTTTTGGTATCACAATATTCTGATGAATCGTGAAGGATCTTTCAGAGGTCCCTTGTTTTATATGGGTTCGAGATTTGGGCCATTTTGTGTGTTATTACTAGAAAATGAATAACGTGAATAGTAACATGAATAGTACATGAATAGTAACGAGAATACTGACACGAAATTATTTTTTTTGTGAAAATGTATATGGTTGAGTGATTCAAAATGAATTGATCGTGTTTGTT
The DNA here is from genome assembly GCA_016808115.1 of Tetrastigma voinierianum. Lineage (NCBI taxonomy): Eukaryota > Viridiplantae > Streptophyta > Magnoliopsida > Vitales > Vitaceae > Tetrastigma > Tetrastigma voinierianum. Next base: position 114,217 of record JAEQBH010003380.1, on the reverse strand, counting down.
AATTAGCCCATGTGAGCTAATTATAGCGTAATTGATTGTGAATTTGTATAACATGTTTTATGTGATTTAATTATGTTAATATATATGTATGTGAATATATTAGCATTTAATGTGTCGAATTGGCATCATGCATTCATATGCACTAAAGTAACTTCAGAAATTAGACATGAGCGCATACAGATCGATATCAGGTTAGGTGTTTGATGATGTGTCGTGAGTACACTATTGCGGGATCAACACCACCACAAGGGTCCTCAATACTAAACTTATAGCTTATATATATGACTACAAATAAAGGGTCCTCAATCAGATAATATATTCACAAGCCATATATCATAATTTTCATATCTCTCGTAGGAGTGCAAAACAGAAATCTTGTACAAAGGGTACTCGTAGGTACATTAGAGAGCTGAATGGAGATATGCCTTAGCATCATAGTTGTTTACTTTTATTTTCTTATACTTCATTGTTCATATACTTATCATATAAATGTTTGCTCTCAGATAGACCTAAATAATGAATGAGAGGGACACAACACAACAGACTGGGCGATGACACTAAGATAAATGCAGATGTTGAAATACAATACGCCGCCCCACATCGTAAGATCGTGAAGACTAGCAGGAGTGCCATAACACCGACACAGAGACGTGCCTCGCCCACGTAATATGTCGTAGCACTAGCAGAGGCCGTAACATCAATAAAGAGTGCCAAGCACTAATCGAGATGCTTTTCAAAACACAAGTGTTGTAGCACTATCAGGAGTGTTGTAGCACTGATCAGAGGTGCCTATTCATTCGCTATTCGGTCTTAGGTAGACATACAATTATATACATTATTGAGCTTATTATATTGTTCTTAATCACATTAGCAATTAAGGGCCAAGAGATAATCGCTTCGCCAAGGCGGCGAGGTTCATAACATTTTTTATATAACTTTTATATTTATACAAACCATTTCATTCACTTATTATGATCCTCATTAATCCAATGGATGACCGCTAAAATTAACGGAAGAGAGAAAACAAAACGGAATTTGCCGATACGCCTAGGCGAAGCAATGCTATACCTAGGCGGATCCGAATGTTCAGAAACTTAGGCCTCAGGTTCGCCTAGGTGTGGGAACCCACGCCTAGGCGGGTACCTACGCTTAGGCGAGCACTCCTATGCCTAGGCATAGAGCGTCGGATTTTCCAGAAATGGTCAGTTTCCCCTTTTGCACCAGAAATTTTCAAATCAAAATCAAAGCCAAACAAAACAACTCCCAAATCTGGCTTAAGTCAACCCAAAATACATATAAGGGAAGAATTCAGACTTCTCATAACACAACCCTAAACAAAGAGGAATTTATGAGAATTTCCATACCAAAGTTCCATACTTATAGTTTCCATACATATGGGTTCCATACCTTGATCTTCAAAGACTTGAACCAAACTTCTTCTTTTCTTCCCTTTGCTTGAACCAAAACAATGGATTGCACAAAAGCCAAATGATCTCCTCTTCACCTTCACTGTAAATGCCCTAACCTAAACCAAACAAAAATGGGAAATTCCTTTTCTTAGAAGGCCATGTTTGGCTTTATCTCAATTTTGGCTTAATTTCTCCTTTTTACTTATTAGTCATTCCACTTCATTCTATTTGAAATTCAACTTATCCAATTCCTACAATAACATATCATCTTCTTGTGTTATGACCTTTGGGTCCTCATTTTACAAATTACCAATTTAACCTTGACTCTTATATTAATTTCGGTTTTTATCATTTTTTACTCTTAGCACTTAAATTTTTGAAAAATGCTAATTTTACTTATATTATACCCTAATCATGTAATAACTACTAGGGTATAATTTGGGCTGTTACTGATTGTATCCAAGTTCTTACAATTTAGTTGTCCCTTTAAACCTAGATCTTGGGATCTCCAGTTAGCTAGGTTGGGTATCCATTATATCGACTTCTTCTTTGATGACTTTTCAACCAACTCTCTATTTAACCCTTTGGTTAGCGAATCCGCAATATTATCCTTAGATTTTACATAATCTATAGAGATAACCCCAGTTGAGAGTAGTTGTCTAATGGTATTGTGTCCATGACGAATATGTCTAGACTTACCATTATATATACAATTGTGTGCTCTACCAATAACAGATTGACTATCACAGTGTATGTAAATATTGGATGCACAAGCTTTGGCAATCTTGGTCTATCCTCTAAGAAATGGCATAACCATTCAGTCTCTTCCCCACATTTGTCTAGTGCTATAAACTCAGATTTCATTGTAGATCTAGCAATAACCGTTTGTTTTGAGGATTTCCATTCGACTGGTCCACTTCTTATTGTAAACACATAAACTACTATGGATTCGAGTCTTTAACATTGATATCCACCGCATCACTATATCCGTCGCGTCAGCGAGGTATCTTCAGATAGTGCAACCCAATCACGAGTAAAACATAAGTATTTTAAAACCCTTGCAATTCCTTGTTAATGCATGCCCTAGGACTGCTCATGTATCTGCTCAATCTATTGACTGCATAGGCTATGTCTGGTCTTATACAACTCATTAAGTACATTAGACGGCCTATCACCCTAGAGTATTCTATTTGAGACACACTCTCTCCTTTATTGTTGGATAAGTATAGAGTTACATCTACCGGTGTTCTGCCATACCAAAGTTATCCTTATTAAACTTCCTAAGAATATTGTCAACATAATATGACTGACTTAGAATGAGTCCTTCTAATGTTCTTTGCTTTTATTCCAACACTACACTCAAGAAGTCCCATGTCTTTCTATGTCAAACTCAGTTCAACGTATTCTGTAGGATACAATCATCTTATCATCACTACTCGAACAATAAGCATGTCATCTACATACAATCATTGACAATGACATATCCAAGTTCCGTATCTTTGACATACACACACTTGTCACATTCATTGATTTTGAATCCATGTGACATCATAACATTGTCAAATTTCTCATGCCATTGTTTTGGTGTTTGCCTTAATCCATATAAAGATTTCACCAGTTCACGAACTTTCTTTTCTTGTCCCATAGTAGAACCCCCTTAGGCTACTCCATGTAGATTTCTTCCTCTAAATCTCCATTAAGAAAGGTTGTTTTCACATCCATCTGATGTACTTCAAGGTTTCTCAATGTGGCAATTGCCAACACCATCCTTATAGAATTTATTCTTGTTACAGGAGAATAGGTGTTAAAATAATCTAGGCCCTCAGTTTTTTTGTAGCTTTTGATCACAAGTCTTGCTTTGTACTTGTCAATTGATCAATCTACTTTCCTTTTCCTCTTGAAAACCCACTTGGAACTCAAAAGTTTACAACCTAGTGGAAGATCCACTAGTTTCCAAGTATGGTTATGTAGTATGGATTCAATTTCACTATTAATGGTTTCTTTCCACATAAGACCCTCTGTAGAGTTCACTGCCTCTTTATAAGTTTGAGGTTCCCTTCTCGAGTTTTACGTAAGTCGTAAAACTGACCAAAAAAAGATTTTTCTTCCCTTGCTCTCTTATTGCGTTTGGGTTCAACCTCACCATTATCATTTTCATCTTGACTATTTTCATTAATAGTCTCAAATGCTCGTTTTGATGAATTTGGCTCTACTTTGGATTTACACGGAAATACATCTTCAAAGAATGATGCATTCCTTGACTCCATTATCGTGTTCTTATGAATATCCGAGATATTTGACTCATGAACAAGAAATTGATAAGCAACACTGTTATGTGCATAACCCATGAAGATACAATCAATAGTTTTAGATCCTATTTTCACCTTTTTAGGTAGAGGAACTGCCACTTTAGCCAAACATCCCCACACTCGCAAGTATTTGTAGGATGGCTTTATTCCTTTCCATAACTCATATGGAGCCTTTTTTGCTTTCTTTTTAGGTTCCTTATTCAAAAGGTAATTAGCAGATAAAATGGCTTCTCCCACATGTTTTCAGGGTGTACTGTAACTTAGTATCAGACTATCATTTCTTTGCAGTGCGATTCACGGCTCCGCTACTCGTGATCGAGGCTAATGGTCAAGGTACAGGTTTCAATCCCATGTCGAGCACAAAATTCAACAAATGGCGATTCATATCACCAATTCGATCACTTTTAGCACTTTAATTTTCTTGTCAGAGGTGATTCAACTTTGTTTTATAGAGAACAAATTTCTCTGTCAGCCTATCCTTACTTTTGAAAGTACACATAACAAAGATTTCAGCACATCCACAAAGGTAATAAAAAATTTATTACCACCTTTGTTTGTACAAGTTTCAAATCACATATATCATTATGGATTAAGTTAAGAGGTTCAGTGTGTCTTTCAACACTTTGAAAAGATGACTTTCGGCCGCTACAAAGATCAATTTGGAAAGTTGGTATATGATTTGCTAATTAATTTACGCAATGTATCATATCTCACATGTCCCACCTACCATGCCATAGATTAGATGTGACTAAGAATATAAGTTGTAAGAACTGTAGCTTTATTCATTTATGACTTAATGATAGTCATTACATTAAGCTTCCAAATACAGCCACTCATATATCCTTTTCCTACATACATTCCGCTCTTTGATAGAACAAATTTATCTGACTCAAACACCAACAAAAATCCATGACCATTCAGCAAAGAACCAGACACCAAGTTTTTGTAGATTTCAGGTACATATAAGACATTTGTCAAAGTCAGCTCTTTCCCATGAGTCATCTTCAAGACCACTTTGCCTTGCCCTTTGATATCCGATGTGGCAGAGTTCCCCATGAACACTTTTCTCCAGTCTCAATTGGTTCAAAGGTGGAGAATGATCTTCACATAATACACACATGACTCCAGTAGCACCCGTGTCAATCCACCATTCCTCGGGTTAAGCCCTGCACTAAATTCACCTTTAAATTATCACGTGAGGTCGATGTCAAACACATCTTTGGTGATACCATCAACCACATCAGCCTTTGGCTCACGCCTTCGCATTTACACCAGAAGACTTTGACCTTGCTTCACGCCTGAAGCATTCCCTTGAACTTTACTTTTGAGACCCTCCTTTAGGTCCCAACTAGGAGCCCTTCCCTTTGTTGTAGCCGCTTGAACTTGACCATGTTCCACAAGTTCGTCACTTCTAGTGAAGGTGCCCTTTCTTATCACCTTCCGTTATCTTCTTCAATGCGGCCTAACAACTAGGTCCTCCATGTCATTCCTCGCCAGGCTTGAGGTAATCTCAAGTCTCATGCTTCCGTGGTAATTTCAATAACGACTGCCACTTGGAAGCTTTCACCCAGTACCATATCCTCAGCATGTTTTTCATGGATGATCACTTGAAGTTCTTGGACTTGACTAGCCACAGTCTTGGAATCTACAATTTTGAAGTCTAGGAATCGGCCCATGATGAATTTCTTAGACCTAGCATGCTCGATTTTATACTTATGATCTAGAGATTCTCATAGCTCATTTGCTGAACTCTTAGTATAATAAACATTGTACAAAGTATCAGTTAACCCATTCAAGACATAATTTCTACAGAGAAAGTTTGAATGCTTCCAAGCTTCTATAGCACTGATGACTTGGATATCGTGCTCATCTTCCTTGAGCTACGAAGCATCTTCAGTCAAGAATCTCACAAGATTCAAGGTGGTCAGATAAAATCAAGGATTGAAATTTTCTGATATATCTACTGATATATCGGGCGAGACGCCGATATATCGCGATATATCGGATATTGGTTAATCAACGATTTTTACGCGTAAAATCGCTTATGTGAAAAAAAAATCAGAAAAATCTTTAGAAATATCGACGATATTCTCGAAATATCGATTCCACTAAACATTTACCTGTAAATGTCGACGCTTAGAGACACTGAATTTTTTGTTTTTTCCTCGAGATATCACGATGATCGGAATATCGACGATATATCGGCGATATTTTCGATATATCTGCGATATATCTCCCAGTCGCTTGTGTATTTGATTTGTCGTGCGCAAATCCGACTGGCCCGTATCAACCTCTTTCAAACTACTTAGTTTGATCGACCGATACTTACTTGAATCGTTTGATCCAACGGCCCAGATTTCACCCCTGGATTTAAAATGTGATCCAATCACGATTTTGATCCAACGGCCGTGTTCCGAAGAATCGAGGTCGCTTAAGAGTCCCGGGCTTAGACATTTCAGCTTTTCCTCAGAAGCTTCGCTATTTTGCTAACTTCGGGCTTCGAGCCTGACTTTACACGTTGACCCGATTGGTCGATCCGTGGATATTTACCTTATACCCTTTGACCTTCCGTCTTCTTTACCATCTTATTTTTACAACCTGGCTACGCTTTAGGCTTAGGCTATTCAAATTCTTTAATAATCTGAGTTACAGGCGCTAAAGATCTCGAGCTGCATGGTTTTAAATAAATGAGCTACCGGACTTTATTGAATTGAGCTACTGGCTCTTATCAACTGAAGCTATTAGGCTCTTATTGAACCGAGCTACTGGCTCTTATTAAACCGAAGCCACTGGTTTCATCAACCTGGTTTACTGGGCTCTAACAAACCGAGCTATTGGGCTCTTATTAAATTGAGATATTGGGCTCTTATTGAACTAAGCTACTAGGCTCTTATTGAACTGAGCTACGTGGCTCTTAACAAACTGAGCTACGTGGCTCTTTAATATTCGAGCTCCTGGGTTCTTATTGAGGTCATACACGGCCTTCCTCGAAATACTGGCTCTGGGAAAAATAAGCTCCATAGCTCTTTTGAACTGAGCTACATGGATCCTAGCCTCCGAAAGGTGGCTCTTTTAATATCCAAAGTCTCCGGTTCTTATTGAGGCCGAGCTACGCCTTCGAGCTACTAGTCTCTCTTAAAACTAGTCTATAAATTTTCGAATCGAGCTACATGGTTCTTCTGACTCGAGCTACGGGCTCTTTAATATCCGAGCTGGTTATTCCTTCCTAGAAAGTGCCAGCAGTTTTAATGCCGGTTCATGGAGAATCGTACGCATCGCGTGACTTCCCAAGGTGTCCAAGCTTTATAGATAACCGCCTTCCTGAGGGCAAGTGTAAGTGTTATACGCCGCTCCCGCTTTCCTTCCCCGCTCTCGCCAACGCCGCAGTTCAAACATGGTGAAGATCTGTGGTTTGATTGTTACCGCGGAGTCTCGTTTAGTGGCCGCAGTCGATGTTTGGTTTCGTTTGTTATGCCATTTGTTTGGAGTTGTGTTGTTCCATACCTCTACCATTTCCGCTGAGTTATGTTGTTCCCTAGTCTCCGCCATTTGATGTGGAGCTCGTCGTGGAACACTAGAGGGAGCTAAAGGTGGTTTAGAGGGAATGCTTCAAGTCCCGCTTCTTATGTTATACTCTCTCCTCCTTTCTTTTCCAGCCTTCCTTTCTCCCTTGTGGTTTTCACTCGAGTGGTTGCTCGTTGATTGCAATTTTCTCGAGATGTAGAGAAATGGGCTTAGCTTTATCAGAATATTACATGAGAAAGTTTTGGCTTACTGATTGTAATTTTCCTCGGGAATAACCTGTAATTTCTTAAATAAAAGTACAATCTTTCGAAACACGTATACCGTTTGATGTTTCATGTAACCTTCCAGGCTCTTCCAGCCCTGGATTTCCTCGATAAACCGAGATCCCCGGTTCTTCTTTATGATTTACTTAGGTGAGTAGGCAGTGTCGAAAATAAACACAAAACTGGGTATTCAATGAGTAGAACCGCGGCGCTTTATTAATAGATACAATATGAGGTTTATGGGTAAAACCGCTCTGAGGTGCTCTGCATTCCAAGAGTGATGCAAGGTCTTTCCCTCTTCCTGCTTGAAGCTCATAGCTTTGTCGCCTGATTTTCCATTTGATACGATATATGGTCCTCTCCTGGGCTGGGTCCCCAATTTCCCGTGGAGTGGGCCTTTCCATCGTGGGCAGGAGTTTTTTGAGAAGCAGTCGCCAAAGCTTAAAACTATTAGGCTGACCTTTCGAATACAGTACCTTGTCAGTTAATCCCTGCGCTTCAAAGCTTGCCTCGCTCCCCTCCCAAGAGATCATGGGTTTGCCGAGAGACTCCCGATCGTGGTCGACGTTTCAGAACCCTAATCTCTAGGTGACTTGCCCAACCTCGATAGTGGCTACCACCCTGCTCCAATGCTAAGGCGAACGGTTTCTTGACTTGCGCACTGTCAGAATTTATACGCCTATTAATACCTCGAGGAGGTATTCTACCCATTTTCCCTTTAGGTTTTCCAGCTATTCTTCAATGCTGCCTTGGGAGTCCTTATAGTGACTTTTGCTTATTCATTAGATTGCAGATGAGTTGGGGACAAATAGTAATTCTTGATTCTGAGCTCGGTGCAAAAGTTTTTGAATTTCAGGTTGTCGAACTGCTTTCCATTATCAGATACCAATGCTTTTGGGATTCCGAACCTGCATATTATGGAACGCCAAACGGTTACGACCTTTGCCTATGATTGCTGCGATGGCTCCTCGCCTCTTCCCACTTTCGTGGCAGTCCACCCCTACAATGGTGAATTCAGACCGGCCCTCCCAATGGGTAGGGGGTCTCAGTATGTTTAAACCCCACTACCAAAAGGCCAGGCTTATGATCGAGGGGCTCGCGGCTTGATGGGAGGTAGAGATCTCGCATGCTCTTGACGGATTTTGCAATTTTTGACCGGGGCCCGTGGCGTCCCAAGATCGTGGCCAATAGTACCTTTGCCTTAGGGTTTTTCCCCGCTGCATCCGAGCTCCACGTGGTTGCTACGCACGCCTTCGCACCTCTAAGTACGTAGTTGGCATCTTCATTTCCTACGCGCTTGAGGAGGGTGCGTAAAACCTCATTTATAAAGGGTCCCCTACAAAAGTGCGACCTAGTCGACCTTTGCTCTCTTATTTGAGATGCCTTCGGATTGTTTGGCAAATGTCTGCGAATAAGAACCTGCATGGGGTCCATCCAAATTTACCACCATCACTGGGAAAATTTCTTCGTTGTTGATGTTTATTGAGGGCTCCAGGAGGTGCTCAAGTGGTAACCGCCTATCTAGGTCTTCCTGCGGTTTCTAGTTTATGTAATATTTGCTTCATTGGGTGTTCTATCATAATCTCGATGGTGTGAGCTTAGAAGTATGGTCGAAGTCTTCTGGCGGTGGTCACCAATGCTAGAACTAGCTTTTCCATTTTCGGATACCTTTCCTCTGCTCCTCTCAAATCTCGGCTTCCGTAATAGACCGGTTGCTGCGCTCTATCCCGCTCTCTGACCAAGGCGGCATTAGTCGAGAAATCAAAACAAATTAAGTAGAAGGTATGAGTTCCCCTTCGAAGGGGCTTACTTACTGTGGGGAGCTTGGCGTAGATTTTTAGCGTTTAAGAACGCCTTCACAAGTAAGTATCCTGCTGGAAGGCCTTTTCGTAATCCTGAAAGCATGGTCATACTTGTCAATGATCTGGACACAAAGTGACTCAACGTAGCTATTCTCCCGATCAGGCGTTGAATTTCTTTAGTGTTCGAGGGTGGTTGTATGTCGAGCATGGCTTTTATCTTGTCTGGATTTGCCTTTATTCCACGGCTGTTGACTATGAAACCTAAGAACTTCGAGGAGAGATTCGCGCACACTCGTTAGGTTTAACTCGCTATAGTCCTTCAGACCCGGAACGATTCAATCCAGTGGCCCACGTGGAGCTCTGGCCGACTAACTTTTCACCAAAGATGTCGTCTATATACTTCCGTGATGCTGCTCCAACTGCTTTTTGGAACATTCTATTTACCAACTTTGATAGGTGGTAACGCTCCAAAAATACTCCCTCGTGAGAATTTTTTTAATTTTATTATATATTCAGGGTATAAATTGAGCCAACTTGGGTATTTTCCGGGAATTGTTAAATGAATGTTGATTAAATAATTATATGGCTAAAAGCCAAATGCAAATATTATATGCTAAATAAGAATTGATCGAACTCGGAAATTTACCCTAGAGTGAAAGTGGCAAAATGGGAATTTGTAAATAAGGACTCAAGGGTCATTTGAGATAAAGAATAAAGGTCTAAGAGTGAATATAGAATTTAGTAAGAAATAAGAGAAAATATGGGACAAGCTAGCATTTATGAGAACTTAAGTCAAAAGAATGCATTTTGAGTCAAACATGGCCTTAAGAGAATGAGTGTTTTAAGACCAAAAGTGGTCTAAGAGGAGCTCATTTGAGCAATCCCGTTTTTGAGAAAAATGGAGAGAGATAGGGTATTTGAATGGGGAGATTTGTGAATTACTCCATGAAAATCAAAGCCTAAAGTGATCAAAAACAAGAAGAAAGCTTGGCATTGAAGATTGGAAGAGATTTGAGGTAAGAAATAAACCCAAACCCCTTTGTTCTTATGCTTGAGTTGGGGAAAACCCCAAATGTGGATAAGAAGAGTTTTTTTTTGGTTGTAAATGAGTTTTGGGATTGTGTTGAGGTTGTTTTGTATTGTTGGTTGGGATTGGTTTGGTGTAGTGTTTGTAAAAAGGGAAAATGTTGAGTTTTCAAAGGAAATGATGTCAAAATTTTGTAAAAACCCATGTTCTTGTTTTGGCTATAGATTAAGTTATAATCATCCAATTGAAGTGATTCCAATTGTTAAGAACCATTAGAGATAGGGCTACAATTTATAGAAGGTACCATGAGCAAATTGTAGCTCTAAGGCTCCCAAATACGGGCTTAAAGGTGAGCTCGGGTAGCTCACTGGTTATGCTCTGTTTTAGGTATTGTTATAGTGCTTTGGCCATAAGTTGAGTTTCACTCATCCAAATTGAGTGATTCAAAATTATGGGTAAAATATACTTCTAGGGAAATAATTTACTTGAAGGAAGTGTATGAAAATTGTAACCCCAAAGTGACCATAAATTTGTCAAAGTGGAGCTATGTGAAAGAGCAAATAATTTTTCTTTTACCAGTGGGTAGTCACGGATGTAAAATCATGATAGCAGGAGTTTTGGTGATCCAAATTTGGATATTCCAGTTGGAGAATAAACCTTAGAACTATAACAAATGAGTAAGGAACCATTACCAAATTATAGGGTTAAGCCCCACGGTAGTAATACTTGTTAGGTAGCAGAACAGAGGCTGGGCATACTAACAGTTTGGCATTAAAAATCTTGTAACTTGAGTTTGGGTGCTCCAAATGAGAGATGATTCCAAAGTTCTACTAAAATAAGACTCATAGAGATATAATTTACTGACTTGAAGTAAATATGAGCAAAATACTTGGCTCATGTAGCTCCCTAGAAAATTTGCAAGCGAAGATGTCAGTGGACATAAACCACGACCAGAAAGCACTGAATAACTTACTAATATGTGATTGTCTGTTGTATTTGAATAAGGAAATTTGGCGGAGAAAAACCGCATTAATTCGAAGATTAGAATTGGAATCAAAGCGACGATTTTGGTTTGTTCTATCTTCTCCTATTCTCGTTTCAAGATTTGAACTATTTGTTCTAAATGCATAAGAAAAGCATATTGAATTGTTTTAATTGATTTGAGAAAAGTGTTGTGAAATGTTTGCATATGAAAATTACATGATTATTGAAAATGAACTGTTTATACAAATGTACGTATTATATTATTTTGAAAATGAAAATGTACGTATTATATTGCTATAAAGGATTTGAATGCCCTTAATATAATGTTAACCGTTTATTTCGCATTAAGGATAGATTGGTATACCAATAGGAGTCAAAATAGCAGTACTGCGAATGATTGTATTGATGTGTCACTCCGATCAGCAGCCTAGTGGGACCGTATCGATAGTGTTCACTAATTGATTTTTAATAACTAGTCAGCAACCTAGTGGGACCGTATTGTATTATAAAACCATTTTTATACCGGCCTGCAGCCCAGCGGGATCGTGCTGGTGATTCTGATATCCTTTATACCGAAAACATAGGTTAAATTCGTTAAGGGCAGAACTGAATTGAATTGTAGAATTGAAATGAACTTGTGAGCATAATTGAATTGATTTGAGATTGTGAAATATTGGAATTGAAAAGCATGTTTGCCAATTGAAATGAAAAGAGCATTGTGAAATGCATGATTTGATTAATGCATGATTTATTGAATATGAAAGTGTATATTTGGGATGATCAATGAACTATAAATGATTGTATATAAACAATATATCATATTGTATTGACATTGATCATCAGATTGAAAGTTTTGAATTGTTAAAATTCACGTGATTTGAATTAAGCGGCGAAGAATGGATTTGTATAGAACCAACTAGCGTAGAAATACTTAGCATATTATTTTTACGGTAATGCGGTGTAGAAGTGATAGATAGTGATTGAAAGCGGACCCAAAATCGAGGAGCGTCGAGTCATAAATAAGGAATAACGGAGTATGCTCCGACTTGTGCATTCATGTCATGTTTCTTTTTTAACTTTGATATTTTGCAAAAACATTTTGAACTCTAAATATTTATTTTGTAAATCATTTGAAAATGCTTGATATGCCTTTATGGTAATTGTACTTTTGTATGAATGAAATGTAATGGGCTTACCCCTTTAAAAACGTTTCCGCATATTTGAAAAAGATTTATGCAAACTGAATTGTAACGTTACGGCATGTTTTTGATAAATTATTGTTAACCCAAGGATACCTCTCGTTGAGATTTTGATGATAACAAACCAAGGTTATTATTTACTAATGGTTAAATTGAGTTAGTGAGTTGAAATTGATCAAGCATTAAATGAAGATAATATAAGCTAAAGATGACAATGATGGGGAATTTGATTAAGTACTTGGAAATGAAGTTCACTCAAATCAAAGAACTAAGATGACAAGTAACCAAGATTCAGTTCCAGTATGAGTGAAGATTTTGATAAGCAGGAATCTATGTAAGGTGAAATAAGTGGTGCACTTTAGGATATCATCATTCATCATGCATTACCCACAAACTCAGTTTTGTCAAAATTACATATCTTTTGAAAACATGGGTTTAGGCATAAAACTTTAGATTAAATAAATCTAAAAATGAACATTTAAAAAGAAAAAAGTAGCCCAAATTACGTATGAATAGTATCGTATATGTAAATGATCTGAGTATATGAAACCGATCTTAGTATGTAAATAGTAACTTCACAGCAGCTGGTGAATAGTGTCATGAAGCGTGCAGTTTGCACAGTGAGCGATAAAGCTGTGAACATTGTCATGAACAGTAAAACGGCTTGTGAACAGTGCCCAAAAATCCCACTCTATAAATAGAGTGTGGGGGATCATTTGAAAAACTATAAACTTGCTCTCAACCATCTTTTCTCTTGTGTATTAGTTCTCAAACTAAGTTTGTGAGTACATTCATTACATTTGCATACCCCAGAGTGCACCTTTGTGTTCATCAAAGCAGGTTGTATTTGAAAGATCTTAAAAGCTTGAGAGTGTCTCGTTGTGCCTAAGTGAGAAAGCTTCAAGTGTGTATAGCTTGAAGAAATTGCTAGAAGCCAATTGGAGCCAAAATTCAAGTGTAATCAAGCTCGAGTTGGAGCTTGGAACTGAGTGTGCATAGCTTGAAGAGGTGCCATTGGAGCCGTAATCGAGTGTAAGAAGAAGCTTTCAGGTTAGAGCTTGACACTAGTGGAACCCTCATCGGTTGAAGGTTGAGGAGAAGTGGAGTAAGAAGCGAGGGTTGTCTTAGAACCACTATAAGTCGGGTTTTGCTTTCTCTATCCTTATCTCTTTAATTTATTGTTATAGCATTTAAATTAAAGATTTATTGTTATTGTGCGAAAAAGTTCTTGAGAAAACCAATTCACCCCCCACTTGGTTAGGTTGCTTAGTCATATTGAATCTTCAATTATTTTGATAAGGTGATTGGGTGATATTAGAGCAACCCGGACTCGGTTGAACCATGAAGCAGATTCGGGTTAGATAAGAATTCTAGCAATTGTGACGTTCTTAGGCCAAAGGCATCACACGATAACGATTACATTCCACTGTCCGGGGTCACAAATGAGGTCTTCTCTTGGTCGTTAGGGTCCATTATGATCTGATTATAACCCGAAGAGCGTAATGAAAATTTGAGGAGGCCGATGATGGTGTCCTTATGAAATTCGATCGGGACGGGGAAAGATTATCTTTTCGGGCAAGCCCAATTAACATTGGTAAAGTCAATGCAGAGTTGCCATTTGCCATTTTCCTTCTTGGCGAGAACCACATTACCCAACCAGTCGGGATAATCTACTTCTCGAATAGCTCGGGCTTGGAGGAGTTTGTTGACCTCTTTATTGATCACCTTCTGCCTTTCTGGGGCGAAACTTCTTCTTTTCTGTTTGACGGGTTTGAAGGAGGGGGCAAAATTTAGCTTGTGGGTGATAACTGCTGGGTCAATTCCTCCCATGTCCTCTTTCTTCCAAGCGAATACTTCCACATTTTGCTTTAAGAAGTGGATGAGGAGGTCTTTGATGTCCTCGGCTAAATTGGATCCGATGTAAGCGAGGTGTTCTGGCTGGTCGTCAAGTTGTACTAGTTCCAGCTCTTCTGAGGGCATAGGTCAGGTGTTTAATTCATCTCTCATGTCGAGCTCATCCATGTGGATAATGTCAGCTTCTTTCAGTTTCATTGTCACCAAGTAGCACTCCCTGGCTACCCGTTGGTCTCCTCGAACCATTCCTACTCCATTCTCCGTAGGGAATTTGACAACCATATGATAGGCGGAAGGGACGGCCCTTATGGCATTAAGAGAAGGTCTGCCCAGTAACATGTTGTATGTCGATGGGGCATCCACTATGAGGAATTTTATCGGCGTTGTGACCTGGTGTGGGGGGTCTCTCAAAGTGGTGCTAATTTTGTCACCCAGGCCAGGGGTAGCACTTTCTCAGAATCTGATAAGTGGGCGTTGTAGTTGAGCTTCTCCCTTTCGATGCCCATTTTGTCAAACACTGATGCGAAGATGATGTCGGCCGAACTCCATTCTCCGTAAGGTTATGGTGGTATCCAACCGAGGGAGCTTGGACACGGCACATTACCTCGATGTCTCCCACGTCGATGTTATGTAGAGTGAGCCTTCTTGGCCATTTAGTTCCATGCGCTGCGAATCGGAAATGCGTGATCTCTCCTTGGGGTGTTAATGTTGGTAGAGTGGTGACGAGGTGGTGGAGAAGGTGCTTGGTTCCGATCTTTTGGAGCCACGTAACGGCGGAGATGTCCACGTCGGATTAGGGATTCGATTTCTTTCTTCAACTAAATACAGTCATTTGTTCGTGCATGATCTGCAGCTGGAACTCGCGGTGCCCAGTTTATGTCTCTTTTTCTTTGGAGTCCGTCTTCATACAGGCGTACGCCTTAAAGCTTCTCATGTTGTACCTCGTATAGGACTTGAGACACACGAAATTTGTCGGGGGTGTTTGTTGAGGTGAATGCCGCGAGTGCAACTCGGGTTAGGAATTGGACCATGAGTCCACTAGCGTTACCTTTTTCTCTTTGGAGATCGTCCTACTGTCTTCTCTGTTCCTCCATGAAGTCATCTCGATCTCTTCGATCTTACGGGGCTTCGGTCCCATTTTTTCTCGTCCTTGATTTTCTTCTTTTATGCAGAAGAGCTTCCCTACTTAGATATAAGGGCCTCCTCATCGTTGATGTATTTTTCTGCTTTTGCGAGCACCTCGGCCATGCTTGCCTGAGGGTTCTTCGAGATGGAGAACATTAGGTCTTTGGACTGTATGCCTAGCCCGTCGATAAAGGCGGTGATGGAAAATTTCTCATCTGGGATGTCTACCTTTAATGACTCCGAGTTGAACCTCTGGACGTAGGACCTCAGATTCTCCTATGGGCCTTGCTTTACGGTTAGCAGGTGGTAGCTCGGCTTCCTGTACGTCCGAGCTGCGATGAAGTGAGATCTGTGGCGATGGAAGCTCTCACGGATGAGATTGAAATTTGGCGGGAGCTGTTGAACCGGGCGATCTTGGAGCCTTTTAGCATGATAACAAAGGCTGCGTTCTTGAGAATCTTGTATCAGGTGCCGCTCCATTTGAATCTTATAGGTGTTGAGGTGGTCTCACGGGATCCTTTGTCGTCGAGGCCTCGATATCTGCGACATCTGAATTTCGCCTTCGGGAGGGAGATAATAGTACCCCCCCGGCCATGAACGAGGATTCCGTTTGCTATACCAGAGCATCCATAGAGACTGGTGCTCGACCTTTTACAGCCTTCTTCATGTGGCTGAGCTCTTGTTGGATTTCCTGGAACCGCTGCTCTCAAGATTGTTCCCCCTTCCCCTGCTGATAAGAGGTTGGCTCATCACCTTCGTCGTTCCTGCCAGGCATCCCCTCATTGCGACCCTCTCCGAGGGGTATGTAGGGATCATGCCCCCTGGGTCCGGCTATTTTCTCCTCCTTCGTCAATGTCTCGGGGGGTGCCGAGGTGTTGTTCCTCTTGTGGAATTGTATTGCGGCCTTCACTGGCCTATTGTGCCTCTTATGGGCGTTGCACTTATCTGGTGAGTTCCGCCAACTCCCTTAGCAGACGCTAATTGACTAGACAGAGTGCCTTCATCTCGTTGCTAGCGGCATGAAGAGCTCTAAGAGCGTCTCCTGGTTGTATGTCGTCAACGTTGTCCTGTTGGTCTTGCGCCCTCCGGGGTTGCCGTGACTCCTGCTCATGTTTCGAGTCGATACCATCAGTCACTGAGAAATCAATTGATTTAGTAAAAGGCGGTCGTTCGCGAGCGGTATAAAGCCCAATGGTGCTGCTTATCAATACTAGAGGATGGAGCTTCTTTGATCGTTGAGTAGGTCGTCGGGTGGATCGTGTACAATGCGCCTGGGTGGTGCGGAGGTGTGCCGGCCGCGTCTCGATGATTAAGTTAGTTTCCTTCGAGAAGAAAAACAGAGATCAACTGTTGATGGTTTGTTATTGCGTACCTTTCTTCGGTGGAATTGCTCGGTATTTATCGTGGGTGATCACGATGACTTTCCTTATTAGACGGTGATATGGCTGCTTCCCAATTGTGTAGGGAATCTCTCTTTCCTTATCGTCAACTGAATATTAAAGAATAATTAGGGAGTCATGATCGTGAGAGATCCTTCCTCCCTCAATCAGTGGAGAGCGGATCATGGAGACTAGCTACTTCCCTTTTATACGTTTCGTTTGGTGGATGGTGGACCATCCATGTTACCTATTTATCTAACGAAGCGGGCTTAGTTCCCAACCGAGGCTCGCGCCTTAGAAGTGATCGGGATGTCTTCATGTTGGGCACTTTGCCCTCGCCCTGTAAAAAGCCTTGTTAGTGGTTTGTCTCTTAAGTCTGCGTTCTGGGCTCATACGCATGTTTTTTAGGCATTATCAGTTAGTATTTGTGTCAACTTATGGTTACCTCATTTAATCCTCTGATGAGTTACTTATTCAAGTAAATTTTAGAAGTAGGGGCTAGGCGTAATATTTGGAAGCAGACAAACGTTGGACCCACTAAACTATCCCTCATAGTTTTAAAATACTAAGTAGTTTTATACATAAAATTAATATATATATATATATATATATATATATATATATATATATATATATATATATATATAAAATCATATATATATATATTTCTAAAATATAAAAGTAGAAGTTATACATATTTAATATTATTTAATTTAATTTATATGTTTATATGTTTTATTATTATTATTTTAAAATTATATTATTTTCATAATTTTTTAAAATTCATTAGTCATTACAAAAATAAATGTGGATATTTGCATTTGTCTAATGGTAAAAAAATTTTAGAAAATGTAAGTAGTTTTATACATAGTTATTATTTTCAAGTGGAAATAGCTGGTTCGGCTCTTATTTTTCCGCTTGCAGGCGATCACTTCAATTTTGGTGAATGTCTCATTCTTTGTCTTTAAAAATTATAGTTAATAGACACCAAATAATCTAAAATTTGCAAATCAAACCCTAATTGCCATACCTCTCTTGAAAAATAACTCAATATAGACATTGATTTCAAAAAAAAAAAAAGAGAAAAAAAGACATTTTTTTTATTTCAGATTAATTTTGGATCAAACCATCATATGCAAATAAAAAGGTGAAATGGTAAAAGGATGATTTTTTTTTTTATTTAACTATATGCATTCCTTTTTACCATATACATCCTTATATCTGATTTTGATTAAAATGTCTAATAAAATCAAAATGAAACCATTTAAATCTTTTATGTTTTGTTATTTGTTTTATAAGATTATTAGAATATTTGTCTTTCACTAGTCTTCTAATTGTTATTAGATTGAATTACTTTTATATAATTAATTATAAAGACTTCTTGTTTAAATTCAAATGTATTCAAAAGAGAGAGCCTGGTAAGAGTGTGAGTTCACCTTTCGAGCAGGTGTGCACTCCAAAGAAGAAACATAGGAGAGAGGTGAGAGAAGAATTCTATGGAGATTGTTATTCCCAGGTGTTTTTCAACAAACTGAGCATAAGGAGGCAAGAGCCACGCAACCGCGCCAAAAAAACCACTCACTACCTTTTCGGAAAGAAAGATTTAAAACCAACCACCAAAGACTTCACAATTCATACGTAGTCATTTAGCTTAGAGCGTAAACGAGGATAATAAATAATTTCACTAAGAAATATATTAAAATATTATATTATCCCAATTTAATAGCGAAACTTTTCAGTCATTTCAAATGATTTATCTATTTTTAATTATCCCATTCCAGTAGCTTTCGATAATAAAATTTAAAATCTTATTTAGTATGTCGTATGTCAGTAATGATGGCGTCGAGTGATGTGTTACCTTTGTCGTCAAAATTTTAATTTTATAATTTTTTTTTAATAAGCGTCATATTTACAATGATCATGAAAATCAAAATTTTAAATTTGAATTTTTTAAATAATATTTGCAACGGTCATAATTACTATGCACTACTTAAGCAAATGTTATTATAGTACTTGTATCATGATTACTACTATCTAAATTTGTTTGTCTATTAATAAAAATTCTTTAATATTTCCGTTGGCGTTGATAATATTCGAACTGCAGTTGAGACGTCTGTTCGTCTTCCGAATCACGTTATTCGATCTTATCTTTCATTTTGCTCTATTTTCATTTCTCTTTCTCTTGTAGTAGGCGTTGCTCCTCGACTGTAGTAGGCGTTGCTCGCCGTGTAGTAGGCGTTCTTAGATTATTAATATTGAGAAAAAATAAAAATAAAAATACATAATATATTATATATTATAACAATTAAATTTGTTCCTAATTGTTTCATAATTTCTCATAATTTGTTTTTTTATTTTTTAGATTAATTCATATCTTTTAGCACATTTTGTACGGTAAATTTTTCTGAATTTCCTATTTTTTTCAAAGTTGTTTGATATTTTTGTTCCTAATTGTTTCATAATTTGTTTTTATATTTTAGGGAGAGAAATGAGGGTGTGGGAAGAAATGAGGGTCATGGGAAATAGATAATGTGAATAATGGTATGGAAAATAGATAGTAAAATGGAAATTTATGGAAATGGATAGTAAAATAATTGCTTTTAGATGGATTTTAGGAAAAAGGTAGTAAAAAATGGTAAAAGGGAGGGGTTCGTAGCCTTTTGGAGATGCTCTTGGGCATTTGATGGCTCGTTTGGGTCTCTCGAGTGGACCTGCTTCTTTAGCCTCCTCTCACAACTTATTAGTAACCATCGGGTGGGCGTGAACCTCCCACAATGGGTGGCTATGTGTGCCATGTGATGTTTGCAGTAGGAAGAGATGGATTTGTGTCATTTCCCCTCCAAAAATCACTTGTCCTTAAGGTGAAAGGTTGAATAAACGCAATTGAATTCATCAAAAGGCTCCCAGTGGCTTCCTTAGAGTCTTTTTTCATCCAGTGTAATGGGACTTGTCTTAGAGGTACTTCATGACTGAATACTATCCGGGTGGCACATAGAGCCATTGGGAATAAGCCAGTTTCTTGTTGAATTTTATGTTGGTAAGTCGCGAGCTTGAACAAGCGTCCCCGCAGGAACAACGAGGATAGAAATGTGAAACACGGGATGGATCACGACTCTTAGGTGGAGGTAACCAGACATGATAAGCAACTTTGCTATCACGCTCCAATCGGATAAGGAGCCATTAATAACGTTTGAAAGCATGGTGCGACCTTGGAGGTAACGAAAGTTGATGATGAGGCTGGAACATACCGGTACACCATACTCCACGTCAAAACGATTCCAGAGCAATGAGTGTTAGCTCTCATAGTCATGCGATTCTGAGTAGAGAGTAAGTTGGACTTAAGAGTGCAAAGAAGTTCCTCACGTGCGGTAAGAGCCTCATTGAGCGCTTGGATTGAAGTAGAGCCCCTTGTATATTGTGGAATTGTAGGTGGTGTTCGACCATAGAGGGCTTGAAAATGGGACATTTTAAGTCCACTATAATAACTAGTGTTGTAATGGAATTCAACCCAACTCATGAGGGACACTCAAGTATGTGGTTTGACTTGTGTAAATGCTTGTTCAAGGCAGAGATTGACAACCTCCGTTTGGCGTTTGCGGGTGGTAGGCACTACTCATTGATAATTGAGTGCTACTCAACTCAAAGAGTTTCCGCTAGAGTGTGCTCATAAAAACTGGGTCTCGATATGAGATTATGGAATGTGGAAACCCATGATGACGTACCACAATATCAACAAATAACTCGGCCACTTTATTGGTTGTAAACTCCCTTGGTAAAGACCCAAAATGGGTAGATTTGGTTAGGTGATCCACGATTACCATAATAACTAAGATTCCCTTTGAAGTTGGAAGTCCAGTGATGAAGTCCATGGTGACATCTTCCTATAACGCTTTGGGAATTGGAAAAGGTTGTAAAAAGTAAATTTGCAGAACTTGAATTGAATATTTCACTTGTTGCCATAAGAGGCAAGCTTGAGATGTGGTCTATGACTGCCCGCGTGGGCCAAAAAAAGTTGTGGACAATCGGAAAAGTGCGTTTAATCTTGACATGCCCGCCACTTGAGGTGTCATATGAAATTCTTGGAGTAATTTACTGATGCTGAGCTCAAGCTGATGACATAACGGCCTCGAAACAACAATAAACCATGTGCAACTTTGTATGGTGAGGTAAGAGTTCCTTCCTGGCTTTTGATATGGAGGGACTATAGGAAGGGGTCAAAGATGTTCTCATGTTTGGGTTATCAGAGATGAGAGCAGGAACCAAAAATAGAGAAGGAAGGTGGGAGACTACGAAAATTATGCATCTTTGTCCTCCCATTCTGCTGGCACACGCGAAAGAGCGTCAGCGGCACAGTTGGTAATTCCGAGTTTATACTCAATGCGAAATTGGAACCCTAATAGTTTGCGAACATAAGCTTATTGATCAGGGGTCTGAATAACCTGTTGGAGGAGCTCTTTAAGACTTTGATGATCAGTACAAATCACAAACGACTGGCTCAGTAGGTATTGGCGCCATTTAAGCACCACTGCAGTACCCTTGTGCAATTCTCTAATGAACACTGAAGAGTTGCGAAGTTGAATACCCAACTTTTGGCTAAAGTAAGCTATCGAATGGCCCTGCTGCATTAAAACAACACCAATGCCCTCATTAGAAGCGTCCATCTCAATCACAAATTCTTGAGTAAAATCAGGTAAGTGCAAAACCGGGGCTGCAACCATGGCACATTTTAACACCTCGAAGGCAGAACTAGCTGCTTCCATTCAAAGGAGTCTCTTCGCAATAGATCCGTTAACGGTGCCGCAATGGTGGCGTACCCTGCAATAAATCAACGACAATAGCCTATTAATCCCAGAAATCCCTCAATTGTTGCTTCTACCTTTGGAACAGGCCACTGAACTATAACCTCAATCATTTAGGATCGGCGTGAACCCCAGCTGAAGGAAGAGACGATGTGGCCCAAATAGTCAATGGATTCCTTGCAAAAGGCATTAAGGAGAACTTAACATAAAAACGATGTGAATACGTCGGCACAGAACTAGCTTCTAAATGATCCAATTGCTCAATCATGGAAGAGTTGTAAATTAAAATATCATCAAAAAACAATGACGAACCTTCGAGAATGGGAGGAAAGAGCTGGTTCATTGTCGCTTGGAAGGTGGACGGGGCATTTTTCAACCCGAAAGGCATCACGAGAAACTCGAAGTGCCCATCATGAGTTCAAAAAGCCATTTTGTAGGTCTTCTTTGAGTGAACACGAATTTGGTGGTACCCAGCACACAGGTCCAATTTGCTGAACACTGTGACGCCTCCTAATTCATCAAGGAGCTCATCAATAGCGGGTATTGGGAATTTGTCCTTCACGGTGGCAATGTTGAGAGCTCGGTAGTCAACGCAGAAACTTCAGGTGCCATCTTTCTTACGAACAAATAATGTCGAGAGGAGAAAGGACTTTGACTAGGCTTAATAATCCCTTGTTGCATCATGTCATGAACTAGCTTTTCCATTTCCGCCTTCTGATAATATGGATAGCGATATGAGCACACATTCACCGGCTTAGTGCCGACAACCAGATGGATACGATGATCAATAGCTTGATGGGGGCGAAAAGCCTGTCGGGGCTTGAAAGAGGCTCTAGTATTTTAGCAAGAGGTCAGTCGCAGGAGTGGGAAGATCAAGGGAAAGATCCAGGTCATTGGAGCCAGTGTTCGAAATAATAACAGGGGAACTAATGAGTTCAAAAAGTTGAGGCGAATCTCTACTCCTTACAAAAGCTTGCAATTGATGAAGTGACGCTGAGGTGGGTAGATTGGAAGTTTCCCCAGTCAAGGTATGGTGTTTGTCCTTGCCACCAGAATTTCTGCTGGTAAGAGCGGAGTAGTCATGTGAAACGCAACCAAGCAATTGGAGCCACGGAAACCCTAGGACAACATCTGAACCTTCAATAGCTAAAACAAACAAATCCATAGTGAAGGAAATTTCTTGAATCACAAGAACAGTAGCTGGACAACTATACCGGTAAATAAGAGAGGCCCCACTGCCTGTCGAAACACGAAAATGGGGAATTGGAATGACACAAAGTCCCAACTGTTCAAGCAACGCTGGCTTGATAAAATTATAAGTGCTCCCGCTGTCAATTAGCACTTGAAATCGATGAACACCGTGAGTACCAAAGACTCGTAGGGATTTGCTTTGATGTTGATAAGAAAGAGCATGAAGAGTAGAAATGTCACCAAAAATTTCCTCAACAAACCCATCGGTGGCCTCAGGAGGTGATTCGACTGTGGTATCTTCCTTATCGCATCCCAGGAGTAGCAAATATTTTCTTCGACAACGGTGGTTTGGACCGAACTTTTCATCACAGTTGTAGCAAAGGCCCCGCTCGCGTGAGTCACGAAGCTCCGTCGGTGTGAGGCGACGGATTGGTAAAACTGGTGTTGGTAGCAATGGAGCATACTTGGATAGAGGTTATGGTTGATTCGAGGTAGGGTTTTGGATGAGTAGGGTAGTAGGTGGGTTGGGTCAGATTCTGGAATATCGAGACATAGAAATTGGGCTTGAAGGAGATGGGGCTTGGGTTGGGCTCATTGTAGGACGAGAAACCGTTGATGACGGTGGCAACTCTCTAACAATCTATTCTAAGTGTTGGTGAAAATAAAAAATCCATTTGCTTATTGATGTTAAAAGTGATTAAACAACAAAGTTACTCGTCATGTCTAGTTAAAATGATAAATCATTCATAGTTAAAACGAACCAAAGGGCATAGGAGGTCCCAATAGGAACAATTCACTAACTTGAAATTATAGTGTATTGAAAAAAACACAAAGTTGCATCTAGGCGATAAAGCAAATCAAATGCTAAGCTTGTATCAAAGTTTTATATTCATTTTTTATTTAGGAAAATCAGGTTTTAACATATTAATATAAAATACCTCAATTTCAAAATAATTTTAAATGTATTCATTTTTAACAAGTTATTTAAATTATTGCTAAATAATCTTGTGTTCTCTAATTCTTTTCAATTTTTTACATATGTTTGTTTAACGTTCTATATATGCATTATTGTTTCCATATAAGCAAAAATCTCCCAAACATTTCATGGGAAAAGGTGAGAATTACTACTTTTTTTTAATAAGTGGGGTACTATTTTTACAATTCTTAAAAAAACGTTCACGTGATAAAATGAGGTATTTAAAAATTCTATATGTTTAGATTTACATTTTTTATTTTCTAAAAAAATTTTAAAAATTTGTAAATTTTTTTATAACTGAAGCTTATTTACAGTCTACTACAAGTTTCATCAATTTAATTTTTATACTATTTTTTAAGATAAAAATAATTTTTATTAATTCATGCATAATACCTCAGCAAGCTTATTAAAATCAATTGTTAAAAACCATAAGTGATAAAAACAACCATAAGGTTAATAGCATAATAAATTAGCTCAGTCATACATTTGATTGGTGAGGAACTACGTATTTGATGATCTGATTATAAAGCCCCAGGAATCGCCGTGATTTCGGGTTACGCGGCATGTGAGGATCATTGATTTGATTTATTGTTGCTAATCGGATATGTTTTACTCATTATGGAATCGTCTCCAGCGCAATAAAGTGCATCACGATAGCAATCAAAGCGTAGCACTAAAATAATGGCTTAATAGCGTCTTTGCGCTGAGCGCGATAATAACACATTACACCAAGACGGCGATAACCATACATAGCACCAAGACGACGACTAAAACGCGGAAAAGCAAGCAAATAAAAACTTAGATCTTGTGAAATAATCACATTATTGAGGAATAAGGATGAGGAAAAAATCTCATTAAGATGGTGAGTTTAAGTCAAAAAATGACAAAAAAAAATCACCTCATTGCTTAAAGAAAAAGAGGCTAGCAAATAAAAAGTTTAGAAAAAAAGGTTAAGGTTTTCAATTTTCATACTATTTAAACCACTTTTCTTTAAGCAATGAGAGGTAGATTTTATTTTCATACATGATTCTTAAACACTATTTCACTCATACCATTTAATTTTCGGTTTTTTGAAATTAAGCACAGATCAAATATTATTCAATTATTGATTTTGATTCAAATTAAAAGCCCGATGATAATTCAGGGCAATGTTTGATGCGACTTTAAATTTTTAAAACCGAATTTTACTAAGCACACACACCTGTAGTTATATTATAAAGTGAATAGATGTCAAAAAGATAAAAAAAAAAAAAAGGCATGCATGTACCAAATAGGTAGGTAATTCCTATTGAAAATGAAAACAAGTCATTATTATTATATGGCTTGGCGTAGTAATGAATCATAAATGGTTATTACTAAAAGGTCGCAATTACATATTTAATTATGTGGGTTTAATCCATACGAGAATGAAGATGCAACGTGATACGATAAAAGTGAATGTGGAAAAATAAATATCCGTTCAATGATATCTTTGAGTTTTAGGTCATAGAATATACTTGACCTTATTGTTGTCAGTAAAGCATAGGAAGATATATCCTATTATTATTATAGGAAACCCTTCTTTTTCTACCCGAGAACCACCATTATAAAATATATAACCTTGTCGCCTAAATCTTCTACATTCACACCCCATTTCCTTTTGGATGCATGCGGTTTAGAACATAAATCCTTCCATAGCTGGCGAGAAAAATGGCAATCAATTCCCAATCCTTTTCAGCCAGTGGCTTTGAATCAGTGAATCTCGTTGTCATCGTGAGTCGCATCCCATAAAAATTCAAACTATTTTCCACAATCATCAGGGGATCAAATCTTGCCACCTTCCCATCAACATCCAAAGCGGTAGCAATATTTATCCACAAAAATAGGATTGGAAGATAAAAACTTCTTGGCGGACAATTTTCTGTCGAGTTTCCACGGAAGTCAACATCTTCTATCTCCCGATCATCTTCTCGGGTTGATAACAGCAATTTCCATCAAAGAAAGTAAGTTCATTATTCCTACCACTACACAATCCTCAGAAGTAGGAAGACCAGAGAAACTGAATTTAGTGAATGCAGTATCGGGTGGTAAATCTGGAAGATCAATTTTCTTTCTTGTAAAGGGATTAAAGAAAAAAACTTGTTTTTCTTCAGCATACTTTCCTCCCATAACCAGCAACCACCCATCTTTAGAATATAAGATTTTTTTGTTTAACAATTCTGGAATATCCATATAATATGTGTGGTGAAAGGGATGAAAAATTATATCTACTGATCTCTTT
The DNA here is from genome assembly GCA_016808115.1 of Tetrastigma voinierianum. Classification (NCBI taxonomy): domain Eukaryota; kingdom Viridiplantae; phylum Streptophyta; class Magnoliopsida; order Vitales; family Vitaceae; genus Tetrastigma; species Tetrastigma voinierianum. The sequence goes on along the minus strand of JAEQBH010003380.1, from coordinate 88,115 downwards.
GATATTGACATTAATAGTGGAGATTCATGTAATCTTGAATAATCAGATCGAAGTACCCAATTCGCGACGAAGTGGTGAAGACTTTCCATGATTTACATACGATATCAAAAATATAATAATCTCTTTGAAGCGAGACATGATCGTGCTCCGAACTCAAAAGTTCTGTCGGCAAATCCGACCAGAAACCATGATTTTCAGCTAGCCGTCGGCAAAATCTTTAGCTTGTGCTCTCTTTTTCATCCAAAAACCCCGACCATTCTCTCTTATGACCCCCTTTTTCTTTTCTTTTTCTTTGTTTTTAAATAAGAAGTCTACATATTTATAATAGACTTCTTTTTGAAATAATGAAGCTTCCTAGATACAAAATATTCGAAATATTTCTCTTACAATCAAATACCAATTCAGATATAAACACAATTTCTAAAAGTAATCTAAAAAATATATAAATAGTTGTCGAAAGATATTATTCCTAAAAGTTATAAAAATATAATCCCCTAAATATTATTTTTAAAAAGTCAAACCTGTTATGAAACACATAAATGAATATTCATTATATTCAATGTAACCTATATACATCAATGTATATTCAATGTATCTATTATGGCACATTCGTAACTATACGTGATGTATGATGATATACATTATGGCGCATTAAATGGCTTTACGTGCAAGTATGAATGCCGTCTCCCTATTCAATGTATATAAGAATGAAAGTGAAAATAAAATTTGCTCCTGGAAGCCTCTAGTAACTGTGGTGCTTATCTACTTTCTCTTCTTAATCTCTCTATTCTCTCTATTATATTATTGCAACGCCAATATTTTACAATACGTTATCAACACGAAGATCTACGATTGAGTAAATATTTGTGCAAGGTAGAGTATTTTTATTAATCAACTTATACTTCGTATTTCTTCTATCAATTCTTCTTTTTTTTTTTCTTTTCTTGGCTGCAGAAGCCAAATTTCCAACCTAAAGTATCCTTCACTCCACGAAGTGGCGATGGATCTTGAAAATCCTTCTAATTAATTTGAGGATTCATTTGTTTGCGAAATTATGACGAATATTGAAAAGCCCAAAATTCCACATCCTCGAAGTGAGTGAAAATAATTATCTATCCTGGTGTGACGCTGGAAATGCACCTCCAAGAGCAAGATCTTACTAAGCAATTCTGAGGAAAGACGGAACCTCAAATGCAAAAGATAAAGCCGTCACATTGATTTTTGATAAATCGTCATTTGCATCGAGCACAGGAGACTCAATATTTGTCGTTCAGGGACCTCCAAACCTTGTGGAAGAGGTTGAGAGATGGGGTATAATCATACTGGTATTGTCCCTTCCTCAAGCCTTTGATATGGTAGCGAAATCTCGAATTCGAATTTTTAAATCGATTAATACGCCTATAGCTCCGCTTTATTTGATATTGTTTCACCGGCTTGAGTTATGCGTGTCAGCTCAGCGATGCGGAACTATTAGAGAAAACATTCTCCACCTTCCATGCTTCGAATATTGTATTGCAACAGCAATACCGGCAACGTCAATTTGCCACATACTCTGATTTAATTTATGTACTCCTCACTGCTGAGCAAACTAATGAATTGCTGCTCAAAAATCATGATCTTAGACCTGCGCTCAAAGCACATTGCACGAAGCACATACGAGCTACGAGAGAAAATTATTGGCCATTTAAAGGCTGGCCTTGAGCAAGAATATAATCCTCAAAGGGGTGGTCGAATGTATTATCTTTTTATTGTTCTTTAATATGGTTATGCAATGAAATGCTTATGAACTTGATATAATATTTATTATTTTGAAATGTTATTTGACCCTATAACTAATATGAAAATTTTATGATACTTGACGCTTTGAAGTTGTCAACATAAATGCAAATGGAAACACCGAGAAAAAGGAAGATGTTTGTTTGCTTGATAGTGCATCAAACGCATACCATATTTAAGTAGTAGACACTTTTTCTCGAGTATGACGTCACATTAAGACACATGTCCATACGATATACGGTCTTATTCCGATTATTGATGGTTTCGGGAATGCCCGCGATTGTTTGCCAAAGGTATCATCTGCATATTGAGAATGCATTTCTAAGCAGTAGATCAAAAAGGAATCTACTTAGCTTCAAAGATATGCCTTGAAGTAATGGAACATATTGAAACTATTTATGAGCAAAATAAAAGAATATATTGGCATTACCTCTTATAAGATTGCCACGAAGACCATCCACGCGAGAAGCTAGAAGCTTCTTTATGGGTTCAGTGTGTCATGATTAAAAGCGGGTTGAAACCTACTCCACCATATCTTGGAGATTGTGTCAGGATCGGTTGGATTATGGCATGATCGCCTTGGTCACCACACAGGCGCTACAATGATCGCGTCAGAATAATCCCGAATACAAAGGGCACCTTTTAAAGGATAAAGGTATTGTTGTCCAAAGATTATAATTGTGAAAGCTTGTTCACAAGGAAAACTCATTATCAAACCTTCTATAACAAGGTTGATCTTGAATCCCCTTTATTCTACTTGAAAGAATTCGAGGGTGATATTTGTGGATCCAATCTGACCACCAAGTGGACCATTTCGATATTTTTATGGTATTAGTGGACGCATCTGTAGATGGTCTATGTTTATCTATTATCTACGCGCAATGTCCCTTTGCCGTTTACTTAGCATAAATTATAAAACCGGGCACAATTCCACTGATTATCAAATTAAAGTTATAAGGATGGATATCTTTGGTGAATTTACATCAAGTTTTGATACATATTGTGCTTCACTCGGAATCGAGGTTGAGCACCCGGTCGCATATGTTCATACTCAAAATGGATTGGCAGAATCCTTGATTAAACATATACAAATCATTGCATGCACTCTATTGGTGAGCGAATCTCAGCGTCTGACGTAGAGGGTAATGCCGTTTTTGTATCTTTGAGCGCCTCTAATAAGATTGTGCCCCACTGCTAGTCTCCTACAATCTCCCCTTCAAATGGTTCTTGGTTATGAACCTGATATTTCACATTTACGCACCTTTGGTTGTGCAGTACAGGTGCCTATTGCACCATCAAAAAGAACGAAAATGGGTCCTCAACGCCGTTTGGGCATTTATGTTGGGTTTAATTCACCGTCCATCATTAGGTTCTTGAGACCGACCTCTTTCAGTGATCTTTTCTTTGCGGTCATGATTTTTCATTTCAATGAGACTATTTTTCCATCGATTAGGACACCTAAAATTGAAATGGGCTGCTGACAAACAGAATTAGGTTTTCCTCTGGAATGAGAAAAAAATTATCTCGGTCGGTAAGAACTCTGAGTGCAAAACGAGGGTCTTGGCCCTTTTCCAATCCATTCTGTTATAGTGATAGACTGTTTGATGCATTTAATGATGCTACTAAGGTAACGAAATCTCATATTCATTTGTAAATGCTCGGTAGGATAAGCGTTCTCGAAGGACAAAGGCCCAAAATGGATGAAAATCCCCACGATTGAGCGTAGTAGACCCGATAGGATCAAAGACTTGTTCCTCAGCGAAGGGGAAAGAATCAGAATCCACTCGAAGAGCACGGTGCGTAGTACTTCTAAAGAGCTTAATGCCCTTGAAGAGGCACAAACCCGTGAAAGATCACCAACCACAGGAATCTTGAGGAATTCCATTACATATTGTATTGAGATTTGGGATCGAAATAAAATCATCATTGATGATATTTTGCATTCTCGGTTAACTCATAAAATTATGGATGATGATTGGCCATGATCTATTATTGAGCGTCGTCGAAAGGCAGATTGAATTACAGAAGTGGGAGCGATTAAGGCTGAATTAGCTTCCCTAGCTAAACGAGAGGTTTTTGGACCCATAACTCGCATCCCCGATAATGTAAAACCCGTTGGATATAAATGGGTATTTGTCCGGAAACGAAATGAGAAAAATGAGGTTGTCAGGTATAAAGCTCGACCTGTTGCCTAAGGATTCTCCCAGAGACCTGAGATTGATTATGATGAGACATATTCACCTGTGATGGATATGATTACATTTCGTTTTCTCATTAGTCTGGTACTCTTTGAAAAGGTGATCGATCTTATGGACATTGTGACGGCATATCTATGGCTCATTAGACTCGGATATTTATATACCAAAGAAAATTCGAAGGATTCAAAATGCTGATGCATGCACTCCCATGACTTATTCTCAATAAAATTACGAGATCTTTATGCGGGTTAAAGCGTCCCGGTCGCATGTGGTATCAGCGCTTCTAAGTGAAGTACCTATTAAGAAAAGTCACAAAATGATCCTATCTGTCCATGCGTGTTTATTAAGAAATCAGAAATCGGATTTGCTATTATAGCAATTTATGTCAACGATATAAATTTAATTGGAACTTTAGAAGAGTTAGCTAAAACTGCTGAGTATTTGAAAAAGGAATTTGAAGTTAAAGATTTGGAGTGAAAACCAAACTTTGTCTTGGTCTATAGCTTGAGCATAAAGCAAATGGAATAAATAGATCCGTCAATCATCATACATTGAAAGATTACTTAAGCGGCTTCAACATGAATGAGGCTCACCGATTGAGGCACCCACATGGTTGTAAGGTCTCTAGATCCCCAAAGGATCGATTTAGTCTAGAGAATCGATGAAAGATACTTGGTCTGAAGTACCATATCTGATACAATTGGGGCTTTGATGTACTTGGCCTGATATGCGAGACCCGACATCTCTTTTTCTTGATAAGAGATTTGTTAGCGCGTTTTGGTTCTGAGCCAACTTTCGGAGACACGGAATGGATTAAACATATTTTTCGTTATCTCGAACCGTAGATTTGGGATTATATTATTCGAGGAATCACCACCTACGGTTTAGTTGGATGTCGATGTTGGATAGATAAGTCCACATAAGCTCGCTCTCAGCGGGTTATTTATTTTTGTTATGTGCGCACGCCATTTCTTGGCGATTCTCTGAAGCAATCGCTGTAGCTACATCTTCTAACCCTCTGAGATCATTTGCTTTATATAATTTGGAAAGTGTGTTTAGTTTAAAATCCATTATAACACATATTCACAATTCTTGTTGCTTAACAGGTTACAAATTCTCCCACTATAATTTATGAGAAGATAATGCTGCTTGTATTTGCGCAAGTTAAGGAATGATATATCAAGGTGATAGGATTAAACATATCTCCCAAAAATTTTTCTATACTCACGAACTCGAAAGTCGACAAATTGATGTGTAATTCAATCCATAAATAATCTTGCGAGATCTTTTGCCAAATCATTGCCAGCATCGACTTTTGAGAGAAATTAGTATATGGCATTGGTTTGCTGCGAGTTCATAAGATCACGAATTAACTAGCCCGGCCGGTGGCTATATATGGCTCAGGTGAGGGGAGATATTGTGGTATGCATTGCACTCTTTTTCCCTTTTATCAGGTTTTGTCCCACTTTGAGTTTAAACGGAGTTTTAATGGCTTGATGCATCCATAAAAGTCGTAAATATTTATAAATTGTACTCTTTTTCCTTTGTCCGTTTTTCATTTGGGTTTTACGGCTTAAGGTTTTTAATGGCGATATCGTTCAATGCACATTCGTAGTCTGATGAATATTCAAGGGAGTGTTATGAAATACGCTAGATGATATTCATTATATTCAATGTAACCTATATACATCAATGTATATTCAATGTACCTATTATGGCACGATGCCGTAACCTACATTCTACGTATGAATGCCCATCTATATTGATGTATATAAGAGAGGGAATGAAAGTGAAAATAAAATTGCTCCTCTGACTTTCTCTACCATCTTTGGTGTTTATCTACTTTCTCTTCTTAATCTCTCTCTATTCTCTCTATTATATTCTTGCAACGTAATATTTTACAATAAAACCTTCTTTTTTCAAGAAAAAATTCTTATTTTTATCTTAATTCCCTAGTAGCTAGCCGGTAGCCGATTTTATTGATTTCTTTTATATTATAACAAATAGACATTAAAACCTTAATAACATATGAAAATATGATTAGGAATGATGTAAAGGTCACATTAAAGATATTTAAATAATTTTATTATATTTATATGTATGGAATATTATGTGGGTCCTATTTTTCGATTAGGCATTTTTAGATTGAACAAAAAAGAAGTTGAGACACCAAAATAAAAATAAAAATAATAAGAATCATTTATATAATTTTTTTTTCATGTTATTCACTTTGCATTATAACTATCAATATACTTGAACCCTGACTATGTAGTATATCTCTTTCCCTCGTCTCAAATAGCATAACCCTTGAGAGAGTATTAATATAATTAATCTTTTTAATTTTAACTTTTATTGTTAGATATAACTCTAACTCAAATCAATTTATTGTTAGACATACAACTCTAAAATGCTATTATTTAATCTTTATCTATCTGAAATATTATTTTCAAATAATTTAAAAATCCTCAAGATATTATTTTCAAATTATTTTTTTAAATGTCTGTCAAACGTATCCATGTCTTAAAGGAATATTACTAAAGTTTGATACAGGGGAAATACATGTTTCAAAAGGAATTTTACTAGGTTTGATCACGAAATATTCCCTTATAGAAACAAACTTGTGGTGAAAAAAAAAAGAAAAAAAAGGGGGCTCAAAAACAAAAGAGAAGTTTATAAATGAACTGCCTTTTGGGTGAGAAATTGAAGCGAGGGCAATTTTCTCTTAAGCCCGATACTTCATTGTTGATAACTAATATTCGAATTATGATATTTTTTACTTCGATTTCTTTATTTTATTATTATTACATCGATATCTTTATTTATTGTTACTTGTTCTTGTAAATTTATCTTAGGGTTTGATTTTTTTACCTAAAAACTTTGAACACAATGAAATAAGATAATACCAATTAGGACTGAACCGGAACCCTTCTCCTTCTTATATCCTATATTTTTGAAATATTGAATATTTTATCACATAAACTAGGCATTATAGACCTCTTAAGATTTGTTTTAAGTACAAAGGGTTTGCCAAAATATATTTTATTTGTAGGATCATGTGAGAATAAGTAATTAAGAAAACATATAGATTTAAATATATTTCATCTTTTTACCATCTATAATTCATACCGTAGGGTCCTTCAAATTCATGTTTATAAATTTAGATTTTTTTTTTTCATAAAAGTTTATACCCACAAGATATAAGTTATTAAAAGAATAAAATAAATAAATAAAATTTAAAAATAAAATATGATAGAAAAAATCTAATAGAACATTTAACAATATAGCGTAAAGGCAACCGTAAAAAAATTTGCCAAAATTTTAGACGTATAGGAAAAAAAAAAATCATATAACACAATTGAAAAGACTCACAAATAAAAAGAAACAAATAGTAAGGTATAGGGCTCTTGGTTAGATAATTGTGAAAGTAATGCAAAAGCGTTTTCATGTTTCTCGTTTTAATTATTTTATTTATTATTTCACAATTTTAGTTGTTAAGAAATTTTATATAATCATGTTACAGTTTTTTTATCCAATCATATCACAGTTAATTGTTTTAATTTATTATATTTAATGTCAGATATTTTACATTCCATTTATTGTAATTTTTAAGAACTACTTCTTTCTTTTTTTTTTTGTTTAACAAGGAAAGTGATTGATTCTATTTTAATGTAGGAAAATTTTGAGACATTTTTCTCTTTTCATTATAAAGAGTAAGAATCATTGGAAATAGAGTTCGTCTTTCTCTTGCTCCTTATAACTGTCGTCGCGACGCAGCTTATAATTTCTCACGAGACCAGATGCACAAGACAAACATTCTTTTATATATCAAAGAATTGTATTATTCAAAAATCATCCAAATTGTGTGATAGGAATTTGTACCACTCTTGCTCTTCTTATGGATGGTTAGTACTAAAAGATTATACTTCACATGATTGTTCTCTTCTAAACCTTGTTTCAATGGAGATGATTGAACTTCCTCCAATAGAATATAGCACAAGTGAATATTGCATCTTATGGTTGCCTCCAAGCGATCCTAATTCACATCTCCTCGTTGTTTATAAAGATTTAAGCATGTTATGGAATGAGGTGATCTTACGAGTTTGTTAGAAAAAAGTTTCTATTTGATGTTGAGTTCAACTCGTTTTCAACTATAAATGTTCATGAAGGAAATATTTATGCCTTGGTGGCACCACATAGGGATATTGTAAAGGCTGATTTTAAAGATCCGATTGTCCACTTTAAGAAATTGATAAATGGAGAAAAACCCACATTGGGGTTACAAGAAGGACATGTATTCTACGATTCTTATCTAGTTGAATGTAACGATGAGATGTTATTAGTTTACAAGATTTACTCAGCATCATTTTTAAGTCATGGAGTTGTTTCAACATTTGAAATTTTTCGATTGGACTATTCGAAGGATACATGGATGGTAGTGAAGATGTTGGTGGCAGAAACGATTTTCTCTCGGAATATCAAGGAAAGGTCTTCTCTTGTTTCAAATCCTCAAGTTAAAACAAATTCTATTTATTTCACTCAACGTCGACATCTAAGTATTTTTGACTTGGATGATCAAAGCATTGAATTATCTCTACCTTGTCCAAATGTAAGTAAAAGCAATTCAGCCTTTTGTTGGATTTGGGGATAGTCCTCATATTAATAATATTATAAACTATGTTCCCTTTAATTTTTATTTCACTTTTTGTTTTGCCTTGAACGAAGTTAAACACGTATGTATCTCAATTCACTTAATAGGTAAAGACGAAAATCGAGTGGTCTTCGAGTTGCAAAAAAATAATAATGAATGGAAATTTTTATTCATTCTGCAAATTTATTTATTATGTCATTTTCTAATAAAACATCTTTTTAAAACGTTTAAAAATTATATCAATATTTTAACATGCTCGTTTACTTATTTGATTGTCACATTAGTTGCATGTATATATATATATACCTCTAAAACACCATTTCTTTTATATTATTCTTTATTTGTTTTTAATGTCAATTTTATTTTCTTATAATTAAGAAAAGCTTATCAATTCATATGTCTTATCAATTAAAAAAATAAATTATTGATTTCTCAATGTAAAAATAATCATTTTTGATTCTATTAGTCTAACTTTGGTTTAATATATTAAAAAAAAAAGTTTGATGTAACTTAAATTTTTGTGGAAGTCTTTTTCACGACTTTCCTTCCCAATACACAAAATTTTGAAATATATGTAATTTGTAAAATAATTTTGGAGATAGAATAGATTGACATGTTTCAAAATTGGCTTAAAATATATGAATATAATATATGCACCGTTTACCATAAGAAGAAATAAAAAATAAAAAATTCATCCTTTTACCATTTCACCTTTCTATTGCATAGGATAGTTTGATCCAAAAATTAATCTGAATATTTAATTTGGTCATTGTACAAATTAAAATTTATTTTATTAGTCAATAATGTCGATTTTAAGAGGAGGCTTGAAATGTTGTATTTTAAAGTAAACAAAAATTAATTTTTAAAAATCAGATTGGGTCATCTAATTAAAATCGATCGTGAATTTGGCAACTTGTTGCCGTGAAACTTTTTCACGCATTAGTCGATATGAGCAAGTAATTTTAAGGAAGTGTGGCGCTCGCTGTGTGGGAGGACGCTGCTTATTAAGTCAACATCGATGCAAGGTTTTTGTTATCGTATGTAGTGGATGTAAAAATATCTTTTTAAAAGGATATCTAAAATATTGAGGGAAATTAATTTAAAATTTTATAATTACAAAATACGTTAAAATTAAATATGTTAATTTTATTTCATTTCAAATACATTCACATCTAAATATTTTATTTAACAAATTTTAAAATATCAATATATTATAGAGCACCAAAAGTAACAAACAAATAATATTAATTTGTAATTATATATATATATATACTTGGAACATGATCATATTTTTAGAATAGTTGTTTAAAAATTAATTTTTAACTATTTTAAAACTTTTGAGGAATAACATTTTATATTAAATTTTGAATGTAAAAAAAATATTTTTAATTTATTTATGTTAATATGTTATGAATAATTTTTTTATATATTTTAGAATATTCTAAAGAATTACTCTAAATTATTTTAAAAGATTTAATTAAAGAACATTTTCCTTAAAATATTATAACCTAAAATCAACTAAATAATTTTTTTTTACATGAATTCATAACAATGCACACGTGGCATTTCCTAGAATAACTAACAAATCCCACGTAGCTACTATCGCTGGTGGTAGCTTTGATGTATTAAACCTATTTTCTCCTTTTATCTCTTGCACACTTTTTTTTTTCCTTCTTTATCTCTCTTTTTCTTCTCCGCTGCTCCGCCGCTCCACTACTTCGTCTCCAGTCCCAGGCCAACTAAGCAGCAGTGTCTAGCAGCAACGCCGCCGGTGTCGCCAGTGCCACCAGTATCTTTGGCACCGATAACTCAGACTCGGGTCTTCTAGCTCAGACTTTTTTTCTTTTCAATTTTATTTCTTATTTTTCTCTTTGAAATTTTGTGTGAAATTTTGTTTGAATTTTTTAATTGAAATTTATGTTTGAACATTGCACAATTTTGAAAATTTAAAACTTTGGCAGAAATTTTGTTTGAACATTGAACTCGGTCTCGCACACCGATGAAGTATGATCCATATGTCGCTGGAATCAGAAATATCGACAATAGAAATTGTGATTTTTTTTAGATTTTTACATCGACGATGGTCGATGTCTTGTTTTATATCAAAATCCTTAGGCACAAATATATCCGGATTTTTTTAACCCTGCTTGTTTAACAACATAAACTAAATAAATAAAATGTATCACCTATTAAAGACTATGTATTGATTTACATCAATTTAATAAAATGTCATGTCTCATGCTATGGTATGTTATAAGTACAAATAATAATACTACACTAGCATACTATATTAATAAATTAGAATTTGGGAATAAGGAATGTAAGATAAATGTGATAGAAAATAACAAGATCCAACAGTCCTTGATAGGAGTCGGGAGTGACTCAGGATAGAAAACACGGAGTCGGGTTATCACGCGGACTTAGAGGTTGGGTGGCAAATTGAAGTGACTGAGATGAAACACATGGTCGGGGGTGTCCGCGTAGACTTAGGGTAGAGTGATAAAGGTCGGGGTGTTCGAGGATTTGGATACCCTTTGGGCCTTTGGAAGTACATAGGTGTTGAAGCGGCAAGGGCTCGATATATGGAGGTCATACATGATATGGACTAAGTTGACGGTCCATGGAACTGACAGCGATTGTGGCCTTAGGAAGGTCAACGTTTACACACAAAGTAAGGGTTGTGTAGGGTTACGTGTTGTATGGATTATATACAGGTGTTAGAGGACATCTTTGCGGCGTAATTCTGGTCGTAAGGGTAGAGGATTAATTGCCCGCTTAGTGGGTGTACTGCAACCAGTAGTTATCATTTAGTATCTGAAATATGCATATGAGGCATTGTATGGGAGGCGCATGTAGATCATCGTTATCTTTGGACCGAGGTGGGAGAGGAAATATCGCTGGGGTCTGATCGGTCGAGCACTCACAGAAGGTGAGTTTGATACGGTAGCGTCTTCTCACGGCTCAGAGTCGGCAGAAGAGCTATGCCAATGTGCGACGTCGACCCTTAGAGTTCGAGGTTGGGGATCACGTCATCTTGAAGGTGATACCTAAGAGAGGAGTGGTTAGTTTCGGCAAGCGCGGGAAGCTATCGCCGAGGTTTATTGGGCCTTTCGAGATACTCGAGGAGGATGAAACCTTTGTTGCATGCGAGTTGGCTTTACCGCGGCATGTCGAAATTAATACGGTATTTCACGTCTCGCGACTGCGGAAATATCGCCGGATCATTTCGTGGTGGATTGGGGGATAGATTGAGGATTGACACGAGATGGGACCTTCGAGGAGGACCGGTGTGCGTGTTGATAATTAAGTGATCGGGTTTTGCGTGAAGGCCAGTGAGGTAGTGAGGATCTTATGGAGCTTTATGGAGTGGAGGGTCGCGTGGGAGCGCGAGGACACGATGCGGGCGCACATCGGCTTTCTTGTTTATGGATGAAATGCGTGGTTTAGTCGTTTCGATTTAAATGGCTGTTTACATGTATCTTAGAGATACGTTGCATATCGTGTGATTGATTGTAATTGTCGAAATTTCGGAATGAAATTCCTTTAGGAGGGAGAATGTAAGACCGAGAATTCAATTCTGGAAAAAGAGATAAATCATAATTTCGATTACCGAATTGTTAGTGCGGTTAAAAATCCGTGGTATTCTACGAATCTCCGGATGAAAAAGCAGTTTCCCACGTTGGAATGGATCTCATGACTGCTTCTTACGTAAAATTTGTTAATTCGAGACGGTCGAATTTGCGTTTTGAGGCGTCGCGTTTCGGGTGTCGTAAGACGATTTTCAATGCGATAAAAATCACATATAACACGTACTCATGTGCCATAAGTGGCATGAGTAGAGAAAAGATGAAAATGGATGGCTGAGATAGAGCCGAATGTCAAAACTGGGAAAAGAGGGACATAAACGTCATTTTTAGAAAAGTTTTTAAATCACTAGATGACAAAAATGAACAGTGTCGTCTCCTTAAATGGGCAATGGGTGGAGGCGAATCGGGGCTTGAATTTGGTTGAGGTTTGAAATTTTTTTTAGAAAGTCACTTCTCTCTAAAAATTGAGTGTCCGACCGTCGGCGGAGTCTTCGGGACAGAAGGAAAGTTGCTCTACGGAGAGAGCTTAAAGCGTGAGTCTGGATTTAAAGAGAGTTTTCTTAAACTCCCCTTAGAGTAGGGTTCTCCTCTTGGGTTTACTTATCTAAGTGTTTTTCGATGTTCCGGTTGGCTTGAGGCCTTGAGCGGCCGTTTGATCGATCCAGCTTGGGATAGAGATTGGTTAATTTTTTTACCCAATGTGAGCGACCGTAGCAGGCGAGGAATTTGTTTGGGTCTTTAATAGCATAAATTATGCTTTAAATCATGTATCAGATTGGTTTGAGGCCATGAGGGGCCGTTTGATCGGTCCTGGCTTATGGGGCCAGAAGTGTTAAAATTTTGGGAAGTAGGTGGGCAATCGGGCCTTTATTACGCGGACTGCTATGGGTTCTTGTGTGATAATTTATTGAATAAATTATGCTTTGGTGTTTATAAAATAGGAAATGGGTATGGAAATTCGGTTCCAAAAGTGGCAGGAGTTGAATGATGAAATTTTGCCATAGACTGACCCAACTTCTTCAGATTCAGGACTATTAAAAATCAGTCCCGGGTTGTGTGAATTGGACAAAAATCATCCATGTGTTGTGTGCTTGGATTGTTGAAATGAATGGCTTGAGTTGTGTGGAAATAGATAGGTTAATACATGAATTTAATGTGTTAATATAATGACATAATTATATAAAATATAATTGTGTTTGTAGGCCATTGAGATGATTTTAAAATGTTAATGCATAAGATTGATGTGTTAACTTGATGTCACAATTATATGGAATATAATTGTGGGTGTAGGCCATTGGAAATAAGTTCAGCGATTAACTAAGTGATATTTGGGAGTTGGTTGATATTAGTGAATTCGTGCGTGATTCTAAATTGGATAATATATGCGTATTGATATATTGGTTGAAAATGATTGAAATGGCGTAGTCGTCATATCTTATTTGGGGTAGCCTAGAAATTAGGTGAGTGCATGACATGAAAAATTGAAAGAAAAACGAAAATGTTTTTAAAAGGAATTTCACAGGATGAATTTCCGGAGAATGGGGTTGGGACGGTCCGGCCAGATCATTCGGATGAGAATCGCGAAGCTGTTTGAAGGTTGCGGCAACGTCGCTTTCGGAGGATAGTCCCATATTTTTACCGATACTTCGGTAGTATAGTTTCAAAAACAACAAGAATTGTTTTGAAAAAGATGTTTTCTCATACATGGCTTAGACAGGTGTGAGGGAGTCGGTGAGGGCTCGGGGTAGAGTTGATCATGTAGACATTCAAGTAGGATCATGTATTTGCTTGGATGTGTGTTTATTTTGGAGCATTGCATTGCACTTAGGTGGAGAGTAGCCCACTTAGGGTGATTCCACTACTGAGCATTAGCTCACCCTATCGAGGGATATTATATTTTACAGGTACAGGGAGCGAGCGAGGAGACGGCACGTCATAGAGGCTGTTTTAGAAGAAAGTCAGATTGTGGCTTTGGTTTATGACGTATTACATGTATTAGAATTGTTTTAAATTTAATATATGTTGTATAAGAGAAAATTTTGAACTCTTGAACTATGGTTGGATAGTTGGATATTTTTACATTGGTTTTATGAGCCAGTGGCCGTTTTGTCATAGGCGTATATTGGGTTGTTTGGGACGGTATATCACGAGTTTGTATTTGGGTAGGCTCACGTACAAAGGAGACTCTGCCCGATTTTGTGAAAATGTCGGGTCCATAGAGCATTCACGAAGTGTTTGCTCGGGTTGTGGTGGTCAGCCCAGTTTTTGAGTTGGGGCGTCATAGGTAGTCGAGCTGGTAAAGCAGTTCGATCAAGTAGAGATATTAAGTCAAACCATAGTCGTCAATATGTTGCATAACTGAAGTTATATGTATTTTAGTTATTATAGAATTATCAACGTGAAAAGTAGGCCTTAAAAGCCGATTCATTGTCTTTGTCAACACAGATGTTGTGTGATATACAAAGTTTTTTAACAAATTTGATTCTTTTTTTCTATTGAATGTATAGCTAATTTGAATCAATAAAATTATTCTCTTTTAAAACAAAAAGTATGTTTAATAATATTAATAATAAGTATGTTCTAAAAATTCCGTTAGTCATTAAATTGAAAAAATCATTGATTCGCGATCAAAGCACGATTGATATTGAAATTGATACCAAAAATAGATAAAAAAAGCGAACTTTTATTATGTTTGACTTGGCAATCCATTAGATCCTGAGGTGTGAGGCCATAGCAAGCTTAACACAAAGAATGTCATTTGTGTTATTTGAAAATTGTTCTTGTTATATGAATTTAATGTTTTTTATATTTTCATATTTTCCAAAAAACAAAAATAATAAGGAAGCTAAACGTGTTTGGTGTTTTCTTGTGTGCTTTGTTTTTCAAAACAAAAAATAGTTTTCAAAAAGCGGCAACCAAATACGCCCTTAAAGCCCAAATTGGAAATAGTTTATCACTGGATTTAAAAGTGATTAAGCTAGAACATCTCTGCTAAAAGGAACAATATGTTTTATAAACTTTTTTAAAGTCTTAAAAAGTCATAATCAAATATATTATGACTTTTATAAAGTCTTTAAAAGTCTAATCCAATACACCATGTACCAAATAGGTGGGTAATTCCTGCTGAAAATGAAAACAAGTCATAATTATTATATGAAACAACGTAGTAATGAATCGTAAATAGTATATTACTAAAGAGTACAGTACATATTTAATTATGTGGGTTTAATCCATACAGAATGAAAGATCTGCTTGATATGATAAAAGCTGGTACTGGAAAAATCATATCCGTTGCAATGATATCTTTGAGTTTTAAGGTCGTAGAATATAACAGCCTTATTGTTATTAAGTAAGCGTAGAATATATCTGTATTATTATTATGAAACCTTCTTTTTTTCTGAGACCATTACTGAAATCATATAACCTTGTGCTTCGTCTTCTACATTCACCCAATTCTTTTTGGATGCATCTGGTTTCAAAACGAGAAATCCTTCCGTGCTGGCGAGAAAAATGGCAATCCAATTCCCATGTATAATATGAAACTTTGAATCGGTGAATCTCGTTGTCTTCGATGAGTCGTATCCCATAAAATTCGAAAACTATACAATCATCAAACGGGATCAAATACGCCACCTTCCCATCGACATCCAAGAAACGGTAGCAATAATTACCATCCCTGATTGGAAGATATACAAAACTTCTTGTGGAGATAATTTTCTATCAGTTTCAAGGAAGTCAACATCTTCTATCTCCCGATCATCTTCTCCGGGTTTTGATATGACAATTTCCATCAAAGAGTAGGATTCAAATTGTTCCTACCGCTACACAATCCTCGGTAGGAAGACCAAGCGTTTAGTGAATACGGTATCGGTGGTAAATGCAGGAAGATCAATTTTCTTTCTTGTAAAGGGATTAAAAGAAAAACTTGTTTTTCTTACGCATACTTTCCTCCCATAACGTATTCACCCATCTTTAGAATAAGATTTTTGTTTAACAATTACATGGAATATCCATATAATATGTGGTGAAGAGTATGAAAATTATATCTACGATCTCTGCGATCATTGACATTATGGCGGAGATTCATGTAATCTTGAATAATCATCGATCGAAAAGTACAGGTGCGGACGGAGGTCGGTGGCTTCAATGATTCATCACGATATCGAAAAATATAATAGTCTCTTTCAGAAAGCAGAGACAGCAGTCATGTCGAACTCAAAAGTTACAAATCGGCAAATCAGGCAGAGAAACCATTATTTTCTTCTTCGTCGGCAAAAACTTTAACCTGTCTCTTTTCATCTCAAAGTTTGAGTCATTCTGTGACCCTTTTCTTTCTCTTTTCTTTGTTTTTTAAATAAGAGATTTCTATCTACATATTTATAATAGACTTCTTTTTGAAATAATGAAGAAAGTTTCCTAATTTTAAAATATTCAAAATATTTATCTTACAATCAAATACCAATTCAGATATAAACACAATTTCTAAAAGTAATCTAAAATATTTATAAGCAGGTTAATGAAAGATATTATTCTAAGAGTTATAAATATAATCCCTAAATATTATTTTTAAAAGTCAAACCTTCTTTTTTCAAGAAAAGTTTTATTTTATCTTAATTCCCCCGATAGCTAGCCGATGTAATTTATAGATTTCTTTTTATATTATAACAAATAGACATTAAAACCTTAATAACATATGAAAAATATGATTAGGAATTATGAGTCACATTAAAAAATATTTTAAATAATTTTATTATATTTATATGTATGGAATATTATGTAGGTCCTATTTACTACGATTGAGCATTATTAGATTGAACAAAAAAGAAGTTGAGATACCAAAATAAAAATAAAAATAAAAATAATAAGAATCATTTATATAATTTTTTTTTTCATATTTATTCACATTGCATTACAACTATACAATATGCTTGAACCACAACTCTATAGTATATCTCTTTCCTATGTCTCAAATAACCCTTAACCACTAAAGAGAGTATTAATATAATTAATCCTTTTTAATTTTAACTTTTATTGTTAGATATAACTCTAACTCAAATCAATTTATTGTTAGACATACAACTCTAAAATGTTATTATTTAATCTTTATCTATAGAAATATTATTTTCAAATAATTTAAAAATCCTCGAGATATTATTTTCAAATTAATATTTTTTTAAATACTTATCAAACGTATCAATGTTTTAAAAGGAATATTCTTAAAGTTTGTCTGAGGAAATACTTGTTTTAAAAGGAATTTTACTAGAGTTTGATACTGAAAATATTTCCTTATAGAAACAAACTTGGCGGGTGAAAAAAAAAAAGAAAAAAAAAGGGGGGGCTCAAAACAAAGTTTATAAATAAACTATGCTTTTGAACGAAATTGAAGCGGCAATTTTTTCTCTTTAAGCGATATTTCATTGTTGATAACTAATAGTCAGGTATGATATTTTTTCTTTCAGTTTCTTTATTTTATTATTATTCTAACAATATCTTTATTTTATTGTTACTTGTTCTTGCTGTAAATTTATCTTAGGGTTTGATTTTTTTTTACTTAAAAATTTTAGTTACAATGAAATAGAATGTACCAATTGGGATTCGAACCCGAAACCCTTCTCCTTCTTATATCCTATATTTTTGAAATATCGAATATTTTATCACATAAACTAGGCATGATAGACCTCTTAGGATTTGTTTTAAGTACAAAGGATTTGCCAAAATATATTTTATTTGTAGGATCATGAGAGAATAAGTAATTAAAAAAACATATAGATTTAAATATATTTCATCTTTTTACCATCTATAATTCATACCAACTGGTCCTTCAAATTCATGTTTATAAATTTAGATTTTTTTTTCATAAAAGTTTATACCCACAAGATATAAGTTATTAAAAGAATAAAATAAATAAATAAAATTTTAAAAATAAAAATATGATGAAAAAATCTATTAGAACATTTAACAATAGCAATGCCAAAAGGCAACCGTAAAAAATTTGCCAAAATTTTTAAGACGTTTAGGAAAAAAAAATCATATAACACAATTGAAAAGACTCACAAATAAAAAGAAACAAATGGTAAATTATGGGGCTCTTGGTTGCGATAATTATTAATGCAAAACGTTTTCATGTTTCTACGTTTTAATTATTTTATTTACTATTTCTAATTTTAGTTGTTAGAAGTACTATATAATCATATTACAGTTTTTATCCAATCATATCACAGTTATTTGTTTTAATTTATTATATTTAATGTCGAGATATTTATTCCATTTATTGAAATTTTTAGAACTACTTTTTTTTTGTTTAACAAGGAAAGTGATTGATTCTATTTTAATGTAGGAAATTTTTGAGACATTTTTTTCTCTTTTCATTATGAAAGTAAAAGAATCATGAAAATGGAAAATAGAGTTGGGTACTCTCTTCCTCATTCTCTTTGTCAATCATGACCTTGGCTATGATTTCTACTTGGACAAAATGCACAAGACAAGCATTCTTTGATATCAAAATTGTGTGATAATCCATCCCCAAATTGTGTGATAAATGTATATGCCACTCTTGCTCTTCTTATGGATGGTTAGTACTAAAAGATTATACTTCGCATGATTGTTCTCTTCTAAACCTTGTTTCGATGGAGATGATTGAACTTCTCAATAAGATCTGTACAAGTGAATATTTAAATGCTATGGTTTTGGCCGATCCTGTTACATCTCTATAGTTGTTTATAAAGATTTCCTTATGTTATGGAGACCAGGTGATACTGAGTTTGTTAGAAAAAAGTTTCTATTTGATGTTGAGTTCAACTCGTTTTCAACTATAAATGTTCATGAAGGAAATATTTATGCCTTGGGTGGCTACATAGGGGATAATGTAAAAATTTGATTTTAAAAGATCGGGTGTCACTTTAGAAATTGATAAATGGAGAAAAAGCCACATTGAGATTTTGAGGACATGTATTCTACAATTCTTATCTAGTTGAATGTAACGATGAGATGTTATTAGTTTACAAGATTTACTCAACATCATTTTTAAGTCATGGAGTTGTTTCAACATTTGAAATTCTTCGATTGGACTATTCGAAGGATGCATGGATAGAAATGAAAGATATTGGTGAACGAACAATTTTTCTCTCGGAATATCAAGGAAGGTCTTCTTTTGTTTCAAATCCTCAAGTTAAAACAAATTCTATTTACTTCACTCAACGTCGACATCTATGTATTTTTGACTTGGATGATCAAAGCATTGAATTATCTCTACCTTTGTCGAATGTAAGTAAAAGCAATTCAGCCTTTGTTGGATCTGGGGATAGTCCTCATATTAATAATATTATAAACTATGTTCCCTTTAATTTTTATTTCTCTTTGCCTTGAACAAATATAAACACATATAATTCTTTAACTCTGTTTATTTTCATTAATATTACACTTACGTATGTGATGATGCCTTTTTCAACCGGAACTGGGCTGGAGCGTGTAGGGGTCGTTAAGCTACGGACTGGAATTTAGCTGTGGGCTAGTCTGCGGGCTCTTGGATCATCGAGTGAAGTAGGATTCTTTGCGAGTCTTGGTGCGGGGCTGCGGGCGTGGTACTCCTTTGCAAAAAGCGAGAAAGAGGGTCGGCGAGGGCTTCGCGTGTGGCTCACGATCTTTAAGTCGGTTCTTTCTGAGAGAAAAAAGATGGACTACTTAGAGGCGAATGTGATCGTGTGTTTGCATACGTTTCACTGATGGGGTGGCCTTGTATTTATAGTAGATGTTTCACCAATTGGATGGTGATTAGGATTCTTTCCCATTGGATGAGATATTTTCTTGATATCGGATTTGATTATGGATATAGAAAGTGCAACTCTATTTGGAATTATTTCTCTCCCTTATTGGTGGAATCCCGTTTGATGAGCTATAATATTGTGAATTATCTTACTTTCCTAACTAGTAAGATTTAGTTAGATTTGCTGGATAATATATTATTGGGGATTATTATATTTCCCTTATCTATGGGATTTGGCTTGATTTGCAGAACATGAGTTTTCTTGATTACCCATAATCGACCTTTGGGCTGAGCCAGTTGGGCCTTCATCACAAAAATTTGGCGTCGAAAAGGCTGAATCAACCGATGGGCATGCCTCTCTTTTGGGGTTCTTCAGTGGGTGCGATCTCATTTTCAAACTCTATCGATTGCCCCCCCGGCCCTTGTGTCACGACATGCATGGGCAGAACATGCGTTCTCATATCGGATGCAACTTCACGTGTATGTTGAAATTTGGGTTGAATTAAGAGCGTCGCGTCATCGTCTTGCGATAATGATGACTCTTTGGTTTCGGCGCTTATTTCTCCTACTCCTTTCCAATTTCATACATTTCTTTATTAGACCTCCCTATGTCTTGTGTGCCTCTGATCCTGCGACCTCTTCTTTGCTCTCAGCGAATTCGTACTTCATTTTCCTTTAGTTCTCCATCTGACCTTTTTGTGTAGAGAATTTTCATGGCGTTTTCCCTGAGATAGCCTCTTCCGTTTTATTCTTGGGACCGCTACGTATTTGTGACGCCCCATTTCCCGGGGTGTCAGTTATTTGCCCGAATCAACTGGAAATCTATATGTTTCGTGTGAGACATACACGAGTAATATAACCACATAGTCCATATATCCATACTCGTAAAAACAAAATAATGAACTATTTCTCATAGTTATCATGCTTGTTTCAAAAAGCTTTATACATGTTATACAATATTTACTTAAAGAAGCCACATTTAGGCTTTCTTCTCAAAAACTACCTCTCTTGGCTTGTGAGTCTCTGGATAGTCCCTGTACTGAAGGGGGTCCCACGGCCAGGGTGAGCAAGCCAGTGGAAAGTCTTCTGAGGTTACTCCTACCTAAAAAAAATCGTATGCGATGGTATACATAAACAAACAATCACATTTCATACAATTATTTTCTATGTGAAATGTCTACACCATGCATGAGATGCGACCCCTCATGCTCACCACACGAGTCAACCAGGCTCCCTCACACAGATGCAAATGTGAAATAAAACTAGTCGCACACATTTAAATAGTGGAAAACTCTCCAGTTATTTATCAAACTGATTTTATTCTTTTCCTTTATTTTGTAGACCACGAGATTTAGGGTTGCAGTAGGGCGCCCATGCGCCTTTTTCAGCATTTCCGCGAACTTACGCTGGCGGAGATTCATGTCTATAGTGAATAATATGTGGGACTTTCACCACGGGGGGATCTGCAAACTTGCTCCGCCCCAGAAACATGTAATTTATCATTTTGATCATTTACACCTCAGTGAATCTCTACCTTGTTTGCCATTTTCCTGAGTTCTGGCCACTCATAACAACGATGAATAAACCTTACCACTGCACCCACCCATTTGTGTGATGTGACCGTGCATGTGAAATGCATGATGTCAATGCATTTTTCTCATGTTACATGCATGAATGAGCACTACATGAAACATTTACACACCATGGATTATTATAATTTATACATATAATTTGTCTCCATGCAAAACATATCAATACATCAATATGTTTCACATAGCATGTTATTCAAGCAAGCAACCTTTGAATTAGGTCACAAACTTGGGACCACTCTTGAGGCCTCCACATTATACGAAACATGAACCATTGGTTCAATCCTTATCATCACATCAAACAACCATGATACCTAGAAACTTTCAATTTCCTAATAATTAAAACCTAACTTGATCCATACCTTAGGTCCTTGAATCCATACCTACCTTAATTCCAAAGCTTGGAACTAATATACATGGCCTCTCTTGGCCTCCATAAGCAACCCTTTACCATTATAAAAGAAGCCTTTAGAATTTAAAGTAAATCAAGTAGGAAAATATCCTACATCTTGGAAGTTGAAGAAACTCCCAAAAACCGGAGTCCACTCGTTGTCCTCTCCGTGTAGAACACTTCCCTTCTTGTTTCGAAAGAATCCGACGGCCGGATCTCCTATAAACCTAGAGAGAAGGAAGACTCTCTCTCACTAAAAATGGGAGAACAAACCTACTGCATCCCTTTTTCCTTTCTTCCTCTCCACGTTTGCCTTTCTTTTCCTCTTTCTCTTTTCTCTTCTCATTTTTACTCTTCATTTCTCCTCATTTCTCTCCATCTTCTCTTTTCTCCTTTGATCCTTTTCTCCTCTTTGGATGAGAATTGACCGTATGGTCAAAAGAAGGAAATTTCCTTCTCCTTTCCTCAAGCCAAGTGTGTGGCTCTCCCTTTTTCCATCATTTTCCTTTATTTTATAATTCCTCTTTTATGACATCATCATTTCGTGAACGATGTGTGTGGAATCCCACCTGTCCCATGGCTTAATTGTGAGCCACTACTTTTGATGCCAAGTGTCACGCCATGGTGCCCAGTGGCATCCTTAACGCCATGTGTCATCAGGCCTGCATACTCAGCGTGAAATCGACTACCTCGGAATGCTTGAAATTCGACGTGAGCGCTAATTTTCGTGAGGCAGGTTCAGCGGAAAAGTCATACCGTCATCGAGAGATCTAGAAAAATTCGGGTTTTTAGCAAATTTCCGTTTATCATTCCTTAGAAAACATGGATTTTCCGGGGTCTCACAGTATTTATCTCTTTGTTTTCTTTTCGACTAGTACGACGAGGCGCTAGGGTTAAGTTGACCAAATTTCGTTTTCATTATTTATTTTCATCATGGGTCCGGGTCGCTCTTCTTCTTTGTGCATTGGCGGTGACTCTTCGGCTATTTCCGGTTGAGATGACTGGCGCGCCTCCCGGCCGTTCGGCGGGGTTGAACTGAGATGCCTGAGGCACCTTTTCCCTTGGACAAGGGTAAGGAAAGAAGTAGACCTAATCAAATATCTGGAGGCTCGAGATACCTAAGATCGCCGTTGGCATGCTTAGCGCGTGGGGCCTAGCAAGTCGGTCCCTCATAGGGCCACCTTTGCTAGGCGTTGAAACTCCTTTGGCGTTCGAGTGTGGTCCCCCGATGTTTTGACCCTCTATGTGGTTTCCGTGCCTAAGATGGTGTGCTTCTTTGAAGTGGTCTTCGATAATGGTCTTTGCTTTCCTCTACATCCCTTCATAAAAGGGGTTTTGCAGCACTTCAATGTTTGTCCTTCTCCTTTCGCCTTGATAGTTTGAGGTATTTGGTTATTCTATTGGTTTCTTTAGGGACGGGGTACCGGTGTCCCAGTGTAGCTGCTCCTTTATCTTTGCTTGAAGGAGGCTGTGAGGGCTTCCTCTATTTCTGGGCGTTACGGCGCTCCTGCAGGTGATTTACGATCTTCCCTCTTCCCACGAGGGTTGTGGAAGGGCATACTTCTTTGTTAGTGGTAAGTGGTGGGAATATGACCCTCTTGACAAGGCGACACCCTAGGCGTTAGGTGGCCTTGGACCACCCAGGAATCTTCGTGAGTGTTAGTTACGTTTTGGTATAACTTGTATATGGTCATTGGGTATTTACAGTTACGCTGTCTATATGCTTCTCGGGTGCTGAATTGATCTGTGTGAAGATAACGTCATGGCGGCTGGCGTTGTAGTGGAGTGTCCTCCTCGTCCTTAGGCGGAGCTGATCAAGTCGGATATTCCTAGCCCTTCGAGCTCGAGGTCTACTCGCTCTGCTGCTTTGAGGCCTTCGCCTCCTTCCACAAAAAAAGTTTCTCCCATTAGGCCCTCTGCTGCTAAACCCACTAAGGGAGAACTACTGGCTCAGTTGGAGAATCTAACTCGAAAACCCCGGAGCGTGAAACGAAAAACCCTGGACTCTGTTGAGAAAGATCGGCCGGCTTTAGTCAAAGTTAGGGGTGGGAGGCGTCCT
Source organism: Tetrastigma voinierianum (assembly GCA_016808115.1). Classification (NCBI taxonomy): domain Eukaryota; kingdom Viridiplantae; phylum Streptophyta; class Magnoliopsida; order Vitales; family Vitaceae; genus Tetrastigma; species Tetrastigma voinierianum. The sequence goes on along the minus strand of JAEQBH010003380.1, from coordinate 64,105 downwards.
CATCTTCTCTGTCTCACTCGGTCGAAAGCCCAGGGTGGACCTTGATCGCCTCCGATTGGGGCTCCTAAAGTCTTGATTTGCGGCTTCGTTGCAGGTCTGGCTGCGAAAATGCAGGTCCCAGCAGATTGGGAGGCTAGTTGAAGCGTGGATCAGCGGTCATGTTCGTCTTGTCTGGAATCCGTAGCGAAGAGTGTTAGATCACCTTCTCGAAGGGGCGGAAGGATTGAGGGAGGAAGGTAGAAATCCAGAGTGCGAAGACGGGGACTCTTTGCTTCTCAATCTTAGGAACTCATGACAGCGGTCTCGTCCGTTCTTAAGGGTCGATCTCGAAGGTCGAGTCTTGTTGCAGTTGATGAGGCTTTGGCCTAATCTCTCCAGGGGGTCGCCTCCGTAAGTTCACATACCTTGTCGTATCTGATTCCATTTTGAGTTGAGTGTCAAACTTACATTGGATGTTGATTCTATGTTGGGTATGCAGGTGGCTACTCATTTGAAGGGTTGGCCAAAAAGGCCAAACTAAACGAAAGTCATGCCAAAGCGGCCCGGGCTTACAAGGAGAGGGTGGCTTCCCTCTCACATCTGGTGGCTGCGAAGTCGGGTCTGCGTATGACCGGAGCGTGGAAGCTTAGGTGATTTGAAGCATGCCACGTCGGCCGTGCTCGGGCGAGGTGGAAGATGAGGCCGAAAGCGGCAGAGAGTGGCTAAAGGCGGGAGCTTCAGGTTTGGGATGATTTGCGGGTTGCACAAAATGACTTGCTAGAGGCTAGGGAAGGGCTGCAGCCTGCCCAATATGAACTTCAGATGGTTAGGGATGAGCTTCTCATATCCTAAGGTGGGCTTAGTCCCCGGGAAGAAGCTGCGTTCGATCGAAGGCGACACAACGTGATAAAACGGCTATTTCTTCGGAGGCGGAGTGCATCGGCCACAGTGCCCGGCTGGCGGAACCTGACTAAGGAGTCTGCCCGGTACGCGTGGGGACCTTCATCAGCAAATAACTTTGGTTGCTCAGCGGGACGAAGTTATAGGAAGATTGAGGGACCAAGCCAATACTCAGTGGGCTTCTAGGTGGTTCGGCTTTTCGTGATACCGCTGCCGGCTATCGGGTTTAGATTTCAACCGACCTCCTAGCGAGGAGGCAAAGGAGTCTTTCTCCGCATATCATGCGGAACTTTGATACCCCCTCACGAGGGCTCCTCCCCTTCTTACGATGTATAATCTTAACGCCTGTTAGACATATGTAGCCTTTTTCTTAATGAATATTCATTTTTTATTTCATCACTTTTGTCTTTACTTGTGCACTCCGCGCTATTCATCATGATCTGTATCAATTTCTTGGTTGCATGGCCTAACTTGAGCGTCCGAGTTGGATAGCTGATGGGATGTAGAGTTGAAAAGTTGAGCTCTTCGAACTAGGCGCGAGACTGTGGGCTACTTGCCTTGGCTAAGCGGACTTTTAGGTGCATGGCAGTGAATAGTCGGGTGGTGGCCAGGTTGCTAGGCTCTTGGGCGTTGAGGCCTGTGGTGAATGGCTTGAGGGCGATCTGAGTCATGGGTTGCATGACTGTGAGATTAGACGAACTCGTCGAAGTGAATTTCTTGGGCTGGGCGGCGGGCCTTGTTGGCGATATAGCCTGAGCTGATCTGACTCTTAGGTTGCATGACCTGTGCAGAGTAGACAAACTCGTCAAAGTGAGCTAGTAGGCTCCGGGCGTTGAGGCCTTGTTGGCGATCCAGCCTAAGCTGATCTGACTCTTAGGCTGCATGGCCTGTGCAGAGTAGTTGAGCTCGTCAAAGAGAGCTATTGGGCTCCAGGCGCTGAGGCCTTGTTGGCGATCCAGCCTGAGCTGATCTGACTCCTAAGTTGCATGACCTGTGTAGAGTAGTCGAGCTCGTCAAAGTGAGCTACCCCAGGCTCGTCTTGTGAGGCCTTGTTGCGATGCGGCTGTTTACGATCGACTCCCCAGGGTACGCGTAGCTCTGGAGTAGTCGAGCTTGTCAAAGTGAGGCTACTAGGCTCAGTATTTGGGGCCGTGGTGGCGATCCGGCTGGTGATGCGACTCCTGAAATTTGTGTGGCTGTCTTGAGTAGACGGGCTTCGTCGAAGTGAGCTATTGGACTCCCGGACTAAGGCCTTGTTGGCGATCCGGCCTCGTGATTTGACTCTAGAATTGCGTGGCACGTGCGAGTAGTCGAGCTCGTAAAAGTGAGTAGCTATTGGGCTCGGGCGCGGGCCTTGTTGGCGATCCCGGCTGAGGCGTCGACTCTAGGTTGCGACTGTGCGAGTGGTCGGGCTTCTCGAAGTGAGCTCTTGGAGGCGGTGGCGAGGCCTTGTTGGTGATCGGCTGGTGTCGACTCTAGGCTGCGTGGCCTGTGCAAAGTAGTCGAGCTTCGTCAAAGTGAGCTACTGGTTGGGCGTTGAAGGCCTTGGTGGCGATCCGGCTGGCGGTTGACTCTAAGAGCTGCGTGGCACGTGCGGGGTGACGAACTCATCAAAGTGACTCTTGGGCTCGAGTCTTGAGGCCTTGATGGCGATCCGGCTGGCGTCGACTCCTAGGTTGCGTGGCCTGTGGAGAGTAGTCGAGGTCGTCAAAGTGAGCTACTAGGCTCGGCGGCCCCAGAGCATGAGTGGCGATCCGACTGCTTGACGTCGACTCTGGTACGTGTGGCTGTCTGCCAGTGGTCGAGCTCGTCAAAGTGAGACTCTTTGGGCTCCGGCGAGGCCTTGGTGGGCGATCCGGCTGGTACGTCGACTCCTGGGGCTGCGTGGCACAATGCGAGTGGGACGAACTCGTCAAAGTGAGCTACTAGCTCGGGCGAGGGCCTTGTTGGCGATCGACGACTGATGTGACTCCCAGGCTGCGTGGCCTATGCGAGTGAAATGACTTCGTCGAAATTAATTTCTCTTTGGACCGGCCCGGGCCTTGTTGGCGATCCGACTGGCGATCGACTCTAAGGCTGCATTGGCCTATCTTAGTAGTCGAGCTCGTCGAAGTGAGCTGCGGGCTCCGGTATTTGAGCCTTGTTGGCATTGCTTTGGTGATCTAACTCTGTTGCGTGGCACGTGCCCAGTGGTCGAGCTCGTCAAAAGTGAGCTGCGGGCTCAGAACCTTGGGCCTTGGTGGCGATCAACTGGCGATCGACTCCCAAGGCTGCGTGGTTTTGTGCGAGTAAACGAACTCATCAAATGAGCTCTTTGGGCTCAGGGCCTTTAAGGCCTTCTTGGCAATCCGGCTGAGCTTATCGACTCTAGATTTGTGTGGCTTGTCGCGAGTGAGCGAACTGAGTCAAAGTGAGTCGTTGCGTGCGGCCATTCGACTTCTGATTTTCTTAGAAAGGTGCGAGCGTCTTTAATGCTGATTTATGGAGAATTTGAAAAGTTTGTGCAAATTTTCGAGTGCTTTGGCCCTCTTATAAATGGCGACTTCATTGCTATGAAGTTTATACTTTGGATATTACGCGCACTCTTAAGTGCGTAGCGAAATCTGCGGATGAAGCATGGTTTGATCGTCTTCGCCCAGGGATCACACGAAGATTACCAGTTAGGTTTGTTGGACTTATTCTTGTGTGGGGTTGTGTTTTCTGATCTCCTTGACTAAGTCTTGTTATTCCCTAGCCGTCTTCAGGGAATGTGTTTAAGAGGAGGGCGGTACATTTCTTGTCATAGCTTTCTCTATTTCCCTACATTCTTCTTTCTCTTCCTCTCCTTTAAGTCTCTTTCTCCTTCTCCTTCATTCTATCTTCCTTCCTTTCTTATTTTCTTCCACATATCATTCTCCCCTTTTTTATTTCTTCTTTTCTTCCACATCTGATTCTCCCTCTTTCAAACAAACTCTTTCCATCCCTTTTTTCTTCTTCTCCTCTTTTCCACCTCTTTCCTTTTCTTCTCCTTTTTTTTTTTCAGATAACTGCTTGTACTGTGTGCTTCCAAGATGTAATTGATGACACCTCTAATTGTAATTGAATGTAACCTGATTGGAATAAAGAGAGACTTTTTCTTTTATGACTATGAACTTTCTCATTCTGTTGCATGAAAATTTTTCTGAGCATTGTATGTCTGGGCCGTCTACCAAAATAACCACTAAACGCTCAACTCGTCTTCTGAAAATTGATAATGCTTTATTTAAGATTAAAAACCGATGTATACTGGTAAAAACGCTTAAGATGCTCCGCATTCCATGCATGCTATAAAATTTTCCCCTCCTCTGTTTGGAGCTCGTAATTGCCTGGTCTGATGACTCGAGATATTATGTAGGGGCCTTCCTAGTTGGGGCCCAGTTTTCCATGTGTTGTATTCTTCCTTGCTGGCAGAAGCTTATTTAAGACTAAATCACCCGGCATGTAGCTCCTGGGTTTGACTTTTTGGTTGTAGTACCACGTCGTCTTCCTTTAATAGTCTTAATGCGCCTTAGAACACATACGTTTTCATCTAGGAAGTCAAATTTAGACGGAGAGCCTCGTCATTGTGTTCTACTGATGCTAACTCGATCCTGAGGGACTTTAATCCGACCTCGGCGAATTTCTTTGCCCGATTGCCAAAGGCTAGGGCGAATGGGGTTTCAGTTCTGCGACACGCGTTGTCTGTAAGCCCATGGCACCTCGGGAAGTGTGCTGCCCATTTTCGCTAGATCTTTGAGTGGGTCTTCTGCGGCCTTAAGGGTTACGATGGTGACCCCCGGCTAACCATTAGACTACGGATGTGGAGGCAGTAATAATTCTTAATTAGAGCTGACACGAAATATCCCGAACTTGGCATTGTCAAATTTTTTTACGTTTATGCGTGACGGGGCTCTTGGGATTACAAGCACATATGATGGCTCTCCACTGCAAAATTGTGTATCTTACGTTGTGATTGTGAGGTTCTGCCCGGCTCACTTGGTGAAGTAATCCCCTTTGCGGCGATGATGAATTTGCATTGGCCCTTCGCAATGGGCAGAGGTCCTAGTATGTCGAAACCCCATTGTTGGAAAGGCCAGGGGCTTGTGATTGATGTCAAGGGCTCTGATGGGAGGCGTGAGATCTTGGCATGCTCCTGGCAGATCTTGCATTTCCTGACCAGGTCGGTTGCGTCTCTGAGTATTGTGGGCCAGTAGTATCCCTGTCTTAAGACCTTTCCTGCTAATGCCCGAGCTCCGATATGATTTCTGCATATAAACTTTCTTGTGCTTCTCTTAGCACGTATTCAGTGTCTTTTCCCACGATGCATTTAAGGATGGGTGTAAAGAAACCTCGCTTGTACAAGCTTCCCTTGTGATTAGTGAATCTGGCTGACCTCGTCACGATTTTAGTTTGCTTCTTCGAACAGTCAGTAGAAATCTTGTCACATTATATAATCGAATGGGGACCATCAACTCGGCTCGAACTTAGAGCACGGGCAACTTCCGTCCTGAGATCTATAGAGGCTGCGGGTATTTGACAAGTGTTGACTGTTGAGGTCTTCTGTAGAGTGTCGCTAACTTTGCCCGAGTGTCGGCTCGGGGTTCTGCTGGCGAGGCGTGTCGACACGAACCCGGCCACCGAATTTTTAAATAAATCTCAAACCCGCAGCACGGAGGTATAGAATCATCCTTCCACTTTTGGCCTCGTAGGTGTCTTCTATTTATATTACTACCAGCTGGGAGTTGCTGTAGACCTCTAGCCGGTCAACTTCCAGTGAATGGGCGAGGTTGAGGCCTGCTATGACGACCTCATACTCGGCCTCGTTGTTGGAGGCTTGGAATCCGAATCTAAGTGTGTACTCAATGTCTATTCCTTTTGGAGAGGTCAGGATTAGAACTGCTCTGCTCCCTTGTGCATTTGAGGTTCCATCTCTGAGGATTTCGAGATGGGAGGTGAGTCATTGTTGGCGTTCTCAGCGAGTTCCCGGCTAGGGGTGAATTCCGCAGTGAAGTCGGCTAAGACCTGCCCTTTTATTGTAGTTTTCAGCTTGTATCTGATGTCGAACTCGCTTAGCCCTATGGCCCACTTCATCAGCCTTCCGGAGGTTGCTTCATCGGGTGTACATTGGCTTCTATGGTATGGTCTGGAAGTAAGGGGCGGAAGCTTCAGCTGCGGTTGCAATGCAAAAATTAATTTCTCCATCCTTGGGTCACCTCTCTAAAGCTCCTCTGAGCTCGGTGCAATAAACTAGGTGATGCACTCGTTCTTTGTCACGACAAGGGCGGTCGAGAGGCCGATACGGCTAGAGTATGGGTGAGGAAGTCTGTTGAAGGGGGGCTCGCAAACTGCATGTAGTACAATATCGGCTGCTCTCGACGTGTCATCTCGTCATGGAAGAGCAGTGCTGCCCAGGATTTGCTGTGCGTGGGGCTGAAGAAGCGAAGTACGGATGAAGAAAGTGAACACGGCATTGTGGCCGCAACGCTCGCCGCGCCGCTCGACTCGTACCATAAGTTCCAACCGGATACCGATGGCGATTTTATATAAACTAGAGACTCCGGGAGAATTTGATGAGTGGGCCGTACGCGGCGGTAGACATCGGTATCTGAAAGCTGCAGTAAGGGGCGGTCTCAGCCGTTTTAAGTCGTGAAATTCGCCTCGGGGCTGCGGCGGCCTCTCCATCGACGCTGCAGCAGATGAGCTTTCAATGCGTGACGGCGATCTGACCGTTCTCGAGAAGGAATGGGCATTGGTGCCGATTAGGATTCCCGAGCACTCGGCAACGAAGGCGGTATGGCGAAGCGGGCATAGTGAGGCTCCAACACTAAGCATTCGTGAGTTTGCAGGCTGGGAGTAACGACATTTCGGTGGTAATGATAGAAGACACTGCTAGGCCAAAGTGGAAGGATCTGCACGAGTGCGAATTTGTGAAAAAGAACCGTCTGTGGTAATAGACATGTGAGAAAGAAATAACTGAGATGCGACGACACTAAGACTCGGCAGTCAAACCTATCATGCTGGTAAGGCCTCTATGAACAGTCTCCCAATGACGTCGAAGGCTGCCGAGGTGAAATGCAGCCAGAGTTGAATAGACTTAGAGATGCTGCAATGAACGGACTTCTGACGACGGCAACGACATCGGGCGGTCGGCAATTCCTGTCATGGGAAGCATGCCAACCGAAAGGTTGCCTCACACCCATCGCCATCATCGTGATGCGACAGGAAAATACGTAAGTATATCGCAGGAAATCTGCCGAGCGGGTGGCGGAAGATGTAGGCAGTACTCTTGGCCTGATACCGAGGCGCTAGCCATTTGTCCGAGAAAATGCGAAGATGAGGGCACTGCGGCGCCTCCCATCTGTTTGCAATCTAAACCTGGCCTTTCAACAACAGGAGCTGAATCTTGGAGACACCCCAAGGAAAGGCAATCTGAAACTAATCGATGCGATCCTGGCAGCGGCGGCTGCCAGCGCGTCTTTTGCACGGAAGCCTGTTGTGGCAGACTCCATCATATGCGAGGACTATCCCCTTACATTATCAGCAGAGTAGCGACAACGCGGACCGAGAAGGCTGTGAGGAGTGAAATGACCACTAGTCTCCCATTCATCTACGTGCAATAATTCGGCCGAGTGCCATCGGAGCCCATACTTTTACATGTAAGAAAATGAAATCCCCTCCACAGGGTGTGAATATACAGGGGACTGTGCGAAGAGTCGGCTGGCCGAAACACATTGGCTATGCGCTTGAGCTTGGTAGCCTGTTAGTCGGATTAAGAATCCCGAAGATTCATTGCTGTGGAGTGCCGATGACGACTCTGCAGAATTTGGTCTGCAGATGAAAAATGTGGTGGAGTCCCAGGCGTGACTCGAGGCGGCCGGGCTCTGGCCGAAGTCAGCCCGAGAATGTGGGGTGATTTGGTGTAAGAAAACCGTGGCATCGGGAAGGATCGGCACGGCGGAGCTGAGGCGTGTATCTCGGTGGCTGGTACGGCTCCCAGCACGGAGAGGCAGAGCACGGCATGCATGGAATGCGGCATCTGGCATTTTACCGATGAAGTATCAATTTGTAATCTTGAGTAAAAGTATCGGGCTTTAGGATGACTTCAGTGGCTGTAATTCCTTTGTTAGGTGGCCCGGACATTGTGCTGAGTACATGCGGCATATTGAAAGTTCATCAGTCAAGAAAAAGATCTCTTTATTCAGATAGTACATTCGGTATCGATGTTGATGTCGACCCTTGGAAAGCACACGTCTGGCAATTCTTCGAAAAGTGAGGAGAAAGGAAGGAAGTGAAGAGAGAAGCAGAAAAAGAAATACAAAGAGGAGAATAAAATGTGGAGATGAAAGAGGAGGAAAATGAAGAGAGAGAAAGAAGAGCGAAAGAAGCAGGCTGAAAGGAGCATGAAAATAGAGCGGCACAGAAATACCGCCCTCCCGACTGGCAACGGCTGAAGATCTTTATGACTCCCATCAAAGGAGACTGGGGAAGGAAACTCTGGCGAGTCGGCAAAGCACGAGCAGTCTTCGGTGGTTGACAACGTCAAGCGGCGGCTCATCTCGGCGGCGGTCACCACGAAGATGCAGTGTCAGAAACATAAACTCCATGGCAATGAAATTAAGCCGATGAGAGACAGCGCAGTCGCGGCGTTTCAAATTCTCCGTAAATGGGCATTACGCTGCTATGCCTTTCGAGAAGTCAAGGTCGAAGATGAGTAGCGCGCCAACGACCTCGCTGACAGTTGATCTACTGCGCACCGAGCCACACAAGTAAATCGACTCGGCGGATGCCACCAGGCCTCGGAGGCCGGCGGCGATGGCTCGACTGCACGCGGGCCACGCGGCACAGGAGTCGAATCCTTCAGCTGAATCGCGACAAGATGTACTGCGCCGAGCCCGTGCTCCGCAACACGGTGTCGTTACTACACAAGCCGCGCGACCTGAAACGGTCATTTCGGTGATCATGACAAGGCCTCGGCGTAGGACCGATAGCTCGCTTTGGCGGACCGTCCCCTGCTGCCGCGAGGCCCGCGTGGCTGGGTCAGTCCTGAGAGCTGGATGCTCTTCGGCGCCGGACTGATGGCTCACTTTAATTAAAATGCCTGAGCCGCAGTGACTAGGGTAAAAATCGGCTGGTACGGATGCGCCTGGGCTCGGCGCCGAGGCCCGATGGCTCCTTTGCGGCTCAGGCTTGCTGCACGAGGCCACCCACGGCACCGGGGTCGGATCGGCTGAGTGGATCGCGACAAGGCCTCGGCGCCGGGCCTAGTGGCTCACTTTGGCCGAGCTCGGCTGGGCCACGCGGCTTACAGGAGTGGGCTCCGGCTCCCAGCAGATGTAACAAGACCTCGGCGCCCGAGCTGGTAGCTCACTTTGACGGGATTCGTCTATTCTGCTGTGCAGCGACCCCGGAGTCAGTCGACAAATTTGGATAGCCACGAGGCCTCGGCGCTGGGAGGCAGGTGGCTCACTTTGACGAGATCGACTACTCTGCGTAGGCGCGGCTGGGGTCGGATCATTTCGATTTGGATCGCCCGACCGGGGCCTCGGCCGGGCCTGAAGTGGCTCACTTTGACGAGGCTCATTGCTCACGCACAGGTCATCTGTTAGGAGTCGGATCATTTCGGGCTAGATCGCTGACAAGGCCTCGGCGCCGGGCCGATAAGCTCCTTTGGCCAGGCTCGACTACTGCACGGGCCACCGCGGCAGGAGTCGGGTCGGCTCGAGACTAGATTGCCAGCAGGCCTCGGCCAGGCGCAATGTTCCAGCTTTGTGAGTTCGTCTACTCTGCCTGAGTCAACCTAGGTCGAATCATTTCAGTATACTCCTTAAGCAGGCCTCTCGGCGCCCGAAGCCCGGTGCTTTCGCTTTGGCCGGATCATTCTCTGCCCCGCGAGTCATGCGATCTATGGCTCAGATCAGTTCAAGCTATTAAGCCCGCAAGGCCTCGGCGCCGAAGCCCGGCCCGGCTCGGTTTGATGACTCGACTAATGCTCGGTATGCGGCTAAGTCTTTAGCCAGTAGTGTATGAAATCTCGCGGCCCGGTCGAAGAGCTCTTTTCAACTCATCCCCATCGGCTATCCCGGCTGGGCGTTCCAATTAGGCCATGCGGCTGAAATTGATACAGTTCATGAAGAATAGCGCGGAGTGCCTGTAGTAAAGGCAGTGATGAAATAAAATATGAATATTCATTGAAAAAGGCTACATATGTCTATGCGAGAAGATTATACATCAAGAAAGGGTGAGCCTTAGTAGGTATCGGGTTCTCGGAAGGATCTGCGGAGAAGACTCCTCGCCTCCTTGTATTAGGAGGTCGAAGTTAAATCTAAACTGGATAGCGTTAGTGGCCTTCTGGCTGTAAGCTGACCTAGAAGCCCAGTCTTGGCTTGGTCCCTCCAATCATCCTATGAAACACGTCCAGCTGAGCAACAAAGTTATTTGTTGATGAAGGTCTAGCGCGACATGACATCTCGGTCGGTGTTCGCGGTAGCGACCTCGGTGGCCTCGCTGACGACCACAGATCGGCGGCCAGATCTTATCGCAGATTAGATCTTTGATGCTTTGGTTCTTCCTTAGACTCTCGAAGCTCGCCTTGGGATGTGAGAAGCTCATCCCTAACCATCTGAAGTTCATATTGGGCGGGTAGCGACCGTCCACAGCCTGCAACAGGAGTCATTTTTGTGCGTCACGCAAATCATTCTAAACCTCCGAGAAACTCACGCCGGTACGCTCTCATTGGGCTGTCTTCCACTGCCCTCGGCGGGCGGACGACGATGGTATGCTTCCATCAGTTGAGCTTGTTTGCTCCTCGGTCATCTGGTTTGCACGACCTAGCGGATCGCTGCTCGGATGTGAGAAGCCTCGCCTTATATAAGTCAGGGCGCTTCGCATGACTTCGTTTAGTTTGGCCTTTTGGCCCGAGCCCTTCAAATGGTAACCACACCCGACATAGAATCAACATCAATCTGAGTTCGACACTCAACTGAAAATGGAATCCGAATCTGTGACAAGGTAGTAGGAACTTACGGTGACCCCTGGAGAGATAGGGTCAAAGCCTCATCAACGGGCAGCGCCGACCTCTTGAGATCATAATCACTTAAATGGGCGAAGCTGCGCTGCCGTAGGTGACATTAAGAAGCGAAAAGTCCTCGTCTCACTTGATTCCGGATTCGGATCTTTCCTCGCCAGCTCTTCCGCCCTTCGAGAAGGCGGCTAACACTCTTTGTTGGCGGATTCCAGACAGTAATGGGCATGACATGACAATTTGCTCAGCGGCCGAGGACCTTTTGCCTTCCCCTTGATGAACTGAAGCAGGCTGCCCGAACTCAAGGCTATGAGGCCTGCTTAGGAGGTATTGCGCCGCCTCGACTTTCGGACACAGTAGAAGGAGAAAGCGAGGACCTTGATTTGGATTTGACCAAAGTCGTCCGATCTTTCAGCGAGTCGGGGTTTTTTAGTTTCACGTTAGGGCTTAGAGTTAGCGTCTCCGCCGGGCGATGGTTCTCCTTAGTGGGTTTCGCGGCGGAGGGTGATGGGAGAACTTTCATGGTGGAAGGAGGGAAGACGCCAAGTAGCGGAAGCGGCGGACCTCGAGCTCGAAGGTAAGAATGTCGGCTTGATCAGCTCCGCGTGGGACGGGGACACTTAGCCAGCGCGGCCCAGTAGCGTTATCTTGTGGCGAGTTCAATTGATCACTTGAAACGTAGACGGTCACGAGAATTAGAAATAACGAATGACCTCACACTCACAAAGATTCTCGGGGGTGGTCCAAGCCACCGGAACTCAGTGTCGTCATATCAGAGGGTCATATTCCCGATTACGGCCCACTAACGAAAGTAGCGTCCACTTCCACGGCTGGCCCAGAAGAGGGAAGATCGGAAATCACGGGCGCCCGGAAGCTAGAAAAATAGAGGAAGCTCTCGGCGGTCTCCTTCGGGCAAAAAAGATAAAGAATGAAATTCTGGCTGGGGACAAAGGCCCCTGTCCACAAGAAAACCAACCAAACTAACCAAAATACCCAGCCATTGGGGCGCGAATTGAGAAGGGCTGAGACATTGAAGTGCTGTAAAACCCCTTTATGAAGGATCACGAAGGAAGCGGGCCATTATCGAAGGTCACTTCAAAGAAGCACACCATCTTAGGCACGGAGCACGCAGAGGGTGCGAAACGTCGGGGGACCACACTGGAGACGTGAGGGGGAGGCCGAGTAGCGTCTGGCAAGGTGGCCCCATGAGGATGACATGTTGACCACAGGTTCAAAGCATCCCGGGCTTGGTGATCTTAAGGTATTCAGGCCCTCGAGGATGTTTGATCGAGATTCTGCTTTCTCCTTACACTTGTCGAGGAAGGGGCACCACAGGGCATCTCAAAGTTCAAACTCGGCCCGAGCGGTCGGAGAGCTCATGATTCGTCCGAGCGGCAATAGCGAAGTCACCACCAATGCGTAGAGAAAAAGAGCAACCCGGACCCATGATGAAAATAAATAATGAAAACGAAATTTAGTCGAAACATGCAGCGTATAAGTAAAGTGCCGTCGAAAGAAAACAAAGAGATAAAGGCATGGCGGTCGGAATAAAACGAAGGCTATCTCGGGAAGCGCGAAAAGATTCTACAAAAAAGGTGACGGAGAGCTAAGGGAAAATGAAATCTGAATTATTTGAGAGAAGCGAGGGTCGCGGGATCGAGGCGCCGCAAAGACGGAGGAGTGCAGAAGAGAAGCGAAGGAAATTGAAAGGAGTAGGAGAAATAGGCGCGAAAACGAAGAGTCATCATTGCTCGCGAGGCGTATGTGGCGGTGACACTAACTAGCAACCCGAACGGACACGTGGAAGTTGCGTAGATATGAAAGCATTACGTACTTGCCCACTTGCGCGGGTACCTGAGGGGCTAGGGGCGGCGATGGGTTTTGAAAAATGGGAACCGGGGTCCGCTCCACTAAACCTGAAGGAGAGGCGTGCGTTGGAGCGTCAGAGACTTTGGCCTTGACCAGGATGAAGGCGATCCATTGACCCCAGGTGATTATGGGTAATCGAGAAAGCCCGTGTTACGAATCAGTCAAATCCTTAGATAAGGGAAATAGAATAATCCCAGTAATATATTATCCGACCAAACCGAACTAAATCTTATAAGTCGAGAAAGTAAGATAATTAATATTGACTCATCAAACGGGATCCCACCAGTAAAGGGAGAGAAATAATTCCAAATAGAGTTCAACGCTTTCTATATCCATAATCAAATCAGATATCGAAATATCGTCACGTGGGAAAGAATCATGTCAGCGTCCGTGGTGAAACATCTGTATAAATACAAGGTCGGCCCACATTCGGTGAAGGTGCATGACATCTGTCGCGTTACGCGCCCAAGCGGTCCATCTTTTTCTGGAAAGAAGCGACTTAGGCATCAGGCGGTCATGGTGAGAAACCATGGCAGACCCCGCTTCTTTCTCGTTTTTGCGGAGGGTACCCACGTCCGAGCACGCGGACGGCCTTTGCGGCAATCCTACTTCGGCCGAATGATCAGAGCACAGACCCAGCGGCGATTCGAGGTTGGCCCAGCGGCCGGCCCTGCGCTCTGACCCATTTCCAGTTGAAAGAAACGTATCAATATATATATATATATATATGTACCACTTTAAAACACCATTTCTTTTATATTATTATTTGTTGTTTTTTAATGTCAATTTTATTTTCTTATAGTTAAGGAAAGCAGTTCGTCCTTGGCCCGATCAATTCATATGTCTTATCATTTTAATAAACAGGTATTGTTCTCGATGTAAAAATAATCAATTTTGATTCTATTAGTCTAACTTTGGTTTAAAATATTTCAAAAAAAAAAAAGGTTTGATATAACTTAAATTTTTGTGGGAATCTTTTCACGACTTTCCTTCCCAATACACAAAATTTTTGGAAATATATGTATTTATTTGTAAAATAATTTTGGAGATAGAATAGATTGACATGTTTCAAGAACAGCTAAAATATATAGATATAATATATGCACCGTTTACCATAAGAAGAAATAAAAAATAAAAAATAAAAAATTCACCCTTTAACCATTTCACCTTTCTATTGCATATGATGGTTTGATCCAAAATTAATCTGAATATTTGCGGAATTTGGTGATAGTTTCAAATTAAATTTATTTCATTAGTGAATAATCGATTTTTAGAGGAGGGTTGAAATGTTGTATTTTTAAAGTTAACAAAAATTAATATTTTAAAATTCAGTTAGATTCGTCTAATCAAATCAATCATGGACTAATAGCTTATTTCTTCAAATCACTTTCACATTAGGAATCGGATATGAACCATCGAGTTCTTTTAGCGACGTCTAAGCAAAGCCCACTCCCACTGCATGTGGGAGGACCTTGTAAAAGCTATTCGCCAACTTATCAATGTAAAAGCTTTTGTTTCGTATGTAGTGGATGTAAAAATATCTTTTTAAAAGGATATCTAATATTGAGGGGAAATTAATTTTAAAATTTTATAATTAAAAATACGTTGAAATTAAATATGTTAATTTCATTTCATTTCAAATACATTCACATCTAAATATTTTATTTAACAGATTTTAAAATATCAATATATCGAGCACCAAAAGTAACAAACAAAAAATATTAATTTGTAATTTAAAAATCAGACCATAATTGAATAAGAAAAATTATGGGGATTGAACCATGATTGAACCGATAACATTATAAATATATAATTTTAATATCATAGAAATTAAATATATATATATATATATATATATATATATATATATATATATATATATATATATATATATATATATATATATATATATATATATATATATATTTAAATTTTTCTATGATATTAGAAGTACTATTGTATTATCACCCGACTCGTAATTCAATCCTATATTTGCATTTGGTATGAGTACATTTTAAAACATTACTAAAATAAGAGTAAGGTGGTGTTTGTTTTTCGGCTTCAATGAAATTTTTTAGATTTTACGGGTGATGGGGGTGGCTCGATGAATTTCAGGGATGATTTTCACGAAATCTCGAAATTCGAAGAAATGGGCACAGGTTAGAAGTTCATTTTAAAATAAAGTGAAGTGAATAGTAAATTATTTAGGAGCATAGTGGGCAGAATGAATGATATGAATCCTTATATCAAATATAATAATAATAAGTCAGCCAGATTATATTTAAAAATAATTTTTATTATTATAATTTTTATACTTTAATATAAATAAGTATTATTATTTTTAATAAATAATTTATAAAATCATAATATTTTTATTTTTGTAAGAAATATTAATTTTAATATAATAAAAATAAAAAAGTAAATATAAAAAAATAAAAATTAAAAAATAAAATAAAATAAAATATAAACGGGGCGAGTTTGGGAATTTTCTCATTCTAAAGTAGCATTTAATTATTTTAAATGAGACAATTTGGGGAGTGAAAAATAAGCGTAGTAGGGTTGGGATGGGACGGAGTCCGGAGTACAGAGCCTCGTCATAAATCGCATTAGTGTATATTCTTTAGTTAACCTTGCTTGTTATGTAATTGGGTTTTTTTCTTATTTTGTGAAAAATGACTTTTACGAATAGAAAAGTCGAATATTCCTTTTACATTTAGAGCTTTTAAAATTTCAGCAATAAGTCGTGAAAAAAAAAAAAAAAACAACTTAATACTGAAAACTATTTAGCTTTAATATTAAATCAAAAACCCAGCAATCCCTAAGTCTATTTCATTACTCATTTTAAAGGATCGAACAAGTTTAACTAAACATAAAATTATTAGGAGACCTTACTTATAGGAATTTTTGATAAATATGCAGATTTTAAAAATACCATATATATAAAATCGCGTTTTAATACAAATACTTCATTATTTTAGCTTGAAGATAGACTTTATTATCCACTAGAGTCGTATTTTGAAAACGTATTATTTTAGCTTGAAGGCACGACTTTCACCCCAACAATAAATGTCTTGGAAATATTATTTTTAATGCACTTTTATTTTATAGAAACATTACTTTTTGGTGTTGTATTTTAAATTACTATATTTTTTATAATTATGATATCTTATGGGAGGTATGTGTCAAACCTAACACAATGAAGATAATAAGGTAGTATATGATGCCATCGTACGTAAAGCGTAATTTAAGTGGTTTTTCAATCCCGGCAGTGTCGATATTTGGTGTTGTAAGCATTAAGTATTCTGTCATCGTAAACTTGTATAGATGAATGAATAGACGTATTTAAATGCAGTTGGCGTAAGCGTCATGGATGGCTCGTGTTTGTTAAATGCGTGGCAAATCGTGATGATGACCGAGGCGTAAGATAATTGGGACGCTAAAATCGAGGCTCTTACGGGTCAGAAAAACAAAGTTAAGTGGACATATAACTATAAATAAAAATAATCACCATATGAAGAAATACGAAAGTAATAAACTTTTAAAAAATAATCACCGTTAAAATATTTCTTCAAAAGGTATTGTATGTAGTTCAATACACCTTTTTAAAAATTTTAAATATGATGGGGGACAGATTAAGAATAGGCATCAAGACTAGATGCTATAGAAACTATAGATTAAAATTTTTAATGAATTTTTGTTTTTCATTTATTTTAAACTAAACTCACATGGGAGAGAGGTGTAATGAATTTTATTTATTTATTTTATTCACTACCTTTTAAATAAAGAATCCATTATTGGGACGGAAGTCATTCTTGATCATTGAGTAGTCAAATCTACCTCGTAAAATAAACAATTTAAGGTTTAAAAAGAGTTACTAAACAAATGTGCGTTTTATTAATTTCATGAACATAGTGTTAAATATGGATTATTAATTATAATTTTATTAATTTAAATAATAAAATTAATAAATATGTTAAATTTAATAAGTTATTTGTATTAAACATACATGGATAATTAATTATAAAATTTTATTATTTTAAGCAATCGAAATTAAATGGATCGTAATCGTGTTGAAACTTGCTGCTGCGAATAATAAATGGGATTGGGTTTGAGTTAGCGAATATTGACGTTTATTATTATGTGTGTGGGTTTTGAGTTAACGAATATTGTGTGATCCGTCATTGATATGTGCGAATTACCCACGTTTATTTATAAGATCATCGATTTAATCATGGTTCAACCCTCGTAATTTTTCTTATTCAATCATGATCCGATTTTTAAAACATTATAAAATAGATAAGATGCTCATTTTAAGGGGCAGTTTTTAAGTGAACAATATGTTAGCACCAAAGCTGTTGTAGAACATACTGGGTAGTTGAAGTTCAATGCATGATGCATGATGGAATTAGTAATGTGTCACTGACACCCAGAAAAGTTTAATTAGGGGGATTACCGTGTTTTCATTTTTCTTGCAACTAATATTCAGGTTGGACTTGGACCTTTCTAATCAGTTTTATTTGGTTTTCTGATGATGCTCTCTCTGTACAGCTGCTTTATGCTCCCACATGTTGTATTTTGTGTAAGTAGTCTGATCACCTGCCCCTTTTCCATTATGTGCAGCTATTTTCCCTCACTGACCCCACCCCATATATAGTACATGGAAATCAAATCATTTTGTTTCTGAAGCTCAGTTAGGTAATTGGTTATTGGCATTAGGGATCATTTGGATTTTCTTGTGGAAAAGCGAAAGAAAAAGTTGTTTTGGTGATGCATTCTTGATCAAAATCATTGTCCCAATATCTCTTTATCTTGATTTCTTTTACATAAAGTAATTCTTTTCACTTGAAAATCCTGGATTTTTAATTTGTTTTTAAATGTTTTTATCATTAAATGCTTGTGGTGTGTAATGGGGTTTGTCTTAGATGTAATATGACCAGATTTAGTTTTTCTGTCGTCTTGTTATAAGCGACTTTCGTATGTAGGTAATTGACGGTAAAGCAGGTCGATCAAGTAGAGATATCGAAGTCAGTAATGATCGTCGATATGTTCGTAATTGAGTTATATGTATTTTAGTTATTATATCGTATCAAGCGTGTCGGCCTTAAAATGGGTCATTATCTTTATTAACTGAATGTTGTGTCATCCTCTAATGTTTTTAATAAATTTGATTCTTTTTTTCTATTGAATGTATTGCTAATTTGAATCAATAAAATTATTCTCTTTTAAAACAAAAAGTATGTTTAATAATATTAATAATAAGTATGTTCTAAAAATTCCGTTAGTCATTAAATTGAAACAATAATTGATTCACGATTAGAACTCCGATTGATATTGAAATTGATACCAAAAAATAGATAGCAAAGCCTTCAAAAACTTTATTATAATTTGACTTGGCAATCCATTAGATCACGGGGTGGCAGGCCATAGCAAGCTTAACACAAAGCATATCATTTGTGTTATTTGAAAATTGTTCTTGTTATATGAATTTAATGTTTTTTATACTTTTCATATTTTTTCAAAACAAAAATCAATAAGAACTAAACGTGTTTTCGGTGTTTTTCCTATTCTTCTTATTTTTTCAAAATAAAAAAATTGTTTTAAAGAACTGTAACTAAATATGCCCTTAAAACCAAATTGGAAATGGTTTTGTCACTCGTTTAAAGCCGATTTAACTGGAGAACATCTCTGCTAAAGGAACAATTATGTTTTTATAGACTTTTTTAAAGTCTTAAAAAGTCATAATTGAATACATCATGACTTTTATAAAGTCTTTACAAGTTGTAATCCAATACACCATGATTTTTATAAACTTTGTAATTTCGTAAAAGTAATAAAAAAACAAATAAATTATAGGCCATACTTACCTAAGAATGTGTGAAAACCATTACATATAAATTTTATTTTTCTAAGAAATTAGTTATGATTACCATGTAGAAACCAAACCGAATCATTATAGTGAAAACCATCCGCCAAAGTCCTAAGATCATTTATGCATAAATATTAAAAATCACAAACTAATTTCATGGAAGTTCTTTAGTGTTGATCAAATGGTGTAGTGTAGAATTTTAATAAGCATACATAGACGTGTAGTTATATTGTAAAGTGAATAGATGTCAAAAAGATAAAAGATAAAAAAAAAAAAAAACAAGGCATGCATGTACCAAATAGGTAGGTAATTGCTATTGAAAATGAAAACAAGTCATAATTATTATATGAAACAACGTAGTAATGAATCGTAAATAGGTTATTACTAAAGAGTACACTACATATTTAATTATGTGGGTTTAATCCATCTGAATGAAGATGCAGCGATATGATAAAAATTTGAATTCTTGGAAAAAATCGTATCCGTTGTAATGATATCTTTGAGTTTAAGATTAAGTAGAGATATACTTGGTATTATTGTTGTAAGTAAAGTATAGGAAGATATATCTATTATTATTACAGGAAACCCTTCTTTTTTCTACCCAGGAACCACCATTACTCAAATATATAACCTTGTCGCCTAAATCTTCTACATTCACCCAATTCCTTTTGGATGCATGCGGTTTAGAACGAAATTGTAAGGCAGAAATTAGATTTAAAAATAAGAGGCAATCGTAATTTTGATTCTGAAAATTGTGGTCTGATTAAAGAACCGTAATTAATTCTCTAGATCTCGGATAGCCCGAAGCGGATCGTACACCGTTGGAATCGTCTGTGAAATCTAGTTAGCACGTAAAATTTCGTAATTTTAAAGACGGTCGGATTCAAGCCTTGGCGTTTTTCGGCGTGTCAGCGTTTGGTCTTAAGTAAAATGGTTTCGACGTGTGGCCACGCATCCTGCAATGTCTTCATGTCATAAATTGGTATGAGTAGAAAGCGATGAAAATGTGGGCGGCCAAGGAGTAGTGGAATAGCAATCTGAGGAAAGAGGACGTAAAGCGTCATTAATGAAGTTGTTAAAGTCACTGAAATGACGAAAACTTTGCTACAGTGCTTCTTCTCCACGATGTTAAAAGAAAGAGCAAGAAAAACGTGAAATGCGTAAATGGGGCGTCCAGTAGCCATTTTGTGTTTTCGCCCCAGAGAGAAAACACCAAAAATCTGCCTTGATCAAATAGTCGGCGGTGCTTGGCGAGAAGGAGAAATGTTACGCGGGACAAGAGCAGCGTGGACCGGGGATCGGGAGTTTCTTCAAACTCGCGGGGTAGGATTTTATATCTTGGGTTTATTCAGATTTTAGTGTTTTGAATGTTGAGTCGATTGAGATCATTGGGGGTACATTGGATCGAATTAAAGCATTGGAGCCAGGAGTGTCTAATTTTTTGAAACCAAAATGGAAGCGGCGTGTTGCTCCATGGCGTGTGGTATGAAAAATGGGTGTAGTGGTTTTGAATCATGTATTGGATTTAGTTTGAGGCGAGTAGTAGCCAGTGAAATGCGGAGTTCAAAACATGAACCTAGGATTGGTGAGTGTCGAACGGTAAACCCTAGGGTTTCTTTGTTCTAGGAATAGTGACACGAGAAAATGTATTTTTCGGAAAGTAAGGTGTTTGGTTATTAATTCGAATCGAATTAGCATGTTTTTGACATTAGCCAGTGAGCTAATTTTGGTGTTTGAAATGATAGAATTACATAACGTATTTGTGTGATTTGCAATTTTTTATGCGGGCTCTATATTCGTGTTTATATATTTCGTATATGGTTTAGAAGCTTATATTAGATTGCGTACGTCGATTCAGTATGCCAGCTACGGAACATCCACAGGACTATAGGAATTAGTGCATGGGATGATGGAAAAAGGTTCGGAGGGTAGTCTAAAATATTAAATGGTTGGAGGGTTGTAAAATGTTAATTATCGGAGGTGGTAAGTAAATAATATATCAGCGGAATGGGCGATGATTGATATATATTATTAGGAGGGTAGTCGAACTAAATAATATATCGCCGTCGGGTGCGGGTTGATATATATGATATCGGAGGTAGTCGGCAAACTAATAATATATATCAATCGTCGGAAGCGGCCCGATTGATATATTCGTAGGAGTTGTCGCTAATATATGATAATTCTCGCCTGAGCTTAGGCGAGGTGTGAGAGTCGGTGAGGACTCGGGATGGAGTTGGTCATGTAGACATTCAAAGTAGGATCATGCATTTGCTTGAATGTGTGTTTAATTTGGAACATTGCCTTGCGCTTAGGTGGTGAGTAGCCCATTTAGGGCGTTTCTCTCTTGAGCTTTAGCTCGCTGTCGATGGGATCCCCCTTTTCACCAGTACGGGAGCGTGCGAGGACGGTTCGTCAGCCCAGGGTGAGTTAAGAAAGCGGGAATGTGAAGCTGTTGATGTTTACATGTATTAGAACTATTTAAGTTTAATATATGTATTGTTTAAGAGTGAAAATATTGTAACTCTTGTAACTATGGAATATATATAGTTGGATCATAGTTGGTATGCATATTTGATATATCTGATATATATATTGCATATATTAGACTGCTTGGGACAGGTCATATGCAGGTTTTGTAATTGGTAGAAGCTCCCGTACAAGGAGACTCACTTGATTTTCTAAAGTGGTGTGGGTAACCAGGCATCCATAATATTCCATGAGTTGACCGGGTAGTCAACGGACCCCCGGGTTTTGGGGTGTCACAGAAATCCTTCCATAACTACTGAGAAAAATGGCAATCAATTCCCCATCACTTTCAACCATGAAACTTTGAATCAGTGAATCTCGTTGTCGTCGCGACATCTTCTATCTCCCAATCATCTTCTCCGGGTTTGATAACAGCAATTTCCATCAAAGAAAGTAAGTTCATTATTCCTACACCACTGATCCTCGGAAGTTGGAAGACCGGGCGAGATTTAGTGAATGCGTATACGGTGGTAAATCCCCTAGAAAGATCAATTTTCTTTCTTGTAAAGGGATTAAAGAAAAAAACTTATTTTTCTTTAGCATACTTTCCTCCCATAACCAGCAACCACCCATCTTTAGAATATAAGATTTTTTTTGTTTAACAATTCTGGAATATCCATATAATATGTGGTGAAGAGGATGTGAAAGAAATTATATCTACTGATCTCTTTGATATTGACATTAATAGCGGAGAGATTCATGTAATCTTGAATAATCATCGATCGAAAATTCTGTTACGAGACGGAAATTCGGTGAGGCTTTACACATGATTTACATATGATATCAAAAATATAATAATCTCTTCCCGAAGCTTGGGCGTGATCGTATCGAACTTCGAAAGTTAATCGACAAATCCTACCAGAAACCATGATTTTCTTCTTTGTCGGCAAAAACTTTAATCATGCTCTCTTTTTCATCCAAAGCTGCAGCCATTCTCTCTTATGATCCCCCTTTTCTTTTTCTTTTTTTTCTTTTTTTTAAATAAGAGATTTCAATCTCCATATTTATAATAGACCTCTTTTTGAAATAATGAAGAGTGTTTCCTAATTTTAAAATATTCCAAATATTCTCTTACAATCATCTGAATTCGAGATATAGATTCTAAAAGTAGTCTAAAAATATATAAACAGTACTCGAAAGATATAATTCCTAAAAGTTATAAAAATATAATCCCCTAAATATTATTATATTTAAATAAATGACCTTAATTAGGTCACTTCACCTCATTAAAAGTTATTTAAATAATTTATTATATTTATATGATATGGAATATTATGTGAGTCCCATTTTTCTGATTGAGCATCATATATTGAACAAAAAAAAAGGTTGAGACACCAAAATAAAAAAAAATAAAAAATTGAGAATCATTTATATAAATTTTTTTTCATACTTATTTACTTTACATTACAACTATGTAATATACCTGAACCACAACTCTCTAATATATCTCTCTTTCCCTATCTCACACAACCCTTCACCACTAAAGGAAGTATTAATATAATTAATCATTTTGAATTTAACTTTATTAACTCAAAACAGTTTATTATTTAGATATACAACTCTAAAATGTTATTATTTTAATCTTATCTACTCTGAAATATTATTTCAAATAATTTAAAAATCGTCAAATACTAATTTTCAAATTAATATATTTTTTTAAAATATCTTATCCAAACGTATCCATGTTTTAGAGGAATATTACTAAAAAGTTTGATAAAAATATTGGTTTAAAAGGAATATTACTAGAGTTTGATCTTGAAAATATTTACTTAGTGAAACAAAACTTGAGGTGAAAAAAAAGAAAAAGAGGGCTCAAAACAAAGTTTATAAATAGGCTTGCTTGCTTTTGGGTGCGAAGAAATTGAAAGAGAAGACATTTTCTCTTCAAGCGATATTTCATTATTGACAGTTAATAGTCGGGTATGATTTTTGCTTCAGTTTTTATTTTATTATTACTTGCTAACTTGTGGGTGCGGGTTTGTTTTTTTTACTCCTAAACCCTTTGGGTATTCTTCAATCTTGATTCTTGGATTGTGTTTTGAGTTATCAAAATGAATTGGATCCCTTTTACACCATCATTTGCAATTAGTTTTTGGGTTTGTTGAGTTGTTAAGTGTTGGTTTGATCTTACAATTGTTAGAAATCATGGTTTGAATGTGTTGTCAATTATTTTAGAATATGACATTTTCATTCCCTTCTTTATTGCTAAGGGACTGTTTAGTAATATAAAATTTAAAAATGTGTTTTTGAAAAACTATTCCTAAAAATAGTTTTGACGCAAAATTTTATTTATGGACCCAAATATATAAATATAATACTTTTTTTATTATAAATCTATTTAAAAATATTCCATATCAATCTACTGTATCAAGTTAGACTGAACACAGATCTTCCCTTCCTTATACCTCATCTTTTTGGGTTTGTCTTAAGTACATAGGATTATATTTTATTTGTAGGATGAGAGAATCAGTAATTAAGAAAACATATAAATTTAAATATATTTCATCTTTTTACCATCTAATTTTATACCCGTAAGTCCTTCAAATTCATGTTTATAAATTTATATTTTTCTTACAAGTTGCCACACAAGGTATAAGTAATAGCAATGCTAAAAAGGCAACCGTAAAAAATTTGTAAAATTTTAGGAGACATTTAGGAAAACAAATCATAAAACACAATAGAAAAGACTCTCACCAAATAAAAAGAAACAAATGGTAATTTATGGGGCTCTTGGTTGCGATAATTATTAATGCAAAATGTTTTCATGTTTCTACGTTTTAATTATTTTATTTATTATTTTTTTTATTTCACAGATTTAGTTGTCGAGATATTTTATATAATCATGTTAAAGTTTTTCCAATCATATCTGGATTAATTGTTTAATTTATTATATTTAATGTTAGATATTTTACATTCCATTTATTAACAATTTTTTAAAGACTACTTTTCTTTTCTTTCTTTTTTTTTGTTTAACAATAAAACTGATTGATTCTATTTTAATGTAGGAAATTTTGAGACATTTTTCTCTTTTCATTATAAAGAGAAGTAAAGAATCATGGAAGATAGAGTTGGGTACTCTCTTCCTCCTTCTCTTTGTCAATCACGACCTTGGCTTATGATTTCTCACGGACAAGATGCACAAAGACAAACATTCTTTGATATATCAAAAATTATTGTGTCAATCATCCAGAATTGTGTGATAAGGTATATCACGCTCTTGCTCTTCTTATGGATGGATTGGTACTAAGAGATTATACTTCACATGATTGTTCTCTTAAACCTTGTTTAAATGGGAGATGATTGAACTTATCGATAGGGAATATATACAAGCGAATATTGCATCTTATGGTTACCTCCAGCGATCCAGAATTTGTCTCTCGTTGTTTTTAAGATTTCCTTATGTTATGGAGACCGGGTGATCACGAGTTTGTTAGAAAAGAGTTTATTTGATGTTGAATTAAATAAGTTTTAAGTAACGTTGATGAAGGAAATATGTTATGCCTTGGTGACACCACATGGGGATGTGTAAAGGCTGATTTTTAAAGATCCAGTGTCCACTTTAAGAAATTGATAAATAGCTACCATTAGGGTTGAAAGAACCAATCTTCTGGCCCCATTTATCTAGAGTTGAATCTACTTGTTGAGATGTTATTAGTTTACAAGATTTATAAATCATTTTTAAGTTATAAAAGTTGTTTTGACATTTGAAATTTTCAAATTCTGGACTATTAGAGGATGTGGATGAAGTTAAAGATATTGGTGAGCAAGCTATTTTCTCTGGGAATATCAAGAAGGTCTTACTCTTGTTTCAAATCCTCAGAAGTTAAAGGAAACAGAATTAATTTACTTCCACTCATGTCAAACACATCTATGTATTTGACTTGAATGATCAAGCATTGAATTATCTCTACCTTGTTAGATAAGTAAAAGCAATTCAACCTTTTGTTTACAGGATAAGGATAGTCCTCATATTAATAATATTATAAACTATATTCCCTTTAATTTTTACTTCTCTTTTTGTTTTGCCTTGAACAAAGCTAAACACGTATAATTCTTGAACCCCGTTTATTTTTAGAGTAAGATTACTTAGTATGTATGTCAATTCATTTAACTTTCTAGAAGGAAAATCGAGTGATCTTCAAGGTGCAAAAAAAAATTATAAAATTTATTAATGAAGAAAGGAAATTTTATTCATTACCAGATTTATTTATTAATATTACACTTACGTATGTATCTCCAATTCACTTAATAGTTAAGGAGCCAATCAGTGGTCTTCGAGTTGCAAAAAAATAATAATGAAAGGAAATTTTTATTCATTCCTGGAATTTATTTATTATGTCATTTCTAATAAAACATTTTTAAAACATTTGAAAATTATATCATTTTCAACATGCTTTCGTTTACTTATTTGATTGTCACATTAGTTTGCATGTGTGTGTGTGTGTATATATATATATATATATATATATATATATATATATATATATATATATATATATAAATATATATATATATATATATATCTCATATATATATATATATATGCTATATATATATATATATATTTAATGTCAATTTTATTTTCTTATAGTTAAAAAGAAACAGAGGTTCCATCCTTAGCTTATCAAATTCATATATATCATTTTAATAAATAAATTATTGGTTTCTCAATGTAAAAATAATCAATTTTAGATTCAGTGAATACAACTTTGGTTTTAATATATTTTCAAAAAAAAAAAAAGTGGTTTGATATAACCCAAATTTTTTGTGAAGTCTTTTCCGACTTTCCTTCCACCCCAATACACAAAATTTTGAAATATATATAATTGTAAAATAATTTTGGAGATAGAATGAATTGAGCATATTTCCAAAATTGGCTTAAATATATGAATATAATATGTACCGTTTACCTGAAAGAAATAAAAATAAGAGATTCATCCTTTACAATTCACCTTTCTATTGCATATGATCTGTTTGATCCAAAATT
Source organism: Tetrastigma voinierianum (assembly GCA_016808115.1). Lineage (NCBI taxonomy): Eukaryota > Viridiplantae > Streptophyta > Magnoliopsida > Vitales > Vitaceae > Tetrastigma > Tetrastigma voinierianum. Next base: position 37,957 of record JAEQBH010003380.1, on the reverse strand, counting down.
AATACACTCTTTACATAATTTGGTCAATTGTTACAAATTAAAATTTATTTTATTGAAATTGAATAATCGATTTTTTAAGGTAGGCTTAAAATGTTGTATTTTAAAGTAAACAAAAAATTAATGTTTTAAAAATCGGATTAGTCGTCTAATCAATCGATCGTGGACTAATAACTTATTTCTTTAAGTGCTTTGCGTTGAATCGGATTGGAAGCGAAATACAGAACAGGCAGTTCTTTGAGGGCGTGGCAAAAGCCCGCTCGCCCTCATGGAAGACTTAGCAGTAAAAATATTCGCCAGCATGTTGCAGGCTTTTTTGTTGCCATATGGCGGATGCAAAATATCTTTTTAAAGGTATCTAAAATATTGGGGAAATTAAATTTAGATTTTATAATTTACAAAATGATTAAGGTAAATAATATTTAAAATTTTATTTCATTTCAAATACATTTACACATCTAATATTTTATTAACGATTTTTAAATAATAATATATGATAGAGCACCAAAAGTAACAATGATAATATTGTTTGTATTTATATATATATATATATATAAATATATATATATATATATATATATATATATTAAAATTATATATTTATAAATTTATCAGTTCAATGTGGTTCAATCCCATAATTTTCCCTATTCAATCATGGTCCCTTTTGCCGTGATTTTTAAACCTAAATATTGTTTTGACAAAAGTATGGCATCCTTATCGAATCATCTATGTTGTTCCAATCTTTCCTTGGGTCCCATGTCAATATGATAAAACCCATTCCACTCACAAATTGAGAGTTCGTTTCTTGTCGTATTCTAGTTTGCTGATAACAGCTGCATTTCTCCTCATATTGAATGGCTTGTTTCATTTACTAGAATTCTTCTCTTCATGCAACAGTGACTAGGGTTTCATTTCCCATCGAGCCTAACGCCTAATGCCCAGTTTACCCTGTATGTGTGTCCTCTTGGTGTAATCAAATGGATTTTGTTTGGGTGCGAGAGAAATTTCATATTTTGTATGGCTAGGGGTTGATCCATCACAAAGGTTGTGAGGTGATTTCAACCTATATATGTAAAGCTTCTCTGGTGTGGCTCAAAGTATAAAACCATATCATCTTGTGATATTAGGGAAAGCAAATTCATATTAAATCAAAACTCGACTCCACCTCGAATTGAAGTTTATTTTCTATAAAAGCATTCTTTTGTCGAGAAATTGAGCATAGGCAGCTCAAGCGATTATGTGTGAGTGTTTTCCACTTTCTCTTTTCTTTTGGAATTGGGAATGCAAGGAGGAAAATCAGAAAAAACATAGAAATGGGACGTGAATATGTTTAGGTTAAACCAGAAGTAAGAACTAGATGTTGAGATGATTGGTAGGATGAGGGCATTTTCATTAAAATAATGTTTTGGTTTAAAAATCCCCATATGCAAGTGCTACTAAGCAAAAAAGCATGTGAGGCCACGTCGACAAAGTTAATGCCACGATTATACATACATTAATGTCGTTGATGACAAGGCACTTTGAGTTCTGGAATAAAACTTTAGAGACACTTAGGTTAACTTAGAAAATAGTTTAAGGAGTTAAATTAGACATATAAATTAAAATATCAGAAATAAAAAGCATATTCTTTTTATTAGAAAAATCGAGTTTTAACATATTAATATAGAAATACCTTGAGAATTTTAATTTAATATTTATATTTCTCTGTTTTGAAATAATTTTAAAAAATAAAGTCTTGCTTCTATAAGAAACCTTGTATCATTTTAAATGTTCTCTAGTTGGCCATGATCGCTAGAGAGGAAGGGGTGATTTTATCATTCTTAAGGAGTAAAATCACCTTCGATTGTTTACTTCTCGTATCTAAGTTTAGCATTCCAATAAGTAAATTTCTTCCCACATCGATAAAGTTTTTCTTTTCTCTGTTTTTAAATTGTTTTTGTTGTGAGCCTATTATGAGGTGTTTTGTCGCAAACTTGTTGCGATGTGTTTTGTCACTGACTTGTTGTGGCGAGTAGTTGTGTTACTCACGATTAGCATCTTCGTGGTTTCGCGTTGTGATTTAGATGACCAAGTTGTCCAGAAGCGTAACCGTGGTATCAAATTATGTTATTCAATATCTTTTGTAAATCTAGAATCATAGGTATTCAAATTATTTGATTATTAAATGTCTGCAAAGTAGCCAATCGATCTTTCTTTATTAATATAGATACTAAATCATTCTCTAAAATTATTAGTACTCTTGATTATATGTTTCTATAAATTATATTTTACTAATTTGAATAATAAATTTATACTCTTTTCGAATATATATATATATATATATATATATATATATATATATATATTTAATAAGTTTTAGATTATTGCTAGTAATCTGCTTTTCTTCAATTTTTTTCTTATGTTTTTTTATCCTTTTATATTTATTATTACTATTATTTTTATGTAATGGACATAGCCAAGCATTTCATTGGAAAAGGGAAAATCCTTTTCTTTTCTTTTTTAATAAAAACGTTACATAGAAAAAGAAAAATTAAGTATTTTAAATAGTCTAGATTCACGTTTTTTCTCTTTAAAAAAAAATTTAAAGAATTTAAAATCTTAAAGAGACTTCGATATACAGAAAGAAAAGGTGTAATTTTTTAGATATTAAACTCATTTCATCATTCTTGTTTCTGTAAATTATAAAGCATTCATCGTTTAAATATGTAAAAACACAGAAGGGAGGATTCAGAATTCGAGTCTCAATAGGAATAATTTAATACAATGTAACTAAGCGTAATTAACAAAACATTCATTTACAGTATGTGGCCTAAGTTTCACAGATTTCAATTTCCATATTGTAAGCCACCTTGTTATTTGGATATTTGTTTAAAAATAAATATATTATAACATATACTTAATATTTGAATAAGCAAATTACATCCAAATAACCAATTTTTGAAAGACAAGCAGACAACTGCTAAAAACTAACTAAAATGGGGGAATGAAAGCGAAATAAAAGGACTAGTATGAGAGGCGTGCTGAGGCTCTAGCTAAATGATAAAGGCTACTTTGTCGACATCGGCTTTCTGGCTTGAATAGAAAAATAAATTTGACCTTAATAAGCTATAGGCAATCACAGATAATGCATCCAAACTCATTAGTAGGAAGAGGCTCTAAATGAAATACATCCGCATGTGCAGCATCTAACTTTCCACATCCAACCTCAAAATGATGAAGCTCAAAGCGAAGCCCATTGTCCTCGCGAGACCATTTCGCCCGGCCTTTTTACAAAGTAACAAAATGGTAAAACAACAGACTTACATGCAACCAATAACCCATCAGAATCACATAAGACCATCCCTACCCCTACTGTTACTGATCTTCAAGATAGCTGCAGATCAACGCTCAATTTCGCCGCCCAACAAGAGGTCGAACCCAATGCACTAAACCCGCAATAAATCAATAAAAACGACTATTACTAGTTTACACGAACTAGCTTCCATTCGTTGCAGAACTCAAAGGCAGTCATCACTGCCACCTCCGAAGGCAAAGCTTGCCTACGCCAAACCCGGTTATTGTGCTGCCCCCAAATAGCCCATAGCACCGAGAATCAAAATAACATTTTTATCATATAAAAATGATTAAGCTATTTAAATTACCTTTAACGAGCTCAAATGACAATATTATCATTTTCACATTGGTTTTTATTATCCATTTGTTGTCATACAAAAGAAATTGATTAAAATATTTTTTGTTTATTTAAAAAATAATTTTAATATCTAATATCTTATTTTTAATTATTCATATATAATATTTTTCACATACTACTTAGAAAACAATTAAGAATAATAGAAGATTATTGAAAGTCTTTTTTTAATACAAAATTTTAATTTTTATCTCAATTCTACAATACCCAATTTTATAAAATTCTTTTTCATTTTAGCAAATAGATAGTAAAACCCATGATAATATTATTTATTTCACATTGTACATAAACATTCAAATAATTTCATTATTTTTTATATGATATGTGGATTGAATTCAATCTTTCTTAATTCAAATACTCTAATAAATTTTTATTGGCATTTTAGGAATAAAAACACTTTTAAATCTTTTTAAAACAAAAAGGCATATTTCAAAAGCATTTTTCAAAGTTAAAAAAAACACTTTTGAGTGTTTTTTTTTTTGAGAAAGGAGTTTTTTAAAAATAAAAAAACACTTTAAAATCTTCAGGATATTCCTAAAATACCTATTTTTTATCATTAAATATCTATTTATTTTATTGTAATTGAGATATGAAGAGAGGTTTTTGTAATTAAATAATTCAAATATTTTTGTAAATATTTTTTTAAAAAACACTTCTGTAATCATACAAATATTATTTTATAAAATAATTATTTTTGACAAAAAGTGCTTTACAAAAACCAATGTCAAACTAAAAATAAGATGCTTCAAGAAAAGAAGTCAAACTGGCCCCATTGTGAACAAAATAAAATGGAGACATGAAAATATAAAAATTGGAAAAGCTGAAATACACTTGATATATCCCTTCATTCTATAGCAATTTTCCCGATCAACTCCTGCTGAAAACGGCGAAACGTTCTTCTCAGAAATCCGCGAAGCGAACGCACAAAACCGGGAAGCGTGACAAAACCGCGAAGCGTACTTCGGACAACACCAAGATAACGGAAGAGCGAACTCAAACCAAGACTGAATGCTGGAAATGTAATGTCGATTTGGCAATATCAGTCTAACAGAAATGTATGCCCACGGTGCAATGCAAGGTAATCCTTCCAATTTCGCTCCGGTTGTTTGATTTATTGACATGAATTTTCATGTAATCAGGGCCAATTTCTCTCGGTTTGTTTGATTTGACTGAATAAACTTTCAGGTAATCAGGGACCTCCACCAAAGCCTCCATCTAAGGGGAAGGGCAAGGGCAAGGGCAAGGGCAAGAAAGGAAAAAATTAAAAAAACACAGGTAAATTTTCACTTATTTAAAATGCATTTTCAGTTATGAATGTAGAATTTGTTCACTGGTTCAGTCTTAATGGTGTTTTTCGCTCTTTTTCTTGAACAAATCGCAAAGGATTCAGAAACCTAACACCACGCATCTATTAGACCTGAAAGTTTTTAATGGGAAGTTTAGCACCCAAAGGATGAAAAACTCTTTTCGAAGTTGGTAGGTCAAGACACAATGTTTAGAATTAGTTTTTTTTTTTTTTATTTGTTCAAATCCTGCAACAAACAAGGAGGGGGTATTTAATCCTAAATACAGGAGCAAATTTCACATGCTGGAGTCAATTTATTTCTGTTTTCATCCCACGGACTGGTGGAGGTCAATTGTCTTGAGTTGTCAAAAGAGACATTCTGGTGTAGTTTTCAATTTCCAAACATCATCACCAATGTTTTTAACATAGTCAGTTAACATAATCGGTTCACATATAGCAGTCAAGAACATGCATGATAAATGAATTGTATGCACCTAGCGATATACCTGGGCAAAAACAAGTGATTCTAAATTTGGTGATGTTTGGAACCAAAGTCCATTGGTGCTCCAATTGTATGAGCTCCAATCACGATACCCAGCTTCAAGGTTTTCTGCATAGAAAACAGACTGCTAAGATGGAAAACAAAAACAAAAAACAGCTTCATATGGCAGAGTACCAAGTATAAACATCCAAGAGAAGAACTCAATGTCAATGGAGTGAAGAAGAAACTGCCCTCAGTCGCTCCATTCGGCATTCTAACAAATTGGGCATTCCCAAGACCTCTAAGTAACTTTGCTCCATGGCAAGCTAAGTCTTCATCCATTTTATACAGATTAGGAATGTACATGGAACAACTATTATGCCTTAGCTGTGCGATCCTGTTGTGCCTCCATTTTATAAAATCGACTCTATCAGCTCAAAAGTTTGATGATTCCTGAATAGTGTTACTAAAGGAAAAGATTAAATAAGTGCACCATATCCTTGATTCATTGTTCAAATGCCAGCTTTGATGGTTTCGTGGCAGTTGTTCTGCACTTCACGATATTTGGTGGGAAATCCACCATACAACTGCAGTAGTTCTAATGAGTGCGCGACCTGTAAAATAGAAAGAGGGTAAAGGCTTGAAAGGTTGCCTGATTTATGATTGTTTTAGGCCCCATGGGGGGAGAGGGGCTCATAAATTTTGAAAGTCTCATGGATCAAAACCATCAAAAAATTTTATATCTTCTTTAAGATTGGGCCAAATTATTTATTGAAGATGGTTCTTTATCATTGCTAGACTTAGTGGATTAGGTAGGCTCTGATTAGGACGGCAGGGGGTATTTGCGTCTTCACGCCTTTTTTGGCTCCTGTCTTTTGTATACAATGTGTATACTTCCCTTTTCTTGTTATAAATCTTATTTACCTCTCCCAAAAAAATGCTTTCATAACAATAGAGGATTAAGGCAAGGGACCCTTTAATGATTGGGAAGGATCTCAGCGGATCGGCGCCTATGTAATGCTTTCCCCACTCTATTCAATTTGTAGCCTGCTAAAGATGCAAGGGTAGCAGAGGTTTGGGACTCTCAAGGGTTGATGGGAAGGTCCTCAGATTCCAAAGACCTTTTAATGATTGGGAAATGGAGGAGGTGGAAAGGTTCCTTCTTGTCCTTCAAAATAAGAAAATTAGACCCTTTCAAGAGGATTGCCTAATTTTAAAGGAGACAAGGCCCCGATGGTTTCGCAAATGGGACTGCGGTACTCGAAAAGCCAATGCATTCTATCCTCACGTATTTCCTTGGCATTCCATTTGGAACCCAATTGTTCCCCCTAAGCTGGGTTTCTTTGCTTGGGAAGCTTCCTGGGGCAAGGTGCTTACTCTTGACCAATTAAAGAGAAGAGGAATTCACCTTGTAAATAAAGTTTTTTATGAAGAGGAGGAGGAAACAATTGCATCATTTGCTTATTCATTGCTCGAGAGCTAAGATGTTAGGAACCTTTTTTTTTTGGCCATTTTGGATTATAACTCATGTTTCTTAATCTGTTGGCCAAGCCCTCCTTTTGCTTACAAAGTGCTGAAGCGTGAAAACGGAAAAAGTTTGGTTGGCAGCCCTTGTATATTTCTGACGCGAGGAATGAAAGGAACATGACGTGCTTTTGAGAATGAAACTCTCGCTGTGATGAAATCATCTTTTGTCTCGCCTATGGTCCCGGGCTGTTGTATAATGTCGATAACTTAAGCTTCTTTGCCGATTTTTTAACCCTACAAAGATAAAAGTAGAGTGGTGGTGTTCTCCCCTTTTGTACTCCTCTTGTGTACTCTTTGGGAGCTTTGTGCTCCTTTTTTAATATATATTCTGCTTTTTACTGATAAAAAAGAAAAGGCAAGGGACCCTTTGTCTCCCTACTTATTTGTTAATTGTATGGAAACTCCTTCTAGACACATTAATAGAGCTATTGAGGGAGGTTTCTTGTCAGGTTACAGGTTTAAGGCTCGTGGGGAGGGGTTACAAAGCCATCTGTTAATCTGCAGATACTTAATTTTCTACGGAGATCCCCAGGGAGAAATGGATTATCTGGGTTGGACTCTCATGTGGTTTGGAGCCACCTCTGGTTCGAGGAGAAATCTGGAGAAGAGTGTCATTTTGCCTGTGGTTTGTGTAGGGATGCAGAGGGCTGGCTTTGGAGTTGGGCTGCAAGGTTAGAGTTCTCCCTCAACCCATTTAGGACCTCCCTTTTGACGTCTTCATAGGTCATGGTGAAGCGATGGTAGGCCATTTATAAGAACTGCTCTTTGGAAACACCAATACATTTCAAAAGGCAGGAGACTTACTGTCATCAAGAGCACATTGTCTAATATGCCTATTTATTACTTTGTTGCTTCTCTTTACTTGTACAAACAGTTTTTCAGTTCCTGAGATCCTTCAATGATTGGGAGCTGGAAAAGGATATGCAGGTCTAGATGGCTTCCAAAGATTGTATTTTTCAGTAAAATCTTTTTATGATAACCTGGAGAACACTAGGGAGGGGCAGTTCCCTAGAAAGATGGTTCGGAACCCATGCGTTCCTACGAAAGCTAGTTTTTTGGTCTGGCAAATTTGGGGGGTAAAGGTTTTGAGGATGGATCAGTTGAAAAAAAAAAGGGCATATGCCTTGCCAACAGATGTCCCATGTGTGAGAGGAAGGAAGAGAACTTAGATCATCTACTACTCCAATGTGCGAAGGTCCAGGATCCGTGGGCTTTGCTGTTTGCCATCTTTGGTATCAACTGGGTTCTTCCATGTTCAGTTAGGAGAATCCGATGGCAGGTTGGAAAGGTCCTTTTGTTAGGAAAAAAGCTAAGAAAAATTTGGTTGGCAACACCCATTTGCATTTCTTGGAGTATTTAAAGGCAGACAAACAGAGCTGTTTATGAAGAAGGGGTGCCGCCTTCAGCCCCGGGAAAAAAAAATGAAAAACTCTTTTGTTTATATTTCGTGGTCTTGGGCAAAAGTCCTATATGATTACCAAGGTTCTGATGCAATTGTGTTCTTGAGTCTTTTGCTTGTTGTATAGGGGCTGGGTACAGTTTGTTCATTTTAGAAGCTGGTGTAGCTTTTTGTCCTTTTTCGTCTTTTTCTTTTTGGACTCCTTGTATACTTCTTGTATGCTTTTAGGCTTGCCCCATTTTTTTAATATAAATCTATGTTGTTTTCCTATCAAAAAAGAAAAAAAAAATTCAGGATGTTTGGAACATGGATGAGTGAGGAGGGTGCTGTTTGCCATCTTTGGTATCAACTGGGTTTTCAGTTAGAGAATCGATGGCAGGTTGGAAAGGTCTTTTTGTTAGGGGAAAAAAAAAAGCTAAGAAAATTTGGTTGGCAACACCCATTTGCATTTCTTGGAGTATTTAAAGGCAGACAAACAGAGCTGTTTATGAAGAAGGGGTGCCGCCTTCAGCACCCCCCCCCCAAAAAAAATGAAAAACTCTTTTGTTTATATTTCGTGGTCTTGGGCAAAAGTCCTATATGATTACCAAGGTTCTGATGCAATTGTGTTCTTGAGTCTTTTGCTTGTTGTATAGGGGCTGGGTACAGTTTGTTCATTTTAGAAGCTGGTATAGCTTTTTGTCCTTTTTCGTCTTTTTCTTTTTGAACTCCTTGTATACTTCTTGTATGCTTTTAGGCTTGCCCCATTTTTTTAATATAAATCTATGTTGTTTTCCTATCAAAAAAGAAAAAAAAGTTCAGGATGTTTGAACATGGATGAGTGAGGAGGGTGCTGAACTTTGTTTTCACCTTTCAATGGTTGGGAATGAAGGAAGTGGATAACTTTCTTCCATGTTTAAGCCATGTGAATTTGCAACCAAATCTAAATAATAGGGCAATCTGGCTACAAGATTAAAGTGAATTTTCAGTTCTATCCCGTGGGGAAGAAAAGGAAAGGGGCTATGGAGGGCTGCTCCATTCTATTTATTTTAAATCCTTAGTTTTCAAGACCTTTCAGTGATTGGGAATGGAGGTGGATAACTTTCTTCCATGCTTAAGCCATGTGAATTTGCAACCAAATCTAGATGATAGGGGAATATGGCTAAGAGATTAAAGTGAATTTTCAGTTCAGTCCCTTTTTTTGTGGGGAAGAAAAGGAGGGGGTATGGAGGGCTGCTCTGTTCTATTTATTCTGATTTTGTTTGAGTGGCCAGGAATAAGATTACTTTTGAAGATGAGATTTCAATCCAGAATTTGAAGAGATCTTTCGTTTTGCTGATTTTTTTGTTGTTGAGGCTTGTTAGTTTATGCTAGGTTCTAAAGTGGTTAAGTTATTATTGCCTTGTGGTAGAGGTACTTTGGGATTGGCTGTGTTGTTCAGCCTTTGTGCTGAGTTTGTTTCAGTTTCCTTCTTTGGTCACATTCCAAATTATTACTTTAACCTTCGTATCTTTTGTTGTGTATGTTCATCTTCCTCCAATGAATGCACAAAAACTCACTGCTTAATCCATTCAATGTACTTTTCTAAGATATTCTGTACACTGTAAGTTTTTCTTGCTATGATCCTAATTTGTGTCATATATTGGTTTCTCGAAATGTGATTTTTAAAAAAAAAAGAATCAGTATTGTTTTCCCTCACAGTGACCCACTTTCTCCATTTATCTCTTTTGCCATTGTTTACTAACTCTACAGCAAATCCCACACCTTTCTAAGCCTCTCATAGCTGCATCAACAATGCACCCAACCAAATCCTGCACCTCCCAGCACCCCCACCCCCAACACAACAATCCCCCCTCAAGCTCGTTCCATAAATGCTGATCCTATTTGAACTACTACTTGCTCCTCTTAAACACAGTACTCAAGTCCGTAGACCACCAAATATGTGTATGGTTTCACCCCTCTGTTATCCTTGACATCCATCTTGTCTTCCATTTCTATCCCCACACATCATATAAATAGGCAATGAAACATGAGTATTGGAAGAAAGCTATTACAGTCTTAATAATCTAACCATCACCCAACTAGGCATCATTCACATAAAATGGGTATTTTTGCCAAGATCTTTGAAAAGATAGGCTAAGGATGGAAGCAGAAAATTGTTGATTGAATGGTGGTGCCTACAACAAAGTCTCATGTTGACTTTATGAAGGTCTTAATGGTTTTAGACAGCAACCCTCTCTTTATCCATGCTATCAATAAAGGCCCTGGAATCACCTACTCAAGAAAATGGAGGAATATCCCAAAAAATTACTTACACTAAGTAAAGGCAGATTCTATATTTAGGCTTTCACTAGGGGAAGACAATTCTAGTGCTTGTAGGCGATGAGACAGTAAACTCAGATAAAAATGGTGCATGTGGAGTGTTTTGTGAGCTTGACAACAAGAAGGCATCATTCACATGAAATAGGTATATTTTTATTGGCTGATTCTAAAAATATGGGTATGACGGAAGGGGAGGTTGATTGAATGGTGGTACCAACAATAAAATTTCATCGGTTTTTAGAAAGTTTGATTGTTTGGGACAAGAACCCTCCCTTATTTGTTTGCCCTAAAAATAAAGGCCCTCAATTATCTACTCAAGAAAACATTAGAGGAAGGCTACCTTCGAAGTTAAGGTTACATAGATGGTGACAAGGATGGAAGGGCCTATCTAATTTTTTTGTGAGGTTCAAGATCAAATTGGTTTACTTGTGTTGGCTTGCAGATATGTTTAAGATCATTTGTGACCGTAAATAAATCAAGGGGAAAAAGGTTGGCACAAATTATAGCGTTTGGTAAGTGAAGAGTGCAAACCTCTAAGATTCTGATAATTAAAGTCACAGAGAAGGCATGGAAAAGGAAAACACTCCTAAATCCAGACAGGCTAACCTATTTGGCACGTTTATTCTACAAGGAAAAAAGGGGGACATATGGAAGAGGGGAAGAAGGGCCAGCTGGAGAAGGGCATAATGGCTTCTGATGGGGACAAAAAGAAGGGCAGCTAAGGCAGAGACAGATTTTGGCTGCTGAAAGAGGGGCCTTCTCAAGGTGTTTCTAGCACAGACTTGTTGAGTCTCTTAGTGCTGTTTGTTATTTTCCCTACATTGATATTTTTGTAGCTTTTCTTTCCTTCAAACTAGGAATTTTTCCTCAGGACTGGTAATAGGAGAAGTTTTACCTTCAGTTCTGTTTTCTGTGTTGAATTGCTGCTTGGTTGTATTTTTTTTTTTTTTTTCTGAAAAGCCTAGAAGCAGATCCTTTGTTTTCTATCTCTGGTCCAACCTGTAGGATTCGAACCAGAAACCTAAGGATCTACATTCCTGAAACAAATTTGAGTTGTAGGGTAGAAGAACCCTTAATCATTTGAGAGTTATTTGGGTTTCTAAACAAATTGCTGGAGAGCAGCTTCAAAACCGCTATTAATGAAGAAAAAGATGATGTGGAAAATATCAAAGAAGGGAGGCTTACTCTAATCCCACACATTTATCCCGTGTCAGGTGTTCAACATCTTAAGGAAAGTTGGCTTTGGATTAGCAATGATTCAAAGAGATTTCCTACAAAGAGGAAAGGCTTTGAAGGAAAAGCAGAGTGATCAGTTATTTGCAGAATCAAAATGAAAGATGGGTTGGGTGTTACATGCCACTATTTGTTTAAACAAAACCGTTGTTTGCAAATGGAGTTGTTGCTATACATCTAAAAGAAAAGTACTTCGGAAGCAAGTTATAGGTGATAAATATGAGCAAGAAGTTGTTAAAGTGGAAGATGCAAATGGGATCAAGTTTGGGGAAGTTATTTAGAAAGAGTGAGACCTATCTAACAATAAAGCCTCAAGTTTTGTGGGTACTTGAGAAGCATGGAGTTTTGGAAGGAATAATGATGCAATGAGGAGACTGTCTTTTTTCCTACTTTGTATGCCTTAACTGTTTTGAGAGATGGGAAAAACTCCATTATACACCTTTTGAATATTTTAGATGAAAGAAGCAGAACAGCTTTCAAAATTGAGAAGTTTTCAATACAAAGTCCAAAAAACTCTTTTTCAGTAATTTGTGGTCTTGGACTTGACCTATGTATGGATGACAATCCTCCATCTTAAATTGATTTCTTTGATTGGTTAGACTTTAGGCAGGAACCCTCTTTACTTTTTGGTTATGCCTGTTTACCAAACAATACATTCTACACTTCTATATATGCTTTGGGATGCCTTACTCACTTTTCTGATACACCGTTTATTTTATCTATCAAAACCGTTTCAAGAGATGTATGGCTAGTAGATTTTATGGAATCAAATTTGTGATGGAGGTCCCAAACCCTTTGTTTTTTCTAGAATAAGAGGTCTAACACTTCTTTATTGTAATCTGGTGTTAGATGATCTGTTATACGTAGTTTGCTGCCCTCCTTTTTAATAGGTAACAATGAGCAAATAGAAAAAAGTGCACTCTCGCAAAATAGCCCAAAGTATACAAGAAGTACACATATGTCACCAAAAGGCTTAAACAAGCAAAGGAGAGAGAGAGAGAAAGAGAACAAGAAATTCGTCCATCCTCGTTTATAACTCAGCTAATCAATAAAGCTAAAAAAAGGCATAAAGCCCACATCTATAAATATGCTATATCACGACTCAAGATTGTACAAGAAACTAAATATAAATTCAGAAGACACCAAATGGTGTCCCAGAGACGTGTAATAAAAGGAAGGCATCCTTACTTAGTCTTGATTTAGTATGAGTTAAGGAAGTTGAACATGTAAACTAATACTATAAGGCCAAAAACAAAGGGGAAAATAGATTAGAATTTTTGCTGTTAAAATGGCAGCTTTAAAGCTTTTTTTTAGAACATTAGAGGAGCCAACAATCCTGACAAGAGAATATCATCAGAAATTTTATTAGGTCTCGTAGGGTGGATTTGGCTGTCGCAAGAATCCAAGATTCAAGAGACGTCCGAGGCCGATGCTCGGGCCTGGGAGGGTAGATTGGCTCGAGTGAAGGTTGTGGAGCAAGAGGAACCGTGTGGGGTGCCTCTTGTGTTTTGGGATAAAAGAAAACTGGAGGTGATGGAGGTTGAACTTGGTCATTTCTCTGTTACGTGCATATTTAAAAAACACGAGGACAGCTTCCAATGGACCTCACAGGGTTTACGTGCCTGAGAGGAGCAAAAGGGAATTGTTACTGAAGAATTGGGTCTACAGGAAAGGGTTTGTGGGAGGGGCCTTGGTGCATAGGTGAGATTTCACATGGTCCTTTCCAATGAAAGGAATAAGGAGGGCGGTGTTTTCACACTCTATGAGGGTTTCGGTTATGAGTTTGAAATGGGGCTTAGAGATTCTCCCCTTTGAGGACCTTACCTCGGAGAGGAGGTCTACACCAAGTGTATGTCCCGGCTGATAGGATTTTTGCACCAAGTGATTGGGAAAGTCGCCTCAAGAATACGTATTCAAAGTACTCTCCGAGACCAATGTCCCCACCACCTACTGCTATGTTAGACAATGAAGGGATTAATTCCGGACCGTCGCCCTTCCGGTTTGAGATCATGTGGTTGAAGTTTGATGGCTTTAAGGACCTTCTCAGAGGCTGGTGGCAAAGCCTACACTTCTTTGGCTCATTTAGTTTTGTTTTGGCCTCCAAATTAAAGGCCCTGAAAGGTATATTGAGGGTTTGGAATAAATAGGTTTTCGGCAGAGTTGATTTACAAAAGAATGAGGCCTTAAGCAGGATCTCTTTTTGGGATGACTTGAAGAAGGAAAAGGCTCTGTCTTGAAGAAACTATGAGAGGGAAAAGGCTAAAGAGGAGAGTATAAGAAGTGTGGATATGGAGGTCTCCCCTGGAGACGTAAACTAGCAAACATGGTTGAAAGAGGGGGACAGAAACACAAGGTTCTTTCACAGAATGGTCAATTCTCATAGGAGGAGGAACTCCATTAGGAGCATCAGTATTAATGGTAGAAGATGTGTCAAGGAGCCTGAGATTAAAGAAGGTTTGGTTGGCGCTTTCCAAAGTCTCCTTATTGCCTCAAGCAACTGGTGCCCGCCTTTTCCCGATTTCCGATTCAAAGTGATTGGGGCAGATCAAGCTTCTGTTTAAGAAATGTTACTGCAGGAGGAAATCCCCAGCGTTAACTCGTGGTTTAATGGTGATAAAGCCCCAGGCCCAGATGGTTTCCCATTGGCCTTTTGGTCTTTTAGTTAGATTTGTGAAAGATGAGGTTATGCTTTTATGAATTCTTCGAACATAACCAGCTTATCAAGTCCGATGCTACATTCCTCGTTCCGGTTCCCAAGGGAAGGACTCTGGAGGATCTAGCGACTTGAGACCCATCGCTATGGGGAGCTCATACAAAACATATCGAAAAGTGTTGGCTAGCAGATCCAAAAGCGTGATGGGGTTGATTTATTTCGCCCCCTGCACGTGCTTCATATGGAGGTACTCCTGACGCAAGATTAATAGCTAATGAGGTCAGGAATTTGCTCCTAAGAAGGAAAAGAGAAAGGATTCTCCTCGTGTTTCGATATCAAAGGCTTATGATCACATCACTGATTTTCACTCGCATTTTGGAGAATGGGGTTTAGCTCTAAATGAATTAGTTGGATTAACTGGTGCATCTCCACAGCTTCTTTTTCCGTTCTGGTTAATGGTTCTCCTACTGGGTTCTTCCAGAGCTCCAGAGGCCTGAGACAACAAGGGGACCCTCTTTCCCCCTACCTTTTTGTTATCGGAATGGAAGCCCTGAGCTATTTGCTTAAGCATGTAGTGGAAGGCAATTTCATCTTTGGTTGTAGGTTTTCGGGTAGAGATGGAGGGGATATTGTTATTTCTCATCTCTTATACGCTAATGATACTATCCTTTGCGAATGTGCTCAAGATTAACTGAACAAAGTGTGATTATCCCTTCGGGTAGGGTGGACAATGTGGAGGTGTTAGCGGCTCAGCTTGGTTGTGGGGTTGAGTCCCTCCCCTCAACGTACTTAGGGCTCCTCATAGGGCTATGGGGATTTGGGATTCCATCGAAGAAAGATTTAGACGAAGATTGTCAACCTGAAACGATCAGACATTCAAAGGGGGAAGATCACACTCATCTGCGGTGCAATAATCGTTGCCTAGCCTTCCCATTTACTTTCTTTTCCCTATTTAGAATGCCAAAGATCGCTTTTGTTCCTAAGACTCAGAAGATTCGTAGAGACTTTCTCCTGGGTGGTGGCACCCAGAGAGAAAACTCACCTTGTCAATCGGAAAACAAGCTGCCTAGAAAAAAGGAATGGGGTCTTTGGAAGTAGAAGCCTGCACAACAAAGCCTCTGTAAGTGGTGTTGGCGATTTGCCAATGAGAGGGATTCTCTTTGGCGACTGGTGATCAGCACCAAATTTGGGGAGGGAGATGGGGGCTGGAACACCAATGACATTAGGGGAGGTTATGGTACTGGGTTATGGAAATACATTAGAAAAGAATGGTTTGCCCTTTCTTTCAAAAAAACTCTACTTCTTCCTTAGGAAATGGTCGAAGATCGCGTTTTTGAAGGATGCGTGGGATCTACATTGCAATGCCTTCCCACTCTATTCAATTTGGTAGTCTGGGCTAAAGATGTAAGGGCAGCGTAGTTCGGGACTCCTCAAGGAGTGACGTGGGAGTTAGTCCCCCCGTCTTCCTGCAAGACCTTTAATGATCGGGAGATGGATAAGGTGGAAAGGTTCCTTCCTTTCCTTCAAAACAGAAAATTAGGCCCTTCAAGAGGATGGCCTAATTCTAGCAGACACTGTGCATGATGGTATCTCGCTAATTACAAAATCTAAGCTAATGCATTCTCTCCCCATCGATTTCCTCGCGCTCCATCCGAACTCCAATTGTTCCTCCTGCCGGGGTTTCTTTGTTTGGGAAGCTTCCTGGGGCAAAGTGCTTACTCTTGATCAATTAAAGAGGAGAGGGATCCCCCTTGTAAAAGGTGTTTTTTATGTGGAAGCAGGAGTGAGGAAACAATAAACCATTTGCTTACATCAAGCTCGAGAGCTAAGATGTTGTGAATCTTTTTGGCCATTATGGATTATAATCGAGTGTTCCCTTAACTGGGCTTGTCAACCTCCGTTGGCAAAGTGCTAGTGTTAGCAAAAGCCGAAAAGAGAGTATGATCATGGTCCCTCTCTATGTTTATTCTCGACACCGGTAATGAAATAACAGCATGGCTTTTGAGAATGAGACCCCTCGCTCTCATAATAAATCTTTTTTGTTCACCTTACATTACAAGCAAACAGATAAATAATGATAACTTAAATTCTTTGGTAGAGTTTCTAACCTGCCTAGGGTATAGGTGAGAGTAATTGGGGTTCTCCCTTTTTGTACTCCTCTTGCGTACTCTTTGGGAGCTTTGTGCTCGTTTCTTAATATATTTTCTGCTTTTTACTGATAAAAAAAGAGACACCAAATTAGCAACTCAAGGGTGTACAAGAAAAAAACTGGACCCCGACAGAGACGGGTGCCCGCAACAACCAGATACCAGCCCCCAAAAACCACAAAAACAGCCTGCAGCTGATCAAAATTGGCAACACCCAGTACCCCTCCCAAAACACCAAACTACCAGCAAAAATTGTACAACATACCTATTTCATTGTGAACGCAGCCAATCAATGAAGCCAACCAATTTCAAAGGACCATTTTTTATGCGCACTTTAGTCTTTGAGCAAAGGATATATTAATAAAGCGAACTCTTCAATTTTGAACTCTTCAAAGATAAAGTCAATTAATCTTGAGAGGCTTAAAAAATAAAAGTATCACCTGCAAATAGTACACGGGAGACCTCCTCCTCCCCACCCCCTTCCTTTCACATGAAATGCTATTAGGTAACTGCCCTCCATTGCCGCCTCTCAATCAATATGTTGAAAGTTTCGATTGCAATCTCAAAAAGGTAAGGAGATAGTGGTGGGCTTTTGCCACCCTTTAGAGATTCCAAAATAACCCATCTGGGCACCATTACAACACAGAAAACTTGTAGTAGAAATAAACCACTTTATCCATCCTATCAACTTTTCACCAAAGGCCACTTTTCCATCAATACTCCCACATATATAGGTTCAACTATCATAGGCCTCTACCATGTTGAGCTTACAAAGAACACCTCCTCTATTATTTCTCAAGATTGAGTCAGTAGCTTCATTGTCCACAAGCATAACATCCAAAATCTGGATTGAGCCTTGGAAACTACTTTAGCCAACACTTAAAGTCTATTACCCAACACTGCTGCCAAACATTCACCAAACTAAATTATTTTAAATCCCTCCCATTCTCCCCCCCCCTTTTTCTTTTTGAATCAGTACCACAAACATTGTTTTGATGCATCTCACAAACCAGCCATGCTCAAAGAATTCCCTAAAAAACTCCATGACCTCATCCTTGATGAAGTCCCATGAACTTTGCTAGAAAGCCATAAAGAATCCGTCTGGACCTGTAGCTTTACGACCACTAAACTCGGTTAAAGCAAGAGAGGATTTCTTTTCTTTGAAAAAAGATTTCCCCAACTTGAAGCCTCAACTGTCAAGTCTTCTTAAAGGGCGGTATACTAAAATTCAACCCAAGACACCAAGCTCGAAAATGTGCCCCAAAAGCTCTAACTACTTGATCCTTCACTTCATTTTCCTCCATATACCACTCCCTTCAATCCTATTTTAGATAAATGGTCTTTCACCTATGTAGAGCATTATGTCACGAACTTAGTCTTTCACTAAGCTCACATGCGGCAATCAGGCAACTCAACCCCACCCCACCTTAATGTTGCTAAGTCAACCTTTCCCTCAATCCAGCTAGCCATGCTAGCTAAGCATGCCCTTGGAAGCTAAGATGGAACTTCGAAGACCTAATTAAAGAATAGGAAGGTTTGTATTCACAAGGAAAACTATACAACCCTAGTATCTCCTACCTGCTTGATGGCTCTCAACTTCCTATGTGTCTTGGCCAAATGAGGTCTCTTGGCCAAATGAGGTCTTCGCCTATTTATAGGCACCCTTGGAACTCTCTGAAACCTTGTGTACAAGGCTTATGTACAAGAACTCTCTAGAAGTCTCAGCGCACTCCTATCTACTCTTCCACACGTGTAAAATCTTTGGAAGACTCTACACCTTTTCGCAAAGGAGGCCTCCCAAAGTCTCCAACCTTTCCTTTCCCTTTATATAAACCTTTGAGGGCCTCATCTGTGATCATGTCTTCTCAAATGAGAGTTTCTCTTACTAGTGAGGGCATGACAATTAGGTATCTTCTGAAAGAACCTAATATTTCTATCCCCCTCTTTCAACTAGACTTCTCTTGATTTTTGTCTCCAAGAAATCTCTTCTAGAAGTACCCATTTTTATTTTTATTTTTGATAGATAAAAAACAAAGTATAGAATACAGGAACCAAGAGGTTCAAAGAGTACACTAAAGTGAACAAGAGGGAACCGTGGGCCAAAGAAGAACCTACCAAATTCAGCCAGAAAAGCATACAAGACCACATACACCTGCCAAGCCAAAATCCACAAAGAATTCACGTTAACAACACCACCCTATTTCTTTCCCACCATAAAATCCAAAAAAGGCATAAAGGAGATCCATCCAGATTTTTTCTTACCCATGGGTTAATGACCTCGCCAAGCTAAAAGGGTGTTGATGACAGAGCTCGGAAAGACCCAACTGTCGACAAAAAGAGATCACAGAGCATCCTGGCCATCTTGCAATGAATTAACAAATGGTCTATTGTCTCTTCATCCTCTTCACAAAGGCAACATCTGTTTACAAGGGCTCTTCCACGCCATTTTACCTGGTCCAAGGTGATCACTTTTCCCCAGGAAGCTTCCCAGGCGAAAAAACTAATTTTGGAGGGGATCACATGGTTCCAAACATAACGAAAAGGAGTCACCAGTAAAAAGTTCAAACCACCATACAAGGCCCCGACCGAGAAATTACCGATCGGAGCCCTTCATCGGTAAGTTTTGTCCTCACCTAAGTCCGATTTTCTTCTTGGTGAATAGGAGGATAGAAAGCTTTCACCTCCTCCATCTCCCAATCATTAAATAACATTAGAAGTACCCATTTTTATGCTCTCATTTCCTCATACTCAACCTCCCCTAAAGATAGAGAACTGGATGTTCTCCTCAACATCCCAAACAATTTGATTTCATACAAATTTTTGTCGCCTCTACATTCCCGAACACATCCCTATTCCAAGCTTTGAGAAGAGCTTTCAGTGCCTTCAATTTTTTGATTGGCACAAAGCTAGCAATTCCCTTAAAGTTAAGGTCCTACCACCAATTTTGTACAATAGACTTAAAGTCATCCTTCTTGAAACGCATGTTCTCATATCTTAAAAGTTACAACCCTCTTCTCAACCCTCCTCCATTAAGTAAAATAGGAAAATTGTCCAAGACAAGACTAGGAAGAATGCATTACGTTGCATCACAACAAGGCCTTCCCAATCCCTAAAGACTAAAAATCGATCGAATCTCGACTTTATATGACTATTTAGTCCCCCACTCCATGTAAAAGGCCCCCTTGAAGAGGCAGGTCTCTTAACTCCAAGTCCTTGATCACCTTTGATTTCCTCAGCTCTACAATTGGTCAACCCTCCCTATTACGCTCATTAAGGAATCTAACCTAATTAAATCCCTTACCACACTCCACGGCTCCCTCAACAGGCCTCTGATGGCTCCCAACTCTTGCCAAAGATCTTCCCTCTCTCTCTTTCTAGCCGGAGATAAACGTCAGAAACTCTAGTTATGTTATCATCACAATTCTTAAAATGACAAGAAACAGAGAATTTACCCACTTCAATCTCCATGGCCTAAAAGTACTCTCTGTTATCCTAAAAACTACAACCCCTCCCACTACCCCCTTTGAATTTAGGCACCCATTCTAGGCACCTACCCACCCCATGCTCCGCATTAGTCCACTAGTCAATCACTTGAATTTTTATTTCTTGCAATTACACAAGACACACTATATGATTTCAATAAAAGCCTGACCACCTTTATTTATTCTCCTCAAGCCATTTGCCTCTCTCTCTCTCTTACATTCCAAGATAGTATTCTAATCGTCATAAGTGTAAATATGCTTCCCCTCTACCCCTCTTGGTCCATGATTCTTAACCGACCGTTATAGCCTTTTCAATTCACAATCAAACATTAACGATTTTAAGCTACTCTTCTTATCTCAAATATTTTTTCCTTTTCAGTCCCTTCTCTCCTTCATCTATTTCAATAGTCTAATATTATCCCCTAAGCCCCTCTGCTGGCATCCCTAAATATTGATCGAAACTTGTGAATTATTCAACTAGCCATAAATCACCTCCAAATGTTTTTTATAGGCAAGCGGGCAAAAATTCATTAATCGGATGAATACAAATCCCTTTTGTGTGAGTATACAAAGGGGAACCAAAGACCTATACAAAAAAAGTAAGGCAAACAAACAACTTACCAACCCCAAGACTAATCGTACGCAGTAAAGACAACTTCCTAATATACAAAAAAATCCCGTCATCACTACAGTAGCAATAAGACTAAATGGATAATACAAAAGAATTCTTCAATCTAAGAAGGAGAACTCCGCATTCTCGAAAACAACTATGTTCCTCTCCTTCCAAATTGCCTAAGATTAAATACAACGAAGTAGCTAGCAAGAATTTTCTGTCAGGTTTCTTTATAGGAGTAGCTTTCTAGCTCATTAGCAAATCTCTAGCCAAATAAGGGCAGGCCCAAGCAATGTCTGCACATAACAAACCACTCCACAACCCCCAAACCTTTGAGTAGTGTATTAAAAGGTGGCGCATATCCTCTTATGTCTCTCCACAAAGGAGACATTTGCTGAGCCAGGATAAACCCCTCCTCTCTTGCCGGTTCATGGTTAGCGCTTGTCCCACCAAACTTCCTGCCAAAAAACCTACTTTTGAAGGAACACCGAATTCCAAAAGCTGTAAGGCGCAAAAGTAACTTTCTCCTTCCAAGAGGTCAAAGCAGAATTTGACAAAGTAAATGCCATTTGTAGACCTCTTCCAAACCAATTTGTCCTCTACAATGGGGATAATTTTCTTATTCTGAACCGTAGCAATGAAATCTTGAACCATGTCCAGCACCCAATCATTGAAATGTCTTCCAAATCGTGGGTTCCAACCTCCACCTTCTCCCAGAAAATCCTAGACTTCAACCACCTTAGCCCCTTTTGAATTAGTTAGGGAATAGAGAGCCAGGAAAGTGATACACAAAGGATTTTGGTCACACCAAACATCATCTCAAATCCAACTCTTTTTCCATCCCTAACTAGAAAATCACTGTTGGCTCTCATCTAGGCAGCCTCTTTTCTAATCCCTTTCCAAAGGCCAACTCCATAGCTGCTTCTAGGGTCTTGAGAGAACCAGCAACCTTCTTTAGCAACATATGTTAATCTAATTATGTCTTCCAAAGAGTGTTATCATCTATTACTCTAGTTCCACTCCTTTAAGGGATAGGGCTCTATCGAGGTTAAGATACCACAACTCCCAAACCACCCTTATCTTTGCTCGCACAAACTACCTTTCGCCTACCAATGGAGTCTGTGTTTCTCCCATAAAAAATCCATTCGAATTTTTTCCAATCTCTTAATAACACCCTCTGGTATGCGTAAAAAAGACATTAGATAAAATGGCATGTTGGAGAGGGTACTTCGGATGAGCGTGAGTCTCCTCCCTTTTAAGATGTATTTTCTCTTCCAAAGGACCTCAAATCCTATCCGAATCTTTCCCTCAACCCCATCCCAAATCCCCTTGTAGAGTTGTGTCTCACCCAAAGGCACCCCCTCGGTAGGTAGTTAAAGAGAACCAATCCTGCACCCCCAACCGCTAGACTCTCCCGACCACAAAAGCGCTAGTCGGTGTCGACCAATTCTTGTCATAACCTTTAGTCTTTTTGCAATCAGATTGTTGGCCAAGACTTTTGCAATCAGCTTATATAAGTCGTTCACCAGGCTGATTGGTATAAAGTCCTTGATGTCCTCGGCTCCTCCTTTCTTTAGTACCAAAATAATGAATGTGGAATTCAAGCTCCGCACAAAGCTTGCTTTCTCATGAAATTATTTGAACATCTACAGTAACCCTCTTTGCAAAGGTTTTTCCAAAAGTTTTACGTAAAGCCATCTAGCCTTAGGGGCCTTATTTCCATTCATCTTGTCAAAAGTCGCTTTCACCTCCGCCGTGAAGCTGCCCTCTAGGCTAGTGGCTTCGCCTAAGTAATTTAGAGAAACATAGATTCATTAAGCTTGCCTCCATTCCCTCGATCCGAAAGTTATTATTTGAAAAGCTTTGACAGTTCCTTGTCGTATTCTAGAGTCTTTAATGAGCCACTCCCCATTAATTTTTATCTTATTTGTAGTAAGCTTTGTCACACTCATCCGAAGTGAGCATCCCAATCCTCTGTTACTAAGAAACAATCCAATCTTGCCCTTCTCTAGTTGTTTTAAAAACCCCACAAACAACACCAACACCACCATCAAACCCCCACAAACAACACCACCACCACCACCAAACACCCCCCCCCCCCCCATCCCCCATGCACCAAGGATCATCCTAAAGACCTTTAATAGCCCCCTGTTCTTCCCAAAACAACTCCCTACTTCCACCATCTACAAGACCATAAACCCCTGCAAACACCCCATGGAAAACAACTCCCTACTTCCACCATATATAAGGACCATATACTCCCTCAGAACACCTATATTGGAAATTGCCTTCAAGAGTTCTCAAAACTGTAAGAGATAATTGTTTAGAATTATATAAATTAACAGGTTTATAGTTCTTCAAATTTAGACACCCCTTTCTCGATTACTGTCGGGTTAGCGCTACATAGTCCTTTGGCTGCCCATAAATGGCTCACCACCTATTAGGTATGCTCATTGTCCGCACTGATCAACGCAGCTTAAAAATATTTGTTGGGACAACACATTATAAATCCCATTATCAGAAATGGATGACTAAATTGGGTTTCAATTTCTTGAGATTCACTACAGACCGGGTCTTGAGAACAAAGCTGCTGAAGCTTTGTGGCGTATACCTCCAACTACTTCTTACTCAGTGGATCTTGACCAGATTGACAGTCAGGTGCAGCAGCACCCACAATTGAAATCAATTATTGTCGTGCTGCTTGCTGACCCTGCTGCTCATCCGGGATTTTCTCTTCTCCAAGGTCAATTATTTATTAAATAACAGGCTGGTCCTCCCTCCAAATTCTTCAGTCACCAACCCGGGATCATGGCATGAGGGACACACAGTCCTATGGGAGGCCATTCGGCATTTTGAAAACCCTTAAATCGCATTGCTGCTGGATTCTACTGTGTAAGTACGAGAACTGACATCCAGCGTTTTATTGCTCACTGTGATATTTACAAAAAATAAATACTTAATTCTAGCACCTGCAGGCCTCCTTACAACCACTCTATTCCGGATAACATTTGGGATATCTATGAATTTCATCAAAGGATTGTCATTGTCTGAAGGTATAAACTCCATTCAGGTAGCACTGATTGTTTGAGAAAATACAGTCATTTTCTGGGCCTTCGCCATCCTTTTTCAGCCCACTCTATCGCCTCAGTTTTTATCCAAGAGGTTGTTCACCTGCACGGATTTCCGAAATCGATTGTATCGGATAGAGATAAAAATTTTATGAGTAATTTTTAGCAATCACTCTTAAGAGCCAAGAAACTTCTCAAAATGAGCACCATTTATCACCCCCAAATGGATGGCCAGATACAGAGGTGGTCAACCCGTGCATCTAAACCTACTTCATTTGTTTTACTAGCTCCAAACCCCACACATAGGCCACTCTAACTCAGGGCATAATATTGATACAATACTTCATTCCATTCGCCACCACCACTCCCTTCCGTGTGCAGTTTATGGCGTGACCCACCCCACTTATCATGTGTGTCCTCACTCCATCCACAACTCAAAAGTGAACATATTGCTTCGGGACCGTGACACCACATGCTTCTCTTCTATTGAGGAAACATCTAGCCTCAGGCTAAAAATCGAATGAAAGTCACCACAGACCGCTACCACGTATCATTTGAAGCTGGCGGTTATGGTTTATTTAAATCCGCCTTTAGGCGTTCTGTCTTTACGCGACGCCCAAATGAAAAACTAGCCCCGAGATTTTATGGCCCTTTTCCCAATCCTCCAATGAGTGGGACAGGTGGCTTACAAGCTCCAACTCCCAACTTCTTCCAAAGTGCACCCGGTTTTTCATATCTCCCATTTGCGGCATGCTGTAAGGAATACTCCCCCTTGCGTAGACTTACCTCATTAGTTATCTGAGAACCTGGAAATGTTGGTGGAACCTACAACAGTATTGGGTTACCGTATGGTTGCCTCATCCATCCCTCATGATGTGGAAGTTTTAATTTCGTGGCAAGATTTCCCTGCCCATTAAGCTACTTAGGAGCCTTACACTCTCATTCAAAATCATTATCCTTCCTTTCACCTTCAGGACAAAGTGACTTCAGTAAGGGTATTGATAAGCTCCATAAGATTCAATTACACAAGGAGGAAGAATCACGTGGACGCCTTAGGTTCTTGCAGTGGGGCACGGTCGCCCTCGTGATTAAGGGAAAGCTCTACTCGGGGGTTTTAAGGTGGTTGTTTGTTGTTTTCGTGCACGAGAATAAAAAGGGTTTTGTTTGTATCAAAGGGAGGGTTGTATCATGTAATTTAAGGTCTGCTCCTATCTCCCTTTTGCCACGATCTCCCCAATGCCCCCACCCAACTAGCATCATAACACTCCATTTCTCGCCTCCCACTCGCCTTTACTCCTCGCAAGTGGGATTTTGCTCCTTCATCTTCTTCCTTGGTAACCTTTCCCCTTGAAGTTTGCAACTCCTTCCCAAGGCAAACCCCCATTAACCCATGGTAGTATCTCCCACCATATATGGAGGGGATAACTCCTAGCCCCCGCCAAAAAATTGATAGTGTTCGACTTAACCTTTTTTTCCTCATTCTCAAAAGGATTCTTGCCTGTGCCAGCCTCACTTGAAGTTGTATCCTTGTCTACTGCTACGAAACCCCCACACTCGCCTATAATCGTCATTGAAGAAGAGATCAATGTTTCTCTCCTACAATCGTTGTTAAGGACTCAATGACAATTCACTTGGTTTTCAAGCCCGAAGATGAGTTGAGATTATAGAGGCCCACATGGGCGTGAATGACAACAATACTAAAATCAAGACAGGCTAAAAGGTCGACCCCGATGCTGCCCTTGTTGAAGCTGAGAATACCAATGGTAGTTGTTGAGAGAAAAGGAATACATTGATTCTCATTAATATACAAAAGGAGGAAACATAATATTTATACTCTAGTGTTATAAAAAAAGGAAACAGAGTTAGAGTCTAATTAGGAGACTAAAGAGAGAAGGAAAAGAATCCTAAATGGATTAGAAGACTAAACCTTAATACTCTCCCTCAAGCTGGAACATAAAGGTCAAAAGCACCAAGTTTGTCACATATATACTTTATCCTAGGACCTCTAAGAGACTTAGTGAAGATATCTGCTAGTTGGTCATTGGGAAGGATAAAAACTAGTAGATATGCATCCCGATGCAATCTTTTCTCTGATAAAGTGGCAATCCACTACGATGTGTTTGGTCCTCTCATAGAAAACTGGGTTAGATGAAATATGCAAGGCGGCTTGATTATCACATATAAGCTTCATTTGTTCATCATTCCTAAATCTAATGAGAAGATGTTTGAACCATAAGAAGATATATCCATACCGAAATAAGTTTAAATCGGGCGATGGAGATATTACCCAAGAGAGACTGGACATCGTTAGTGTACGCTTAGTTTCATTACGATTCGAGAGTGTAGTAAGTTTTATAGGCCCACAGATATTATATAAGTCTTGGCGTCGATAGATTCTTAGAAGAATATTGCAAAGTAAAGCATCGAGTTTTTAACATTGGAATACGTTTATCTCTCTAAGAATACTTGTCACGGGAGTAAGATGATCCTCATCCATTACCAATAAACCAAAAGGTCCTTTGGAGTGCGCCGCAGCGATAATTTCCTCCTGTGAGTTTATTGAGAGTAATCATAGGAGTTCAGGATCTGAAAGAATTAAAAGCCGGCCTTTTTTGGCCATAGAGATGAAATTAGTAGGAATCGATAGATACAACTCCCAAGTCCTGAAAATGTCGTAGAGCTCGAGAAAACACAAAAACAATGGAGATTCGAGCAGCAGCCTTGATAGCAATTAGTAGGAGAGAAAAGAAAAAGAAGGGCTTTTCGGAGCAACGGCGGCGCGTGGAGTGGATGGATAGGCTTTGTCGGCGGCGGAGCGCACCTGCGGAGGCGCGTGTAAGCGGTGTCACAAAGCGCCGTCTTTTCTTGTGGCGCATGAATTCATGCGTCGGACCGGAGATCGACGAGTGTGGGCTCGTGTGGGCACGTGTGATGCTGATACCAGGCGAGGCTTCAGGAAGGTAGATCGAAGGCGCTCACGATGTAGTGTGCTCTTGATGAATGGAGTTCTTAGGAAAATCATGCATTAAAGTTGTCGACGGCGGAGTTCTCCGCGATGGTTGGCTTCAGTGAGAAGCCGTGGCCCGTAATAGCCGGTTGTGACACGATCGTTGGATGGGTTGCTGGAATTGACCACACGACAAAACCCTAACCCTAGTATTCTCAAACTCTTTTATGGCTCTGATACCATGTTGAGAGAAAATGAATACATTGATTCTCATTAATATACAAAAGGAGAAAACATACATATTTATACTCTAGTGTTATGGAAAAGGAAAGCGAGTTAGAGTCTAATTAGGAGACAAAGAGAAGGAAAAGAATCTAAATGGACAGGGGCTAAACCTTAACATTAGTAATTCTTCTTAGAAGCCACCCTTGCCAAAGAGATGACAAAGATGTCCAATATATATTAAGCTCAGTCTTCTAAGGTTTAGGGTTCTATTAAAAAACAAAATTTAAAAATAAAAATAAAAATAATAGTTAACTGGGGTTAGTATGGGAATTTCTCATACTCGTTAGACCTACCTCGCCCCACCTTGCCTTGTTTAAATTTTTAAATGAGATGAGTATAGGAAATGATCAACATTAATGGGACGGGGTGCCCACATCTGGCTTAGCCATTCATAGACCCTTGACCTCTTTTCTGGGCCTCGCCTTCCTTCTTCATGTACTTACTCGTGCGTGATTGCATCTCCTTTCAACCTAGGTATTTGCAAACCCCATTCCTACAAGCGAGGTTGGGCTCCACATGCAACACCCAGGGGCACCTCTCGACATAGCGAAGTGCAAAAGCATGAATCTACCACCACTATTGCAAAGTCTAAGCAATTCTCTCCCTGATATTCACCAAAATCCTTACGCATTGAATTTGCGCAAATCTCATTTGCATCAACCAAAATAAGCCCTTATGACTATTTCGATTCTTAAGAGACCTCATTTTCCAAAAGGCGGAAGTGGAAGCCCCACCACTATATTGACTTATTCCTTCCCATGTACTCTCTTCTAGTGTGACCCACCTCTAGTCCCATTGTTCCATCAACAACTCTTTTTCCTAGAAAAAACAAGCTTCTCTTCTCAAAATTCTATCTACCCCCTCTATTTTCTCAAACTCCAATGGGAAAAAAATCCTCGGCTAACTTTGCCACTCTCAGAAATGTTACTTTTAGATTTCAATTGTAGACCCCCTCTCAACTCCCTTAGATTCGTTTATAGTATTTTACCAACCCACCTTCCTACAGCGGTGATCCATTAGTAGCTATAACCATATAGCGTCTCCCCTCCTTTTCTTGATCATAACTTCTACGAGGAGAACATCGCCTTTCCATCGGCTTCTGCATCAAAGATTTGCACAAGTGCATGAGATGTAGTAGTTCCATTTTTGTTTCTACAAAGGAACTAATACCTAATGAACGTAATTTATCAGCTTAAGTTTCCACAAGGCAATCCTCGCGCCCGGGAGCAACTGATGCAAAATCTCTTTGCTCCTAAATTCAACACCGAACACAAGATGAAACTCCTCACTCCATTTGAACGTCTTTTCATCCTATATTTCTTCCTTCCTCCTCACATTCTTTGAACAACTTTTTAGTTCCATTTCTTTTGGTCAATCGAAGAACATAAAATAACAAGAAATCACAATTCACGCCCTTGAGGCCTGACTCAGTGAGGACAAAATAAAATATTTACTTTAAAAAACTTTTAAAATCTGAATTCACAATGCTTATTCTACATTAAGGTACATTTACATCCCAATAACCATGTTTATGTGACAATAAAGGGTTATAAATGTTGATGTGGAGTCGAAGAAAAAACAATAGATATGTGCCAATTTGTGATTACATGATTTAACTTTTATTTTATTCTGCTACGATTTTAATAGATAGAACCTACTATGTATATGGTATGTTTCAACTTTATCATCATGTTGTCATTGATGGATGCCACATTTACACCCACTTACCTTTCATTTATTTTTAGGTGAGGCCTGGTCGGGTTAGTCGGAGCCGGAGCCTAGCCATGCCATGATATGTAGATCTACTATGATACATTCTTTCTTATAGTTTTTACTTACTTGACATATGACCACCCATTTGATATGTCGGACACTATTATGTAGATGAGGAGTCCAACCACGATCTAGACTATCGCATGAGAGATCATCTATTAGTTTCACTCACTTTTGACATATGTGGAGTCTTCCATATAGATATTTGGACATATATTCATGCATTTCTTCTATTTTGTTTTTTAATATGGATTATGGTCTTTTTCTCCTCGCCTTCTTGATAGAAAACCCGAAAATATTTGTAAATGGTGCATACCTTGGAGTGTTGCCTTAGCGCTTCTCCTCTTAATATAGACATCTTTTACCTATCAAAAAATTTAAGATGGAATAAAATACAAGTGAAGATAAGGAATCCTTCCTAGAATTACAAATTAGCGAAAAGGTGGAGAAACCTTCTTCCAAAATACTTTGCAATCATTCTCTTCCTGCCATTTTAATCCTTTTAATCTACCTGTCAGCATTCCTAGGAATTGAATAACTTTGAGATCTAAAAATGTACAATTAGATGTAAAGAAAAAAAAAAAAAAATTAAGTCTCGATCATTGCTAAAGTCCTCTACGTGTCTTGAAAGACTTCTTTTTTTAATCAAAGATGATAAGTACAATATATTAACATGAAATAGAAAAAGCACAAGGAAGGATGAGATTTTCTTCCCGCAAAAAATAGAAATTGATCAAAATAAAAATAAAAAAACACCCTCTATATAACAGTGATAACAAAACCAACGTTACCCAACTATCAAATAAATCACAAATTGTGGCTAATTAAGTTGTAAACTGAAAAGTGAAACTCCTCTAAGAACAGAAATACAAAAGCCCACAAGGAATCAAAGTGAAATAAGTCTTGCGACATCGTAACCTCTCTTTATTATCAAAAATCCGTTGCATTCTTTTCCACCATACTATCCAATTTTGTGTAAGACAAGTATTTTGTCATAACTTAACCTCTAACTACTGTTCCCAAAGCACTAAGGAGATGTTATCATGTCATGAATATTTCTAAAGAAACTTCTAACTACTCCCCTTTGTTTTGGCCTTTTGGGACCCCCTCTGTATACTCCCAGTATACGCTTTTTTTTTTCTCAATGAATGGCTTTTTTCCTTTGCCTATAAAAAAAAATATAGAAATAACTTGTTTCATAGCTCCAAAATCTTTGGAAACTGTAAAAAAAAGATGATTAACCAATTTACCACTTTCCCAAAATATGAGAAATGATCGAACTCAGGGCATTGATATCCTTCTCACCTAAAGCAAATCCTTTCTAATGGCCACCAACCAAGGACATGCCCACAATTTGAAATAAAAATGCACACCTTGTAAATGTTGCTGCCTTGGGTTTGGTGGAAAAACCTTTTAGTATTACTAAAGATGAAGCAATTTGATAAAAGGGTAGAAAAGCCTCACCTAAATTAATCAAGGAACTCTTCTTCTGCAACTTTTCATTCCAATCTCCATCAAGCATTTAGGGTTTCCATTGCCTGTTCAAGTAAACTTTCTAGTGGTTTCAACTCCCACATGTTTCCGTGTTTAGAGCCATGCCCGCCATGCAATTTGTACAAAGAGACATCTTGGTTCCTTCATAGCATGAACAAGAGAGTAAGCATTCACTATTAAACTCATAATGGAGATCTTAATTTTGAGATTGACAACCATAACAAAGCGATCCTCCACCATTCTCACTTTCAAGTCTGGTTCAAACACTTAAAATCAATCATTTTAATGTTTAGGGTTGCCTTTTTGGCTTCCCTTTCTCTATTAATGATAGCTTCATTTTAACTTAAAAAAAAAAAAACCAAAGAGTGAGTTTAACTCCAAAGATAACAAGAAGTCATGGAATATCCTAAGGACTTTTTGCCACCTAGGATAGTTATTCATCATCGCTTTCCACCAAGTCCTATATTGTTATCTTCATCTATATTTCTAACAACATCTCAAGAAACATAGCGAATTTTCTAAAACAAATTGGGCCTTGAAATTATAAGGGCACATAGCGAGTTTGTAATTTGACCTATCTTCATTAGTGTTTGATTTCTTGAGTGCATGAGAAATCAATTAAATTTGATAGATCTGTCAATAAAGTTCTATTTTCCAGCAACCACAAGAGCTTAATTATTTTGTTTCAAATTATAACATTATGTTCACCAAAATTTTACATCATCAGAAAATATTTCATTATCTATCGTTAGAGAGCACAAGAAATATCTCTTCATGGGAACCAAAAGCAAAAGCAAACATCTTGACTGAAACTGCAACTTAGCAAGAAGCCCAGAAAAAGCAGGTTGTTTCAGCAAACTCTCCAGCCCCCTACTGTTTACCAGTTTACAGCAACAGAACCGCCCAACTTGAAATCTTCATTGAACAAAGATTTGGTCTCCCCCATTTCTCCTAACCTAGAGAAAAATATTCTAAAAATGACTGAAACAAACACCACGGGAAATATACAACAAACGCCAAAAGGCAAAAAATGAAATAAAATAAATAAAATAATAAAATAAATTTTTGAGCTACCAAAAAAAAAAATTAAAGGTAAAGGCTTTTCAGCTATTAGCAACTTAGTCAAACACCAAAAGCCATGAACAAAATAATTTTCCAGCCTTCCAAAACAAGGAGGCTATTCATACCAATTGCCTCTAACTATAAAATGAGACCTATTGTAGCCGTGTCCAAAGCTTTTGACTTCTCATATAGTCAACGACACGCCACGTGGCGTGTCCAACACGTATCCGCTGCTTGTCTGACACACAGACACTTCAATATGTAGTTGTGTCTCTGCTTCATAGGTTATTTTGGCTACGACAAAAAACGGACAAGCTCAGGGTAAAGTGACTAAAATCGACTACGGGCAGAATAAGAGCAAACCAAAGGAAAACTAAACAGACACAGCCCAGAAAAAGCAGGTTGTTTCCAACAAACTCTCCTTAACCCAACTCTTTACCACAGCAAGAAAAAAAGCCCAGCTTGAAATCCTCATTGAACAAAGATTTGAATGCTCCCCTTTCTCTTAACCTAGAAAATTATTCTAAAAACGACTCAAAACAAATACAACAAGCGCCTAAAAGGCAAAAAATGAAAAAAAATAAAAAAAAAAAAAAAAAGAAAGAAAATATTTTCAGCTAAAAAAAAAAAAAAATTGAAGGCTTTTTTAACCTATCAGCAACTTAGTCAAACACCAAACACCAAAAGCCATGAACAAAATAATTTTCCTAGCCTTCATTGAACAAACATTTGAATGCTTCCCACTTGAAATCCTAAGGGCAAACTAAAAATAAAAATAAAAGAGAAGAAAATAATTTTCTTCACCAAAAAAATTTAATTGAGTAAAGACTTTTCAGCTATCAGCAGCAGAGGCAAACACCAAGCCATGAACAAAATAAGAATTCAGCCTTCCTCGTTATCTAAAACAATTCTCTTTCTTTTTTATCCCAAACCGTACCAAGATACGATGAAGGAGACTATCTATAACAATTGCCCCTAACTATCAAATCATTGATTGCAATAAGATAAATAAAGATGCCACCAAATTTGAAGCGCTGTAAATCAACAGAAATAAACTGTTGTAATTCTCCCCAGAGTCAAACCCAAAACCCAGAAGCAGAGCGATGATGCAGAGATCAAAACTTTTGAGCAAGATAATTATCAAATCTCAGAAATAAGCAGAAAGAAAATAATATATATATGAAAAAAGATCCGATCTAATAGAAGAATACATCCAGCCCTTCGAATCTGAATTAACAGAATAATTAAAGTAAAACAAAAATAAAAAATGTTGCACATACCTGTATTAAACACAAGGTAATAGACGACGGAAAGATCCAAGCTTTGTTGAGAAACCATCCAATCTTAAGAGCAGATGAAGAAAATAATACAAGATCGATACCTCCATTTCTTCAGATCTAGCGAAATTAGAGACAGATCATCAAATCTGAGAAAAAAAACATGCAAACAAATTTTCAGAAACCAAGCACTCAGCACTCCCATATTTCTTATGATAAAAAATGCCAACCTACTAATAATTATTGTTATTATTATTAAAAAATAATAATAATAATAATAGATACAATACAATGGAAATTATAATTTTAAAAAAGAAAAAAAAAAATCAAACGTTTGAAGGTTGAAGAAAACCTAGAACGAAATCTGAAGAATCACAGAGTAGAAAGGAGCTTGAATGGATTGAGATGAAGGAGGAATTGATCCTAATGGACGTGTAGATGACTACTGTTCAGTTCGCAATTACAAGTACGTTTCTTTTACTTTTTTTACTTTTTATTTCTGCTTTCAGTCAGACGACAACTCAGGCCCACGTGGTTTCTTTTATGTCGAATTTAATAGCGTCTATTGAACAGTTCAAAATTCATAACAAAATTATAAATAAAAATAACAAAAACCTCAAATGACTATATTACCGCATAGCGTGGGCCACCTTCCGCAATTGTGTTTCCTCGTCTATTTTCTGAAATTCAATTTTTCACATATAGTTTAAAATTTTATATATATATTGCAATCTTATAGAAATTAAAATAAACTTAAAAAAAATTTGTAAGTGCTAAAGTTTTTTTGACATCATATTAATTACTTTAAAGTTAAAAATTCTATTTTAAAAATTTAAAATTCATAAATTTATTCTAAAATAAGATATTTAAATTCATGCTCTAATATCTTAATTAATGTATATTCAATTCAAAGCAAATAAAAATAAAAAAATATAATTTTGATTTAAATTTTAAATTTTATATTTATTCTTTAATTATATAATTATTTTAGAATTGAAATGTTTTTTAAAATTGATTATTTTAGTTATAATGTAATAAACAAATTGTCTCAATAAGACAATAAAAATGAATAAGTATGCCATTGTATGCGTTCTTTTAGCAGTGAAAGTACTCTGCATTATAAGAGATGATTTAGGTATTGTATTGGGTTAACTCGATCATTGAAATTAGGGACGTCTTCAAATTTATTAATTTATTGGCGAAATAAACTTGGCCAAAATTTGGTCCAATCCGACCGGCTAACATCAATTTTTTGTTTTATAGATATTTTGGCTTGGCTAGGTCGAATTTAGAATAGGGCCAGAGGTTATTATATTTTCTTCAAAAAAATCGTAAATTTACGTATCTTGAAACCCCGATCGAGCTAAATTTCATTTCTAATCTAACAATCATATGTCCTTATTCTTGCATTCTCTTGCCACATGAGCTATAGGCATAATGGGCCTTAGGATTGAAATTTTAAATTCATATTAATCATATTCTAACATTTTTTATAAATTAAATTAAAATCATAATACTTTGAAGGTAATTAATAAATTACTGTAAAATAAATAATCTAGATTACAATATGGTGAAATTTAAAAATTTAAATTTACTTTGAAAGTATAAAATTATTTAAAATAATAAATTTAAATAAAAATATTAGTGATAATAAAATTTTAAGTAAAATAAAAAATGCATAAATATTTGTTTTTGAATACCGGTTTTGTGTTTTTGGAGGTTGGAGTATTACAAAATACAAAATTACAATGCATTGAAATTACGACCATTGACCTCCACTAACGGTGACGGATAGAGGAAGCGGAGATTCTCGGAGGGCAGGAAAGGTAAAAATGGGTCCAGATGCCTAATTCAATTTTACAACATTTTCAATTTTAATTTCCTCTTTTAATTCTTAATTTTTATTTTTAAACTTTATTTTTTATATGATGTCAAATAATAATAACTTTTAATTATTTTTATTAAAATCAAAAATAATATTTTATAAATTTTATTTTATTTTTAAAAATAAGTACTGTTAATATTTGATTTTTATGGAAATTGCATTACGTTAATAATTTAAAATATATTAATTTTATTATAAAAATATCAGATCTGATAATTAATAATATAATAAATAATTAAATTATAAGATTTTACTAATATTACATATATAATATATTTATACTATAAATATATAAAATGAGATGATTAGGTCTTATAACTTAACAAGTGATCTCAAGTTGAACTTGAGAATGTACCCTTTGTTGTGAGAGTTTATATTTTTTGTGATCTATCTCAATCAATTCGGTTGGGATTGATACAGTATGGTATAAGCTTAAATGAGTTTTTCATATGAATCTGGCTTAGCTTCAGGAAGCCTTCATAAGCTTATGGCTTGACCAAAAAATTAAATAAATTATTTTTTTATATTTATAATTTTCATATCTTTAATTTATTTTTATAGTTTTTAAAAATTTTATAGAGTATTAAACATAATTTTAAAAAATAAGGCATAAAAAATGACATTCAAACTTGTTAATATTAACATTGCTATATTTATGAAAAAAAAATAGTAACATTGTTATATCTAACAATATTATGTATTATGGTAACAATGTTTTTTTTGAATTAGTATTATGGTAGCAATTTTTTTTAATCAACGGTAATGATGTTAATATCTGCATGTAATATTATAAAATTTTATGTATTTTTTAACTACTCAAACTAGTTTGATTAATGTTTTTAATTTTTTATTTTAAAAAGTTATATTTAATGCTCTATGCAAAAAATTTAAAGGCTATAAAAATAGGTTAAGATATTAAAGTATAAATATAAAAAAAATTATTTTATTTTGGTCGATTTATCAGTGTCTTGAATGGGTTCAATCTTATCTGTAATCTGACTTCATCATGTCGCAGTATTATCTGATCAGTAGGGGAGGAAGGCAGCAAAGATGGTAAAAGTCTCTGCGCATGCTTACTTCTTGCATTTCATGGCTATTTCCCGAAGCAGCTTGGTTAAGTTAAGGCATGTCCACCACATCTCACCTTATAATATCTGAAGTAAATGAATGTATTTTTATACTAAAAGAAACTAATATATTTTAAATTATTAACGTAATACAATTTCGAAACAATAATAAGCGTTAATTAGAGTTAGTTGCTTGCCCCTATTTATGTTTTCTAGTTCAAGCGCAGTAGATTATAAATCGAGGTGATTTTTGTAGATTCTTACTTGCAAATCACAAATTAATCATTTTATTTTCTTAGATTTTGGTTTATTTTCCAGTGGTATGGTTTTTCTTACATTGATACATCTTTGTCTTTTATTTTTTATCTCTTGTTGTTTGTAACCGACTTAATACGTAGTAATTATATTCTGAAACCGGTTAACTTCTTAGATTGTTTCAGCGTGATGTAGTTTAGATGGCGGTTGTCAATTGGAATTTTATGTATTTCAAGTATTGTTGGATTATCAAAAATATAGGTTTTAAACCGATAACTTTTGCTAAATATGAATGTTGTGTCATCCTTGAAAAAAGCCTAATACAATTTTGATAAAAACCAATGAATAAGAGTTATTTGTAAAAAGAAAATCAAATTTATAAAATATTATTTTACTTTTAATAAAAAAAAATTAAAAGTTATTTTTTTGACGTCATTTAAATAAAAAAATAAAAGTTGAAAAATAAATTAAAATAAAATTCAGAATTTAAAAATTAAAATTGAAAATAATAGTGCCTAATAATTGAAACTACGTGTAATTAAAATTAAAATTGATTAAGTTTAGGCTTGAAAACTATATTTATAATGGTAAAGAGAAAAACATAATCAACCCAAAATAAAATCATGCGAACGAAGGAATTGGAATTAGAAGTAAAGGAAAGGAAATCTGAGTTTCAACTTTTTTAGGTGTGACCCCTTTTATGTTATATTATTACATAATATTGGAATGTGGGAGAAAAAGATGGAAAAATAAAGAAATTAATAGAAAGATACCGGAGGAGAGGAGAATTTATATTTATATATAATAAAAATATTTTTAAAAATTGACCCGATCTAGCAGAGCTGATCAGAACTAAATGAACTAGAGCTAATTCGGGTGGATCAATGGCTCGTGTTTTATTCGAAGCAGTAGTTTATCAATCCATCCCTTCAAAAGTGGGTCATCCCATTATGAAATCCTTCTAATTTTACCTATTGTTCATAATAAATGAAATATGTATTACAAACATATTCAATAAATTTCAATAATCCACGATATTTTTTTATTTACAAATGCATCTTTTGAATATTATGTAAATTCTCCTAAATCTTTCATATTTCATCAATGCATAATTCAACCGATTCTCATGTAAATTTTATTAACCTTCAAGTACTCAAATTTCCCAATACACTACACATTCATTTTTCTTTTTTCCTTTTTAAATTAAAATAATAAAATTAACAATGAAGTAATAACTTAATTTTTTTAATTAAATCGTATTATCATTTCTAAATTAATTAGGCAGTTCTCCAACATTTGGGAAGAATTTTCATAATATTACCTTATACCAATATTACAAATAAATCTCACAAACAATCATTTCCTCTTCCATTATGAATAAAATCAAAAATATAAATTTACCAACAACCCTAACAACAATAACTAGAAGTTCAAATAATTTTAAGAATGTTAACCGTTATAAAACATATATTAACTTCTAAACTAGATTCATAATTTATTCTTTTAAAAAATTGATAAATAAAGTTTTAGGGTTAACTACATCTCAAATTCAGAAAATCTAACCGTTTAAAATCAAATCTATCTCCATAGGGATCTTTCATATTATTCTGAATGAGTAGCACTTGCAAGAATTTCATAGAAACAAGTGATTTGGTAAGCTCAAATAAGAATGAAGTGCTATACCCATAATCATTCCTCTCACCGTCTGTATTAGGAAGGAAAGTCATGAAAAATACTTCCATACAAATTTAAGTTATATCAAACCATATATTTTTTTTGAAATATATTAAACCAAGTGAGACTAAATAGACTCAAAATTTATTATTTTAACACTAAGAAACCAATAATTAATTTATTAAAATGATAAGACAGATGAATTGATCAGCTTTCAAGGACAAACTTCTGTTTCCTTAACTATAAGAAAATAAAATTGACATTAAAAACAAATAGGGGTATATATATATATATATATATATATATATATATATATATATATATATATATATATATATATATGCAACTATTGTTACAATCAAAT